>CANTUQ010000006.1:1200000-1590000 GCA_947683425.1 Excoecaria cochinchinensis
CCAGAATTGGTCTCCGTCTAAGTGGAGCTAGCTGTTGTACAGGAGCTTGATGTTGTTGCTGCGATTGCATAAACTGGTAGAAATTTGCCATCATGTTCATGAACTCAGGCTGCTGCTGAGGAGGGGGAACAATCGACGGAGTAGCCTGATGACGAGATGACCTCGATCGACTCATACTGCCTGATGCGGCACTCTCCACATCACTATCACGATGACCTTCATCTGACGCCATACTCGCGATCTAACACAAGGAGCAAGCATACATTAGCATCACATAATTATACTGTCCAAAAATTATTTGGCATGTACATGTACTTATACTATTCCCATTGACCCACTCCGATCTTAGAACCATCTAAACCAGAGCTCTGATACCACTACTTGTAGTGCCATATACCCGTATGTGATACGGATACCGGATGCTACAACACTGAACTGACATACACTCTAATACTTTACTTATCCAATTAAATTACTGTTCCTCTTAATCCGGTTAACCTAATTAAAATATTCAAGTTATTAAATAGACCATTAATTAAAGCCGGTAATTTTTTTTTTAATAGTACCGTATATGTGAATAATACCGTATATATGAATAGTGTCATATGTACGAATAGTACGATATGTATACTACTGTATGAATAGTACTATATGAATAGTCAACTTACTTAAGTGTATTAATACTTATTAATTAATTATCAAACTTAATATTTACTATTTTTAATTCACTGTTAACTATACCGATTGACCTATAACTGTCTAAGTTACTATTCATCTAGTCAATTTTCCTTTAACTTGAAAATCTATATTTTACTTTACCAATTGTATTAACTTAATTTCTACTAATTATTAGGCATGCTCCGACAAATATACTAAAGACAATTATATTAATCTTTTACAGTCCAAAACCCAAAAGCAGTATTATAAGACATATACATGCCAAAATCTTAACATACTTAATATTCTAAATAATATTTTCCATACAACTTCCAAAGTGTGAGGTATACACTGCTCCCAAACTCTTACGGAGTACCTGCATGCAGTCAAATAAAAGTACGTACTGAGCATTAAATATGCTCAGTGGTGATTGCAATTCCATAAATTTCCACTTAATTTAATTTTTCATGCATAATAATATTCACATAAATAATATCATTTAATATTCATAAATAAACATATTTAATTTAATTCCCAATTAGGCATGCCAACATATCCTGAACTAGACTTGACTACCAGATCACTACATAGGGCAATATTATTTTATTTTTCACCTTATTAATATAATATAGTTATTTTTTTTCATGGTATATCATCATAATATTTTATTCTTTTTCATACCATTTCATCATTTCACATGTGATTATCATCATTACATCATCACATGTCATGTAAACTTATTATTTCATCATGATACACATGCATATATACATACATGCATACGGCCCACATACCAATTCATTTACATTAATTCTTTTTTATCAATTTTATCATTTATTTAGGCCAATTTAATGATGTATAACATCACCATACCATCAATTTCCATGAATACACATGACTTTACAGATGATATACATTCGGCCATACATACATCACATAACTCATGATGTTTTCACATGCTCTAACACATACCATACATTAAGTCACAAGCCAAATACCATAAATCCATCATAATTATACATAAAACACCATGAAAACACATGAAAATCACATGAATTACATTTGGCCAAAGAAGTAACTTTTCACACAAAAGTTGTTTATTCAATTTAATCACTCATACCATTATTTTTAACATCCTTAAGCATGAATATCATGTTAATTTCAATTAAACATGCATAAATCACATACTTTCTTCACGAACATAACATAAATTCATATTTTTACCATGGAATTAAATGGAATTTGCAACCACAAACCTCAAATCTGTGTATTATACTTCTCAATTATCCTTTTCCTTACCCTTAGCTTGCTTAGATGTCCCTTCACCTATTGGACATAATTATGTCCAAACACAAAAATTAAGATTTAATCAAATCCAAGCTTCCTTTCAAAAATCAAACTTCATAAACGTCTTAGTAACATCCTAGAGTATTTTAAGAACCTTAAAACCAAATTAAAATCACTTAAATCACTTACCTTAATTTTACACCTAAACTTCAAGTCTATATTTCACCCATTTTACTTCTCCAAACAAAATTATGAGACCACCAATGGATTCTAGACAAGTTGTATTACGTTAGAGAGGTTTGATCTTGAGGTGAGATGAAGAAAAAATGAAAGAAAAATGGTGAGAAAGAGAGAGGAGGAAGTTCGGCCAAAGAGAGAAGAAGAGAAGGCTGAAAAAAATGGAATCCAAGGGATTTCCAGATTTTTAAGTCTATTTATATGGGTCGAATCGGACCCAACCAGGTCCAACCAAAGTGGTTGAGCCGATTTGGTCCGATTTTCATTTTTCGGATCTTTTTCAACTGTTTTGGTGAAATTTAATGTTCCCGAATTCATTTTCACTCCCAACCAATTCCATAATTCTTATAATATTAAAATTAGTCTCTGTGAAAAATTTTAGCTCAATCGAAATCCGTTTGGGGTCCTGTTTACTTAAATCGGTCCAATTCGATTCAGTCCGGTTCTGCCGTAAAATACAATTCTAATGCTGTTAAAAATTTCTAAAAATTATTCTAAGCTTTTTATCCTCTTATAGTAGATCATTTTATTCACTCTAACTATTTATAAAAATTAGGTCAAAGTTCAGTCAAACCTTGGTTCAATCGAACCGAACCAGAGAAATTTCAGACTAAATTTTGGAAGCCTATTTGACCTCGTTTTTTACACCAAATTACACCATTATACTACATTTTTCATCCTCTTTCTAATGGTGAAAAAAATATTTTCGGGTACTATTCATCCCGGAGCCACTATTTTGTGTGCCCCACAGTTACTATTCAAAGACCAGTCAAAGATGCTGTTACCATTCAATGGGACCCAGTGATGATGATCTTCCTAACCAAATGATGATGTTCCACTTTAGGGTTACTATTCATCATCACAACATTGCTGATGTCATCATGGTTCCACATTTACTATTTAGTAGGCCCCACCTGGCCCACTTTTACTGTTCAGTGGGTCCCACCTGGGCCCACTCTTCACTTTTCAGTGGGTCCCACCTGGGTCCACTCTTCACTTTTTAATGGGTCCCACCTGGGCCCACTTTTCATCGAAGTAAATACTTTTGCTTACTGGTTTGTCCATTTCGAACTCGTTTGACCTCCGATTAACACGAAATTTGTGCCTACGGACTCGTATTGACGAGCTCTATCCAATGGTCCAATAAAATATTTTTCGATTCCGGGAAGTACTATTCATCCTGGAAGCACTATTCACCCTAGAAATATACTATTTACGACGAACCCATTATTGAGGCTATTACAAAAAATTACATTTTTTACAATAATTAAAATTGAGGTTTTTTTATTATTAAAATGGACCAATGTCCTATTTTATCCAATAAAATCTCACTTTCAAATGGGGAACTAATTTTCATAAAATGGGATCACTCATCCCAATTTTCTATATAAATGCCCAAAAATAGTTCTCCAATTTTTTAAGTCAATAAAAAATAACCAATGTTCTTAAAATCCAATAAATGACCCAATTTATGTATGGCATATTTTACTCTTTTTTTGAAGTGTTTATTTACTTATTCATTTTGGGCCCTTGTAATTAATTTTTGGGGCAAATTTTATCTTGTAATTTATTTATTTCTTTATCATTTTATTTAATGCTTTCCAATGTGATTGAAATGCGCTTTAAATTCAATGCATAATCGTGTGAGATGAGAGGTGGAATTTCAATTTCTTAAAACTCATTTATAAACTTAACTTAAGTCATTAATAAACTAAAGTTTCGAACACGTTCTCTGGTTTAAGACCCCCGAGGTTCGAGACCTTTTCCAATTTCTCGTAAATTGAGTGGCGACTCCAAAATACCTCAAAGGTGCCTAAAGGCATCGTGAGGCTAGATGATCCTTTCCAATGTTTTATTGGGAAGGAGGCATCCAAAATGTCTCATGATGTCCAATATCAAAAAGACGCGAACCAATCCCTCGAACCCTAAAAGTGGGTCTTGCTAGCGAGGGCCTTTGCTAGGTTCGGCGCACGTCACACGGATGATCTTGAGTTTTAGGTTTATGTTGGGAGGGGGAACCACCCGACTAGATGAAGTGTTAAGTTAAGTGTTGGCTCGGTAGGTCACGATCTACCTACCTTGAATTGTTATATGTGTGTACAATTTGGAATGTTTTTGTTAGATGAGTTATCAAGGGTTCTGTTAGAGTTTTGTTTCGACACTAGATGGTTAAAGGAGAAGGTTTCGTAGAAGTCCTTGAAGTGTATTGATAAATGGTTATCTTTGTGGGAATAGATCTTTGGTGTTTTGATAGGAGGAGTATTTGGATTTTGTAAGAATATGGTGATGCTCTGTATGCCTGTCAGTTATCTCCTGAAAATTTTTTAACATAAGCATATTGGAACATGGGGATGGGAAAAGTACATTGTTAAAGCATTAATTGCATTTCTACATCATCTTGCATACATTAACCATCACATCCTCATTGCATCATCATCCTTTGATCACCCATGAGAAGCATTTGTGAATGTGTTTTCGATGGAGAAAAAGCTGACAGGGCGTACATTGAGTATTTGTTATTAGGATTAGGTATGTGATTTAAGAGCATAGTAATTGTCAAGGAGAATGTATTGTGTATATAGTTAGAGTTGAGTAGAAAGAGTATTTTGGAAGTTTTTGCGTAAATGAATTTGAAGAGATTTTTGGGAGTAAGATAAAAGTATTATTAGTAAAAGAAAATAACGTGTGTGCCGGATGTTCTTGAAGTATTAAGGAATTGTGTATTAAATGTTGTAAGTTAAATGGTTTATATATGAGGTGTATGTGTTTTGGTTTCTGATTGGTGGTGAAAGTACTGATTCTTCGGATGAAAATGATTAATTTGGATGTAAGATAATGAGAAGAGAATTATCAGATTTATTTAAGTCAATTTTATGAGTTTGAGTTTAGTTGTGAACAAGAAAAAGTTACGATTTGTATAGTCATTTCGATTAAAAAGAAGTGGTTTAAAAGTATAGTGATGAGAACAAGTAAAGACAAGTGAATATGTTAAAAGCGAAGTGGATTGGAATGAGTAAAAGGTATGTGTTATAAGTGCAGAGCATGGTACGTATATGATGATATAGAAATGAGCAATGAGAAAGATAGTGAATTGGAGTATGGTTTTCGGATTTTTTCGATGTAAGTGAATTTCGAGAACAAAATTCTTTTAGGAGAGAAGAATTGTAACAACTCGAAATGCACCCTAGAAGAATTTGGGCATATTGAGGATAAGTGCTGACCAAAGATATGCAAGTTGTAGTGTTAGGTGTATCGAATGGACAATTTAAGAATTAATGTAAAAGTTTTGGCAACGACGATCAATGGTAAAATTGTGAAGTATGGGATTAGGACTCGATTGAAAGGATAAAATTAATTATGTAGGCTGTGAAGGATTAGTAAGTTATAAGTCTCAATGTATAAGGATATGAGTATTGAGGGATTGAAAAGAGAATTTGACAAAAATATCAAGGTTGAACCAATGGCATGGTGACATGTGGCAAGGAGATTAAAGGACGTATAAAATAAGAGAGAGAAGAAGAAAGAGGGTAGAAAAATCTGCTCTCCCCTCTCCCGTTCTCCCCATTCTTGCCCTCATCCTCTGCTTCTTCTTTCCCTTCTTGCTTCCATGCCATTTGCTCTTTCTTAGATCAAGCCCAAGATTTAGATGATGAAGTTTGTTAGTTCAAGAGATTTAAGTGAAGAGTTTGTTAAGGAAAGGTGAGTTTTGAGTTTTGGTTTTCTTTATTCCTTTGATTAGCAATACCCTAGATTTATGTTTTGTGTATTTGTATGTGTTTGATGAGATTTTGGAGGAGAAAGACCTTGGATGGGTTTGGGAGAAAGAAAGATCAGCTAAGGAAGCTTCTAGGAGCAAAGGAGTTTAGGTTTGGGATTTTGTGATTTTGATGCATCTGCTACAATTTTAGCTTTTCCTGGATGACAATCGATGAAGCAATCATAGTCCTTGATCAATTCAACCCATCACCTCTGTGTTAGATTAAGCTCCTTCTGTGCAAGCAAGTATTTTAGAGTTTTATGATCGATGTAGATGTAACACTTCTCACCATATAGATAATGTCTCTAGATTTTCAATGCAAATACAATGGCTGCCAACTCAAGATCATGAGTAGGGTAATTCTTCTCATTAGTCTTAAGCTATCGGGAGGCATAAGCAATCACCTTGCCTTCCAACATCAATACACAGCCCAATCCATATCTGGATGCATCACTATCGATCACAAAGTCTTTACCTGGCTCAGGTTAAGTTAACACTGAAGCTTCTATCAACATACACTTAAGCTTCTCAAAACTTTAATGACATTTATCTGATAATACAAACTTGACATTTTTCTGTAACAATCGAGTCAGAGGAGCTGCAATGGAGGAAAAACCTTTTATAAATCTTCTGTAGTAACCTGCCAACCCAAGGAAACTTCTAACTTCTGTGATGTTCTTGGGTGTCCTCCATTGTAAGATCACTTCAATCTTTTTAGGATTTACCTTGATACCATTTGCTAACACTACATGTCCCAGAAATGATACTTCATTTAGCTAGAATTCACATTTACTGAACTTGGCATACAACTGTTTATCCCTTAACATCTGAAGAACAATCCGTAGGTGTTCATCATGTTCCTCTGGAGTCTTTGAATACACCAAAATATCATCAATAAAGACTACCACAAACCGATCCAAATAAGGGTGGAAAATCTTGTTCATTAAGTCCATAAAAGCTGCAGGAGCATTTATCAATCCAAAAGGCATGACCAGGAACTCATAGTGACCGTACCTGATGTGAAAAGCTGTCTTAGGCACATTTGCTTCTTTAATCTTTAACTGATGGTAGCCAGGTCTCAGGTCAATCTTTGAAAACACACCTATCCCGTTCAACTAACTGAATAAATCATCAATCCGAGGAAGTGGATACTTATTCTTTATGGTCACTTTATTCAGCTGCCCGTAGTCAATACATCGCCGATGTGTTCCATCTTTCTTTTTCACAAAGAGGACTGGTGCTCCCCAAGGTGAAACACTCGATTTAATGAAACCCTTATCAAGCAATTTTTGCAACTGAATCTTCAATTCTTTGAGTTCTATAGGTGCCATTCTGTGAGGAGCGACAGAGATATGTGCAGTACCAAGTACTAATTCAATAGTAAACTCTATCTCCCTATCTGAGGGCAAGTCTAGAAGTTCTTCAAGAAAAACATCCTAGAACTCATGCACAGTTGGCACATCTGATACCTTAAGTTCTTCCTTTCTAACTTCCATCGCATAACACAAATAAGCCACACAACCTTTCCTTATAAGTCTATTTGCAGCGGTCGCTGAAATCACATCAGAGAGAAAATCTGTTCTTTCACCCACAACAACTATCTCCTAATCATCTAGAGTTCTAAGAGTCACTCTCTTTCTTTTACAATCAATTGTGGCATGGTGAGTAGATAACCAGTCCATACCCAGAATAACATCAAACTCTCAAAAGGGTAGATCAATAAAATTAGCCAAGAATACATAACCCTGAGCACTAATAAGACAATCTCTATAAACCTTGTTCACTACAACACTATGACCCAAAGGGTTACTCACTAAGATATCCTGGTCTAACTGTGAATCATGCAACCCTTTAACTCGTGCAATATTAGTGCTAACATAGGAATGTGTAGAACTAGGATCAATTAAAGCATATACTGTATGAAAAAGTAAGGAGAATTTACCAACTATGACGTCTGGTGCATCCTCCTCCTCTCGGGCTCTAACTACATAGGTACGTCCAGTGGCACGTCCCTGAGGAGGCTGGACTGATGGGCTTGAAGCTGATTATAGAGGAGTTGTTCCCCTACCACGACCTCTTTGTGGAGTTGATCCAGTACTAGGTGCTGGTGAAATAGCCGTAGATGGCTGGGCCTCTGGACAATCTCTCACCTGATGATCCTTGGACCCACATATGAAACAAGCTCTTGTCAGAAATATACATTCACCCGAATGGAACTTGTTACAATGTGCACACTGCAGTGCTGAACCATGGCCTCTGCCCCTGGGTGTATTGCCTACAGAAGTAGCTAGGGCACTTTGCTTGCTGGATTTCTCTGAGTGTGAGCAAGTGCTAATAATACATGGCCCTGAGATTGAGGAGGCCCTCCAGACTTCTTTCCCTAGCTAGCGGTACCAGAAGACTGACCCGGCTTCCTTTTTTATCTAAAACGGGATTGTCTATCGGCTTTATCTATCAGGATGGCCTCTACATTAACAGCTGCATTGATCAAAGAGCGCATATGTAGGTGTCTCTAAGAACCCACAATCAGTCTAATGTTGTTATGCAAGCCTCTTTCAAATCTATGCCATAACTTCTCTTCTGTCATAGAATCATCATCTAAGTAAGCACTGAGCCGCTCAAATTCTCACTCATATTTAGCTACCATCTTGTTTCCCTGCGTGAGCCTCTAAAAGTCATCTTGCATTGAAGCTTTATACTCTAAGTTAATATATTTGTTTTCAAACTGAGACAAGAAAAACTCCCAAGCAATCTGAGTAGCAGTAGTGTGCTTACGCACTTCACTCCACCATGTGTAAGCAGGTCCTTGTAACAAAGCTATGGTTCCCTGTAGCATCTCTTCAGGCGGACTCAGGGTAGTCTGAAATATCCTCTATATCTTAAATAGTCATTCCTCTGCTTGCACTGGAGTCAAAGGATCTCAAACAAAGAAATCTTTGGCTCCTAGTCTTTTTATCTTCTCTAAAATCGGCCTCTTTCTATATGGAGCTGGCTGATGTTCAGTAACCTGAGGCTGTAGTGGCTGAGCTTGCATATGCTGCTGAAGGAAATTCGCCATCATAGTCATGAAATCAGGCTAATGTGGAGGGGGAGGTGCAACTGGCGCAGTAACCTGTTGCTATGGCGACTCCGTCGTTCCAACGCTAACTGAGGCTGCACTCTCAATATCACCCTCACAACGACCTTCCTCAAAAGCCATTTGGCACTATCTAACACATGGAGCAAGCATACCTTAACCTCATAATACTACACTATCCAATAATTAATTGGCATGTACATGTACTTATCCTAATCCTAATAACCCACTCCGATCTAAAAATCGCCTAAACCGTGCTTTGATACCAATAAAAATTGTAACACTCTTATACCTTACATTCAATTAAGTAAGCCAAAATTCTATGATGAATAGCCTAATTATGTAACTAATTTTATTAACCGGTTAATTAATGCGAAGACCGATACATTTTTTTAAAACCGATTATAACAATTTCTTAGGTATCTAAATTAACTGGTAAAATTAGATTTACCTATCAACTTACTTATCAAATAGTAACTTAATATCCATTTCGTCAATTGACCTATAGCTGTCCTGAGTTACTATTCATATGGTCAATTTTTCAATAACATAACAATCCACATTTCATTACCATTATAACCATCTTTATTAACCTAACTACCATTGATTATCAACATTCCAATTAACTGCAGTCGCATACCTTCTAGACTTACGAATTTAAATACCATGCATCACTAAGCCAGTACCAATCGATAACAGTCTATTATAAGCCACTACCCAAACCAAAATATTATAAGTTCACATAAATTCCAAAATGCTTAACATACATAAAATTCTTCTAATTAATTCTTCAATTCAGCTCCCAAAAATTGTGAGGTATGCTAGGCTCCAAGTCCTAAGAAGTACCTACATGCAGTCAAATAAAACTACGTGCTAAGCATTAAATATGCCCAGTGGTGATTGCAATTCCAAGAATTTCCACTAATTAAGTTCACGTGCATAATATATAAATATATAAAATAAAATATTCAATATAAAATAATATTTAATTCATTTACTAATTATGCATGCAATCCATACCTATTTACCTTTAAATTCCTTATTTAAGGGCATTTACACATTTAGTACACATAAAAATCCATATTTACCATTTCGTCCCTAAATATGGCAAAATTACAATTTAGTCCTCAAACTTTACCAAATTTACAAAAATGCCATTAGTTCATTTTATTTATCTAATTAACCTTTATTTAGCATGCAAATTATAGTTTAGTCCCTAAACTACTAATTTAATGCCAAATTATATTTTAGTCCCTAACAAGTGACCACTTTTCATATTTAAAAAATTAATTATATTTTTACCCTCGTTAACCTTTATTAACCTATATATGGTCAAAATTTCCATTATGCCCTCAAAACTTTTTATTTATTCCAATTAAGGTCATTTTCACACAAATATCATTTTAATCACAAATTAACCATTTTAAGCTCATTTTTAACATTTTGCCTCCTGTATAAAACTATCAAAAATCTGTGAACTGGATAAACAAGACGTGAACCCCAATTTCAGATGGACCCTGAAGGACCACCCCTACATTCCATTTGACATTTAAAGGTTCCAATACATTTAAGTAGGACCGTCATTGGCCTACAATAAGTGAGACATTATGCTCACACCTGCGGTTAAGGGTCCCTATGGCTAGCCACTATATCCTAAACTAGACTTGACTATCAGATTACTACATAGGGTATCCAATATTCCATTTTCACATTTTTATGTTACCATACATACATTTCATGGAATTCCATCACACTATTCCATTATTTTTTTTCATCCAAATTAAGCATTATACATTTAATTTCCACTCATATGCCATTTCATGCCATAAAGTTCATTAAATCATCAAAATACACATACATATATACATATATGTCATTCGAACAACATGTCAATATTTCCCCATAAATTCTCTTCATCTCTTTTATCATTCATTTAGGTAAATCTCATGTCAATTAACTTATTTATGCCATTGGTTTGCATTAAAACACATCAAAATCACATTTTTACTCACATATTCAATTCGGCTAACATGTTCATTATCCATCATGTGAATTTTTCTTTCCCTAATTCATTCTATTAGCTAGATCACATGCCAAATATCATGTATACACCATAAAAATGCCATAAATGTCAACATACATCAATCAAAACTCATGGTATACCATTCGGCTTACTTAGTACAACTTCACTAAAATTTTATCTTTTTATTTTAACCATTCATTTCACCATTTCTAACCTCCCTAAGCATGATTATATGGTTAGATTCAATTAAACATGCATTTTTCACATACTTAGTTCACAAATAGAACCTAAAACCAAACTCAAACCATGGAAATAAGTGGAATTTGCAATCACAAATCTTAAATCCTTGATTATAACCACTTAATGCTCCTTTTCTTTACCTTTAGGTTGAGTGGAACCTTCCTCACCTTGAACACCTAACCATGGCCGAATACATTCCGGTAAATCTCATCAATATCAAGCTTCCTTTTAACAAACAAACTTCATAAAAATGTTCCATACATCCTAAAAGTACCTATAGGAACCCTTGAAGCACATTAAAAAGTCCCAAATCACTTACTTAAAAATCACACCTCAACTTAAAAGTCTTAGTTTTTCCCACTTTTAAAGCTTCAAATGAACTTCTAAGACCACTAATAAACTACAATGGAGCTAAAATATGTTTGGGAGGGTAAGATTTGTGGAGAGATGGAGAAAAAAAAGAAAAAAAGTGGAGGAAAATTGAGAGAGCTCAATTTGGCCAAGAGGGAGGAGATGGAAGGTGGTGGTTGCTGGAAAATTCTTGAGAAATCCAACTGAAGTGTTGCTTATATATGGGGAAAATTGAATTGAACCAAGTCCAACCAAGGTGGTTGAACTGGTTTGAAGAAATTTTCGATTTTTAGGTCATTTTTCACTGTTTCAATGTATCTATAAGTTCCTCAACTTATTTTAACTCTCAACTAATTCTATCATTCTTATAATATGGAAAATAGACTTTATACAAAATTTTAGCTCAATCGGAGTCCGTTTGGGGTCCGGTTCACTTAAACCGATATGATTTAACCCTTTTCGGTTCTACCATAAAATACTAATCTAACACTGTCAAAAATCTCTAAAAAATATTTTAAGCCTTTACACTTCAAAAATTACATCATTTTAATCTCATTTACCATTTTTGAAAATTAGGTCAAAGTTTGGCCAAACCCTTGTTCAATTGAACCTAACCAGAGGCCAACTTCAGTTTAACTTTCGAGGACCTATTTGACCTCATTTTTGCAAAAAATTTTACGACTAGACGCTTGACAGTCCATAGATCAAATTTGCCAAATAAAAAATTTTAGTGAACTGCTGCCAGATCATACCGAAATCACACTATAGACTCCACAATATACACTGAATACTTCTAAGCTAACATTTAGGCCATTACAGCAGAAATCTTAATTTGGAGATGTTGTTAACTAGGTCGCAAGCCTTTTGATCAAGGAAGAAAAATAAGAAGCTTGGGTTAAAGAGCTGGTGATGAACCTAGAAGAGCAAGAGTTAGCATCAAATGAAGAGCTTATGACATTAGAAATTCTAGCAGAGGCCAAGATTTAGATGCAAGCAACTACTATTGAAGAATCAAAGGCTAAAGAAGAAGTGGAATAGAATTACTGTGGAGAGAAACCCATGATCTTCATAAAAGAAGATGGAAATCTAGCTAAAGATGGTGCTACAACTGCTAACAATATAGCTAGTACTAGTTTTGCTTGTAATGAGGATGTGTAATGAGGATGTTTACAATTTACTTTATGTTGATGATTGATGACCTCTTCCATTTAAAAATCAATCAAAAAGAGAAATGGTTTTGCTTATTTGTGTGATGTTTTGCTTGACAGTACCATGCAATTCAATAATAATCGCTTATTCATTTTTAACATTAATGCAACATTAACTAATCCTTTTAATCTTGGCACAAACAAAAGTCCTACAACATACTAATTGCATCAATAATGACTCCTGATGAGATAAAAAGATGTAAGAGACTACTCAAAAGATACAAGAAGGTATTCACTTGGAACTATGAGGACATGCCATAAGTCAATAGGTCAGTGGTTGAGCATGCCGTACCCACTTATGAAGATGCCAAGGTGGTAAAATAGAAGCTTTAATGAGTCCGCCTTGAATGGTCAAACCCCATCAAAGAAGAGGTTCAAAAAAAGATGCAAGCTGGGTTCATCTAGCAGTTAAAGTGGCCGATGGTTGGCCAATGTTGTTTTAGTAACCAAGAAAGATGGCAACGTCAAAATGTGTGTCAATTATCGAGATGTATACAAGACTTGCCCTAAAGACATTTTCCTTTTTCCTCATAATGATGTACTTATTGATAGTGTCACCCTTGCATCCATGTTCAGCATGATGGATAGGTATTATAGGTTTAATCAAATCTTCAACAATATCCTCGATAAGCTAAGGATAGGTTTACCACGAAGTGGTGCAATTTTTGCTACAATGTGATTCCTTTGGGTCTCAAGAAAACAGAAGCATCCTATCAAATGATGGCAACTAGGATTTTAAAGGGTTTGATTCAGAAAGAGGTATATGTATATGTCAACAACATCATGGTGAAATCTCCCACCCTTGACTCACACTTTGAGGCACTAGAAATGTTTTTCTAGAAGATTAACATATACAATCTTTGCCTTAACCCAAAAAAAATGCATCTTTGGGGTTACCTCAAGTAAGTTTCTGGCATATATTGTCAATGATCGAGGTATAGATCAGCCTAGACAAGATTACAGTAATTAAAGACATGCCGACTCCAAAAACTAAAAAGGAAATTATAGGGTTTTTATGAAGATACAGTAAATCAACATGTTTATTACTAAGCTAACCACTATTTGTGAGCCAATATTTAAGCAGCTACACAAGGACCAACCAACCAAGTGGAATGATCAATGCCAGCTTAAATTAGACAAGATTAGGGAGTATCTAATAATCCACCCATTTTGAGACCACCCTATTGTAGACACCGGGTCCCGAGTATCCTTGTTCAGGATTACCCGATGATGAAATTTAGCTACGCTGGCTTATAGGCAAAAAGATTGGAGCTCGAAAATGATTTTCCTTGTCCTTTTGATGAGTTAAAAGTGTATTTTAAAAATATTTTTAAAATTATTTTGGAGAAGAAAAAGTGTGTTTTAGGTTGAGGGTATTTTATATAAAAATTTTGAAAAAAAAGGAAGATAAAATGAAATAAAAAAGGTGGGAAAAGATAGCGACGAAAGGGCGACGGTGTGCGCGGAACGCTGCGGAGCGCACGCTCCGCGCGAGCGATGCCCTGGGCATCGGTCGCTCCATGCGAGTGACACCCGCGCATGATGTGCGCACTCCGCGCGGAGTGACGCCGATTTTCTCCGGTTTTTGCCCTTTTTTGGCCCCATTTCGCCCATTTTCGACCCCCACTCAATTTTGAACCGTTTTGGGTGGTTTTTGGGTAGTTTTTGAGTGTTAAAAGTGGAGAAAAAATTCAGAACAAAGAGAGCACGAATTAGAAAGATTTCGGAGAGGAAAAAACTGAATTTTTGAGCTCTTAGTACAAAAAAAAAAATCAATCTTACACACTTGCTTCCAAAGGTGATTTTTTTTTAAGTTTCCAAGTTATTTTTCAAGCATTTTTCACAAGGAAAAGACAAGGAATTCAACACTTCTACCTTCAATTCTTCAAGATTAAATTTGAGGGTAATTATTCATGGCTTAACTCCTTAATTCTCTTGTTGATTTTAATTTCTTTTGTTTCCAATTAACTTTTAAACATGTAAATTCTCTTAGTCCCCACATTCTTCTTATTATTTTATCTTCAATTGTTCATATAACAAGTAAACTCTTTTAAATCCCATTAAATTTTCATGTCAAATTATTTTTTACACATATCAATATTTTAATTTTTACTCATAGTCGTTATTATAATTATTTATTTGATATGTTGAGCATGGTTAATATTTTTTATTCTTATGTATGTTAAATTGCATCAAAATTACTTTTATGCATGTTATAATATTTTATGCATGTTATATTTCCATTACACATATTATCTTTTATGTCATATTATTTCTTTGGATTAATTTCTAACATGAATTTCAGTTTTATTTTTGGTTGCAAATCATTATTTTATTCTCATTTGAGCATCCATGCACACGAAGGAGGAGATGCGGGGTTTGGTATTTTCATTGCACATTTTAATTCTCATTTTGTTTATGTTTTTTTTTTTTAATTTCCTTGTATATATTAAATAAATAAAGTGGTTTTTTATGCACGCCTAAACAAAAATCACAAAAATAATTCTACTAAATTAACTTGGTTTTTTTCATAATAAATGGGACCAATGTCCTAGTTTTCATCCCAAATAAAATCACCACGTTCAAAATATTTTCTTTAAATACACATGCGGGGACCAAAGTCCTCATAATTAATAAATTCCCCGATTTTATGTATGTTTGCACTTTTTAAATGGGAGTTGTATTCCGCTCCTAGTAATATTGTAATTTACTTTTAATATTTTATTGCTTTCGATGTGAATATTTGTGCCTTTTAATTAAAATTGTATCGTGTGGAGAGAGAGCGAACTAATAAACTCAAAACCAAATTGTAAAATTAATCATGGTAGAAATAGATGAGAAGTCCCGAACCCATCTCTGGTCTTTGGGCTCAAAGAGGCTAGAGGTTTACCCTCCAAGACACCTCTTATGTCACGAGACTTAGACATTAATCCTAGGCTCCTTTGGGAGAGAGGTTTACCCACCAAGACCCCTCTGGTTGGCCCAAAATGGATCATAAGCGCAGTCTTAGGCTCTCCGAGGTGAGAGAAACTTTCCCAATGTTTATTGGGTGGCGACTCCATGAACCCTCCTTGTTGCCCAAAATAGACGCACTTGTAATTAGTTGCAAGTTGTCAACGGACCTCAAATGCCTGATTGCCCTCGAGCGGGCGGTCATAGGGGCGACCGATGGTCCGGCGCGCGTCACAGTGGTGACTCCACTGGGGATAAATGGTTCGAGACTTCAACTTGAAAATACCTTGATTATCCTTTACAATTAAGTTTTAGTTTATGAATTTTGCTTTATCTCAAAATTGCATATCATCTCATTAGAGCCTTAGATTAAGTTAGTTTAGTCCCTTCTCAACCCCGGTGCGTTCCTGAAGAACGACCCTATTTTCACTCAATCTAGGGAAGTGTTAAGGATAATCACCAGCCCAAGCCTCGTACCATTAAGGTATATTAAATGGTGACCCGATCGGTCGTTATGCTCGTGATGAGCTAGACCCGTCGGCAGGGATCATGCTTGGGTAACCTAAAAATATCATCACCCTTTGACTAAAGCTCATGTAATGGCAGTATATACTTCCACTAGGTGAAATGTACCGTAATACTATGCTTGCTATATGGGCCATCATATATTGGATGAAGTCAATTTAATTAAATGGTCTTCATCAAAGGCTTTCATGCTCCGGTGGGTCCATCTTAGTTAAGTTGAATTGTTTAAATACATAATGGCCAAACACCCATACTTATGTACATTAGATGAGAGCTATTATGCTGCCGATTTTCCACCGTGCACCATACGTGTCCATTGGGTTCCTCGTTAACCCATGGATCAAACCCACCTAGGAAAGAGACTACACTATCACATGTGTGGGAGATATAAGGTTGGAAGGATCTATCTGCTTGCATGTGTTTGTCTATGTTGCATCAGCACGATCATGCATTGCATTTTAATCATGCATCATCTTAACAATTTTTGCATTTCAGCCATCATAGATTCTCCTGGGTGGTCTAGAGGTTCCGATGGACGGTTAAGAAGGACTCCTCTTTTGGGGTTAATAGAGTTAGTGTCGGATCAGAGTTCAGATTCAATCTTAGAAGACAGTGTGGGGTTTTCTTCCGAATCATCAATAGAAGTAAGCATGGCTAATCCATTAAATGAGTATGATGCAACCCGGGCAATAATTGTTGAAGAGGTAGGAAAGAGAATGGAGGAGTTTGAAGCCCGAATGATTACAATGATGGGCAATCTTGCCACCACCGTAGTCGATCCACCTATTATTGAGCTCCCTGCTGCAGTTAACGAACCGGTGGTCGATCCACCTATTGTTGAGCAAAGAGTACCTGCACCTATTGAGCGCAGAGAGGGCCCCAGGTCTGAAGCTGAGTTTGGGAGAGATGAGCAAGAGGAGCATACAATAACTAAAGAGAAGTCGCCGAAATTAGAGGAGGCAATGTGGAGGAAAATGGAAGAGAGGTTTGAGGCCATGGCAAGAATGATGACAGTAGGGAAAGGAATGAACCCAGAAGACCGAGAGCTGGATAGGGATGACCTGATTCCCCAGAATTTCAAGATGCCTGATATTCCTAAATTTGATGGCACATCTGACCCTACCGCACACATCAAGCAATACTCACTGGTCATGAAGGGCACGACCTTAACAAGAAAGCAAAAGATAGAGTATTTTTGCTTGAGTCTCACAGGAGCTGCTATTGATTGGTATCATGGACTTGACAGGAGGTCCAAGGAGGATTGGGACTTACTGACCGAAGAGTTTCTTAAGCAGTATGATTGTAGTACCCGGATGGAGGTCACTTTGAAAGATCTCGAGTTGCTACAACAAAGGCTGGAGAGTCCTTCCACGAGTACCTTACTCGATGGAGGAACCTGGTTATGGAGATGAAATGCAAACCGGACACTTCTGATCAGATCCGATTATTCATTCGAAATGCCAGCCCGTACTTAAGAGATGGACTAAAAATGAAGGGACTAAAGGATTGGGAGTCCTTGAAGGACATTGCCATAGAAGCAGAAGGAGAATATTTAACCAAGAGGGCAAACAACAAGCTTTATGCCAAGAAGGGATACAACAATCAATGGATAGCCAAGTCAGCAAGTTCAAGCAGTGGTAATAGAGGTGGGAAGACAACCGAGGTGTCTGCAACAGGCATGAATCAGAGATATTTCTCGAACTTGGGTAGGCCTTTATCATGGGTGCTAAAGAGGCTAGTAAAAGAAGGAAAACTGCGACCCCTATCACCTAGGCTGGCCAAGACCCAGGGACAGCTAGGGCACAAGGAAAATGAATACTATGCATTTGACAGATGATTGTATAACGCTAAGACATCTGGTCCAAGATCTAATTGACAACAAGCAGATCACCAATCTTGAGAAGAGAGAAGGCAAGAAGAAGTCCAGCTATAATGCAGTGTGTAACACCCCCTTCCCATACGTAGGCGATCCCATCCGAGAAGGAGTGAGATGCCGTATGAGTAAAGGTGCCACCAAGCAAGTACAAAGTAAAACATACATTCAGTCAAACATACATTCAGAAAATACAGAATAATTAAAAACTTAACATGCAGAAAGCAAAAGCTGATCATGCATTACTATAATAAACTATTACAATAATGATCTGATCAACTAGCTGAAACAAAATAATATTACATATACAAAATATAAATACAAAAGCGGAAGCTGATACAGAGAGTTCTATACAAAAAGAATCAATAACTGATACAAAACTGAGCCCTACACTAATCCCTTCTGTGTTGGCTTGATGACGGCGACTCCCCCAAAGCAAAAAACGCCTTCCGCACCTGCACGGGTAAAAACACCGTGCTAAGCGATAAACGCTTAGTGGGGAAACACACATAGATTAATGGACGGCCATTCACAATGGTCGTCAAGGCATAACACATTCACAATGGCAGAATACAAAGGTTATAACATAATCCATATAAACATGCTCGTATTTAAAAGCCATACATTTAGTATCTCATAATCATATCCATTACAGAATAATCCATAATACAATACATTGATATACTCATTCAAATAATCCTTTTATAGCCAAATCAGATCAAGCAGATCAAAAAAACATCTAAAGAACACCTGCTGACTCTAGATAGTGGATAACGAGTGTACAGACAGTACTTTCCGGGTACGAGCCGATTACAGACAGTACATTACGGGTACGAACCGATTAAACCATTTTACTTTAACTTCCAAAGATATTTTCAAAAGGGACCTTAAACAAGATCCAATACAGAAAAGGGTTCGCGAGGAACCAAACGGGGACCTGATCGGGGTCCAAACAGAACTCTGGGCTGCAGCTAACAGACTCTATTAGGCATGCCTAACTATCCACTTACTTGACTCTAGCAGGTTATGCGTCAAACAGATTACATTTCAGAGTACAGAATAGTATTCATCAGAAATTCATGGTATCACGCATATCAAAGTATCAAACAGTAAGACATGCATCATACAACAGTAAAGTCCATTTAGAAGAAAATACCAGATTCATTTCTGAGTTAAAAACTAGGAAATTTCAGAAAAACAAGCTGAACGGAGGAACGGGCGAGATTGGATGGTCACAAGGCGTGACTGGCCCTCCCAACAGGCAGGTCACGCGACGTGACCGAGGGTCACGCGACGTGACTTGCTTGTTCCTCGCCGGTCACGTTGCGTGATCTTCACAAATCACGCAACGCCTTCGCAGGTCACGGCGTGACTGGACGTCACGTCTCGTGACGTGCTACTTCCTCATGCGTGATCTCGCAGATCACGCCTCGTCTTCGCAGGTCGCATGACGTGACCGAAGATCACGTCCCGTGACTTGCTTGTTCTTCAGCTGGTCACGCGACTGGCTTCTCAGCAGGCAGGTCACGGCGTGACCGAGGGTCACGTCTCGTGACTTGCCTTCTTTCATAGCGACTCACGCGTCAGAGAGAACTTCAACAATACTTCGTTTTTCCCAGAATTTCCAGAACAAAGAATTCAATCCCAATTTGATTTAAAACCATACAAACCTGTTTTTACCTTCCAGAAATCATCTCAAACAACATAATCAACAATTATACAATTCAATTCATCCAATAATTAACCAAATCACATCAAGAACATATGCATTCAAACTTACAAGAACATAAACCCTAGAATTTTACAGTAATTTCAAAATCACACAATGTCACAAATAACATTCCAAAACCTGGATTCTAAGCTTCTAACACTTAGTCCCACTGCTCCCAGCAACCTCTTTGCCTTTGGGATCGCGTGGAGCCTCAGCTAGAACACATACACAGTAATGAACATCAACATGCAACCCTAATTTAAAACTCAACCTAAAGAAGATGATGAAGATGTAAAGTTACAGTAAAACAAAGACAAGATATGCACTTACCAAGCTAGGAGTAAGAGTGACCAATTTCCACAACCACACTTATTTAATAGATAGCAAGTAGTAATTAGGAGAGGGAAAAGGAAGAAGAAGATGAAGGTTGAAGGGAAAAACGTGAATCTGATTTCCTTTCACTCTTCCTTCATTTCTTTCTTTATTTTCCTTAACCTAATACACATGTCATTTTCCTTGGTGGTGGAACTTACTCACTCACACCCTAATTCCACACACAACACTCACACCTAATGCATTCCTAATTAAAACACCCTACAATGGTATGCTCTGATGTACACAATTAATTCCTAACTAATTCACACACTAATGTCATGTAGGCACCCACATAATAATAAAACCCCAAAATCATATATTTTACTAAAATATCCTTATGAAATGCTGAACACATGCGAATGCTTACACATACAGACAGACAGACAGACAGACAGACAGGCTCATTCTACTAGGGGGCAAATGGGGTGTGACAACTCTCCCCTACTAATAAGAATTTCATCCTCGAAATTCTCACCTGAACTGAATAACTGTGGATACTGAGCTCTCATCGACTCCTCTGGTTCCCAAGTCGCTTCTTCGACTCCATTATGGATCCACAACACTTTAACCAAAGGAATCTGCTTATTTCTCAACTGCCTCACCTCTCGGGCTAGAATAGCTCGCGGTTCCTCATCATAAGAGAAGTCTGGCTGAACCTGGATATCTTGAACTGACAGAACATGCGAAGGATCTGATCTGTACCGACGAAGCATCGAAACGTGGAATACATCATGTAACTTTGATAACTCCATCGGTAATGCCAATCTATAGGCTACAGGTCCTACCTTAGCCAAAATCTCATATGGTCCAATGAAACGAGGACTAAGCTTACCCTTCTTTCCAAATCGAAGCACTCTCCTCCAAGGAGAAACTTTAAGGAAAACTTTGTCCCCGATCTCAAAATGCACGTCTTTCCTCTTTAAATTGGCATAAGACTTCTGTCGATCCTTGGCTACTTTCAAATTCCGCTGCACTACTCTGATTTTCTCTTCAGTATCTCTGACCAAGTCTGGTCCAATCATAGATCTCTCGGATAGCTCAGTCCAACAAATCGGAGTCCTACACTGACGACCATACAAAGCCTCATATGGTGCCATACCGATACTCGACTGGAAACTGTTGTTGTAGGCAAACTCCATAAGTGACACATATCTGTCCCAGCTACCCGGAAAATCCAAAGCACAAGCTCTCATCATATCCTCCAGAATCTGAATAACTCGCTCTGACTGACCATCGGTCTGAGGATGAAACGCTGTACTGAAGTTCAACCTAGTGCCCAAAGCTCTCTGTAATTCCTTCCAAAACTTGGAAGTAAACCTCGGATCCCGATCTGAAACTATGGACAAAGGCACACCATGCAACCGAACTATCTCATCCACATAGATACTGGCCAATCTGTCCATAGAGTAGTCCACTCTAACCGGCAGAAAGTGAGCTGATTTCGTAAGCCGATCCACAATAACCCAAACCGAATCATGCTTCCTCTGAGTCAAAGGCAAACCAGAAACAAAGTCCATGGCGATATCATTCCATTTCCACTCAGGAATAGATAAAGGCATAAGCAAACCCGAAGGAACCTGATGCTCAGCCTTTACCTGCTGACAAGTCAAGCACTTGGAAACAAAATCCACTATATCACGCTTCATACCGGACCACCAATAGAATTGCTTCATGTCTCTATACATCTTCTCACTGCCCGGATGCATAGAAAAGACTGAACTATGCGCCTCACTCATGAGCTGTCTCCTCAAATCCTCAGACTCTGGCACACACAAGCGATCTCTGAACATAAGTACCCCATCCTGAACTGAGAACTCTGACTGCTTGCCCGATCTAAACTCATGCATAATCCGCTGAAGCCTCTGATCATCTCTCTGAGCATCCACTATCCTCTATTTCAATGTAGGCTTCACACGCAACTGGGCAAGCAAAGCCCCATCAGAACCAAATCTCCATCTGAATCGCCTCAAGAACAAGGCTGAAACTGATTTCCGACTCAAAGCATCGGCGACTACATTAGCCTTACCAGGATGGTAATCCACAATGCAGTCGTAGTCCTTAAACAACTCCAGCCATCGGCGCTGTCTCATGTTCAACTCTTTCTGTGAAAGGAAATACTTCAAGCTCTTGTGGTCCGAGAAGATCCTACACTTTTCCCCATACAAGTAATGACGCCAAATCTTCAAAGCAAAGATCACAGCTGCCAACTCTAAATCGTGCGTCGGATAGTTCTTCTCATGTGGCTTCAACTGACGAGAAGCATAAGCCACTACTTTTCCTTCATGCATCAGCACACATCCAAGACCAACTCCAGAAGCATCACTGTAAATAACAAACTCCTTACCCGAGACGGGTTGAGTAAGGATAGGAGCCTCAACAAGCAACTGCTTTAACCGATCAAAACAAGACTGACACCTGTCTGACCACTCAAATCTGACTCCTTTCCTCAACAATCTAGTCATCGGAGCAGCAATCACAGAAAATCCTTTAACGAACCGACGGTAGTAACCTGCTAAACCGAGGAAACTCCTCACTTCCTGAACGTTTCGAGGCGCTTTCCAATCAACTATCGCCTCAATCTTGGCTGGATCAACCTGAATACCTCTAGCTGAAACAATGTGACCCAAGAATGATACTTCTCGAAGCCAGAAGTCACACTTGCTAAGCTAAGCAAACAACTGATGCTCTCTCAACATCTGCAAAACCAATCTGAGATGCTCCTCATGCTCACTCTCATCCTTGGAATACACCAAGATGTCATCAATGAACACTACTACAAATCGATCTAAGTATGGCCTAAACACACGATTCATCAGAGCCATAAAAGCCGCTGGAGCATTTGTCAAACCAAACGGCATCACAAGAAACTCATAGTGGCCATACCTAGTCCGAAATGCAGTCTTAACCACATCTGCATCCTGAACTCGAAGCTGGTAGTACCCTGATCGAAGATCTATCTTGGAAAAGACACCCGCACCTCGAAGCTGATCAAATAAATCTTCAATCCTAGGCAATGGATACTTATTCTTCACTGTAACCTTATTAATCTGGCGGTAGTCAATACACATCCGCAAGGATCCATCTTTCTTTTTGACAAACAGAACTGGAGCTCCCCAAGGAGATATGCTCGGTCTAATAAACCCCTTATCTAATAACTCTTGTAGCTGAGATTTAAGTTCCCTCAACTCTACAGGAGCCATCCGATAAGGTGCTCTCGAAATAGGTGTAGTACCTGGCATGATCTCAATGGACAACTCAACCTCTCTCTCAGGAGGCAAACCAGGCAACTCACTCGGGAATAGATCACTAAACTCCCGCACCACAGGAATGTCCTCAATCTGAACCTGATCTCTCTTGGAATCTAACACAACTGCTAGAAAAGCCTCACATCCTTTCCTGATAAAACGCTTAGCTTGCATCGCAGAAATCACATTATTCACTGAACTAGCACCCAAACCTTTTAGAAACACAAGAGACTGACTTCTATCCCGAAGTACAACTGTCTTCCTATGGCAATCAACTACAGCCCGATACTTACCCAACCAGTCCATACCCAGAATCAGATCAAACTCTCTGAAGGGTAACTCAATCAGATCCGCTGGAAGCACAGCTCCCTCAATAATCAGAGGACAACTCCTAAAAACTCTACTCACACTGACACTATGCCCTAATGGACTGGTCACACAAATCTCATAATCTAACTGATCAACTGAATGCAATTTATCAACAATTCTATCTGTGCACAAATATGAGTGTGTGGAACCAGGATCAATTAGAGCATACAACTCAGTGTCATGGAGTAGGAACTTACCAGCAATAACATCAGGCGCATCCTACTCATCTCTGGCTCTCATAGCATAAGCTCTAATGGCAGCCTGAGGAGGACGCTCAACAGTCTCAGATGCAGCTCCATCTCTATGCCGACCACCTCGACCTCTACCTCGGCCTCTACCTCGAGTAGCCTGAGAAGCATTCGAACCAACCCTACTAGCTCCTCCCTGAGGTCCTGAATCCTCAATCGACTGGGGACAACTAGCCACACGGTGCTCAGTGCTCCCACATCTAAAACATCCCCCAGTGAGCCACCTACACTCACCCCGGTGAGCCTTGCTGCAATTCTCACAAATAGGTATGGCATCAGATTTACCTCCCCTACCAGAACCTGACACAGCTGCAGAACCCTGACGTCTACCTCTAGAAGCCGGACCAGATGCTGACTCATCCTGTGGGTTCCTAGATCTCTTACCCGCTGAAGATCCTCCACGAGAAGAACTCCTCCTCTGAGCTCTCTCTCTCAACACAGTCTCTGATAACTCGGCTCTCACTGCTGCCTCCACTATCTGATAGTAGCTAACCCCAGGTATGCACATCAGAGAAATCAAAGCAATCTTCAAAGACTCATTTAACCCAGCCTCGAAATGCTTGCATCTAAAGTCATCAGTCATAACTCCACGTGGGGCATAGCGAGATAACCTGTTAAACTCTTTCTCATACTCTGCTACTGACATGGCCCTCTGCTTTAAACTCAAAAACTGTGCCCATCTCGCATCTCTATAAGTTTGAGTAATGTACTTCTTTATGAACTCACCCTCAAAGAACTCCCAGGTAATCGGATCCGGTAACTGAGGATGCCTGCAAACCAATTCCCACCATTCAAAAGCAGACCCCTGTAGAAGAGCTAATGCACACTCTGCCTGCTGGTCGGGAGGACACCGAATCTCTCTAAAGGCACGCTTCACTTTGTCTAACCATTTCTCTGCGATCTCAGACTCATTCAAACCCGTACCATAGAAATCCTCAACTCCTGCCCTTCTCAAATTCTCCATAGGTGCTCTAGGAGCAGTCACTCTCTCCAAAACCCTAGCCATGTCCTGATGCAACCTAAACATAGCCTCAAAGGGCATGGCTGCGGCCTCGGGCTGGACCCTAGCATGCTGAGCCGACACAGTAACAGAAACAGACTGATCTACAGCGGGAGGATTCACACTCTCGGCGGACTCCTCACGCGCACCATGGGCAAAATTAGAAGCCATCTAAACAAACAAGAAACAACCGTATCAGCCAACACAGATCTAGACACATACACATCTAAGAACTCAGAACAATCACAACAACACCCAGAAACGCCTAAACCTATGCTCTGATACCACTAACTGTAACACCCCCTTCCCATACGTAGGCGATCCCATCCGAGAAGGAGTGAGATGCCGTATGAGTAAAGGTGCCACCAAGCAAGTACAAAGTAAAACATACATTCAGTCAAACATACATTCAGAAAATACAGAATAATTAAAAACTTAACATGCAGAAAGCAAAAGCTGATCATGCATTACTATAATAAACTATTACAATAATGATCTGATCAACTAGCTGAAACAAAATAATATTACATATACAAAATATAAATACAAAAGAGGAAGCTGATACAGAGAGTTCTATACAAAAAGAATCAATAACTGATACAAAACTGAGCCCTACACTAATCCCTTCTGTGTTGGCTTGATGACGGCGACTCCCCCAAAGCAAAACGCCTTCCGCACCTGCACGGGTAAAAACACCGTGCTAAGCGATAAACGCTTAGTGGGGAAACACACATAGATTAATGGACGGCCATTCACAATGGTCGTCAAGGCATAACACATTCACAATGGCAGAATGCAAAGGTTATAACATAATCCATATAAACATGCTCGTATTTAAAAGCCATACATTCAGTATCTCATAATCATATCCATTACAGAATAATCCATAATACAATACATTGATATACTCATTCAAATAATCCTTTATAGCCAAATCAGATCAAGCAGATCAAAAAAACATCTAAAGAACACCTGCTGACTCTAGATAGTGGATAACGAGTGTACAGACAGTACTTTCCGGGTACGAGCCGATTACAGACAGTACATTACGGGTACGAACCGATTAAACCATTTTACTTTAACTTCCACAGATATTTTCAAAAGGGACCTTAAACAAGATCCAATACAGAAAAGGGTTCGCGAGGAACCAAACGGGGACCTGATCGGGGTCCAAACAGAACTCTGGGCTGCAGCTAACAGACTCTATTAGGCATGCCTAACTATCCACTTACTTGACTCTAGCAGGTTATGCGTCAAACAGATTACATTTCAGAGTACAGAATAGTATTCATCAGAAATTCATGGTATCACGCATATCAAAGTATCAAACAGTAAGACATGCATCATACAACAGTAAAGTCCATTTAGAAGAAAATACCAGATTCATTTCTGAGTTAAAAACTAGGAAATTTCAGAAAAACAAGCTGAACGGAGGAACGGGCGAGATTGGCTGGTCACAAGGAGTGACTGGCCCTCCCAACAGGCAGGTCACGCGACGTGACCGAGGGTCACGCGACGTGACTTGCTTGTTCCTCGCCGGTCACGTTGCGTGATCTTCACAAATCACGCAACGCCTTCGCAGGTCACGGCGTGACTGGACGTCACGTCTCGTGACGTGCTACTTCCTCATGCGTGATCTCGCAGATCACGCCTCGTCTTCGCAGGTCGCATGACGTGACCGAAGATCACGTCCCGTGACTTGCTTGTTCTTCAGCTGGTCACGCGACTGGCTTCTCAGCAGGCAGGTCACGGCGTGACCGAGGGTCACGTCTCGTGACTTGCCTTCTTTCATAGCGACTCACGCGTCAGAGAGAACTTCAACAATACTTCGTTTTTCCCAGAATTTCCAGAACAAAGAATTCAATCCCAATTTGATTTAAAACCATACAAACCTGTTTTTACCTTCCAGAAATCATCTCAAACAACATAATCAACAATTATACAATTCAATTCATCCAATAATTAACCAAATCACATCAAGAACATATGCATTCAAACTTACAAGAACATAAACCCTAGAATTTTACAGTAATTTCAAAATCACACAATGTCACAAATAACATTCCAAAACCTGGATTCTAAGCTTCTAACACTTAGTCCCACTGCTCCCAGCAACCTCTTTGCCTTTGGGATCGCGTGGAGCCTCAGCTAGAACACATACACAGTAATGAACATCAACATGCAACCCTAATTTAAAACTCAACCTAAAGAAGATGATGAAGATGTAAAGTTACAGTAAAACAAAGACAAGATATGCACTTACCAAGCTAGGAGTAAGAGTGACCAATTTCCACAACCACACTTATTTAATAGATAGCAAGTAGTAATTAGGAGAGGGAAAAGGAAGAAGAAGATGAAGGTTGAAGGGAAAAACGTGAATCTGATTTCCTTTCACTCTTCCTTCATTTCTTTCTTTATTTTCCTTAACCTAATACACATGTCATTTTCCTTGGTGGTGGAACTTACTCACTCACACCCTAATTCCACACACAACACTCACACCTAATGCATTCCTAATTAAAACACCCTACAATGGTATGCTCTGATGTACACAATTAATTCCTAACTAATTCACACACTAATGTCATGTAGGCACCCACATAATAATAAAACCCCAAAATCATATATTTTACTAAAATATCCTTATGAAATGCTGAACACATGCGAATGCTTACACATACAGACAGACATACAGACGGACAGATAGGCTCATTCTACTAGGGGGCAAATGGGGTGTGACACAGTGCCACCTCCAGTCTTTATGATTGGATCGAGCCTACCAAAATGGTACGTGATGCAAGATTTATATGGAAATGAGTATGTCGCTATTACTCGCCCTGCGGTGAATAAAGAAGGGATTTTCGTGGCAGCGATAGACTGTTGGTCCACTAGTGAGAGTGGAGAAGATGAAGACGATGAGAAACATGGAGAGTTCACGAATCTGTGGGATTCGGAAGAAGAAGAAAGAGTAGAAGCAGTAATAAGAAGTGGGAGGGTGGTTCCAGAAGTTGAGAAGCAGCAGGACCCAGCACAAGCAATCGCAGAGAAGGAGCCGAAAGACAATTCAATAGTGAAGCAGCTGAAAAAGACTACGGCTCAGATATCTATTTGGGACCTTTTGAGACAGTCCCCCTCTCACAGACAGAAGTTAGCTGAAGCATTGAGTGTATCCACCGTAGCAACGACAATCTCTCCATCTGAGCTGTTAGACCTTGTTAAGGGGGGATCTGGGGAGAAGCTGGTATTTTCTAATGCAGACCTACCAACAGAGGGACGCAACCACAACCAACCTTTATACATCAAGGCACAGATCAATGGCAAGCACACCGCTTGCGTCATGGTTGATGACGGGTCATTAATAAATGTCTGCCCTTTAGTAGCGCTTCAGGCTTTTGGGCTAGATGAAAGTATGCTAAGCAGGTCTGATTTGACTATCACAGCCTATGACAACTCCAGGAGGCAAGCATCGGGAATTTTCAAAGCTATAGTAAAGACGGGGCCCATTCAGATAGAAACGGATTTTGTGGTTTTGTCGATCCCAGTAAACTTTTCAGCTCTACTTGGTAGACCGTGGTTCCACAGGTTAGGGGGAGTACCATCCACCTTACACCAGATAATTAAGATACCCCATGAAGGAGAAGTAGTGACCATTAAAGCAACAAGAGAGCACCAAGTGTCTGCCTTAGAGATCTCTAATCAGCCATTCAGTGGCTTTCATGTATCGATGATCGGAGAAGAGCAAAGCTTAGAAGGTAGCCCTCAGGTGGTGAACATGCTAAAGAAGATGCACTTCCTCCCAGGGGCTGGTTTGGGAAAAGAGTCACAAGGGCTGCAGGATGCTATCACTACACATGGTCAGAAAGATCGAAAGGGGTTGGGCTACAAAGGATAGTATGGTAAGAAGAAAGTGTCAGAGAAGATCCCCAATATTTTGGAGAGCTTTGTGCCATCATCATCTGTTTGTGCTTACACCGGAGAAGAAGAGCCGCAGTGGATAGATGGGAAGATCACTCCGGGTTTTGAAATTTTCAATGATGTCTTTGATTGGGAGATCGGAGTGGTTAAAGTTGTAGAGAACTTTTGGGACGAGGAGATTATGACCCAATGCAGCGTCTGGGACAGGGATGAGCCCGAAGAGATTGTAACTGATAAGCTGTTAGCCACCAGACTCAAAGGGAAGGAGAAGATGGTAGAACCAGAGCTGAAGATTGAAGATCTCAAGATTTCACCAAGTCAAGAAGCCAAAGCACAGTCGGTTGCAGCATCGGCGTCGACTGAAGTTGATAGTCATTTAGTGTAACACCCTTAAACTGTACATAATATCTTAATTATCTTATAACTATTATAATTATTGCGAAAATCTGGGTAAATTTTTTTTATTTTTTTTCCAACTGTTCTATAACTATTAAACTTTACTATTCATACAATCATTCTAAAATAGGCCACTTAAATTCTATCGAAATTTCGGCAGAGTTTCCTCTATAATATTGCCTTTCCCCCTGTAAACAGAAAGTCTTAACACTTCTATAATCAAATATATTTTCATCCATCCTACTCCAATTCAAACTCCAACACAATTTTGCCCATCCTCCAATTTGGATCCATTCACACTCATATAATAATTCACAATATCATCCACATATTATTTACATCAATTACACAAAATACAAAGATACTATGATAAAACATCATCTATCAACTATAAATAATTATCTAATACAAATTCTTCGATACAATAGTATCCTAATTATCTATGTAGTGTACATGCCACAAGAACCAATATTCAAATTATCAAATCCAAACATTCCATTTCTTTCGCTTCCTTTCCATACTTACAATTCCATATTTCTTCTATGAAGTGGTGCTGATATTCACTTGATTCCTGTCTTATACCTGTGCGAGGATAAACCACGCGCTAAGCTTTACGCTTAGTGGTGACTACCAAATTTATTTATCCAAGGCACAAATACATAATATGTACACATACAATTGATCATACATACATTAATATTTGTTTGCATTAAAATAGCAAATTTATTTCTCCTTTTAGAAACAACATCATAATTTATAATTAATATATCAATTTCTATTTAAATCCAAATTAAATATGAATGGTTTGTAGGATAAAACCATATTTATGCAATGCATTCAATATCCTTTTCAAATGCTGAAACTTCATAAACCTTTGTAATCAAATTTCCACATCAACGACTAAGATCTTTCTGCATTTTAATAATGTGTAAAATTCACTTATCATGCATCATTTTATTAATGTCTTGCAATATTAAACAGACAATATACTTCTAACATAGTAGGTAATATTTCATTCCTACATTATCGGTTGTTATACCATTTATCTAACCCAATAATACCCACTACTATGTATATTTGCATTCCTGGAGTACACATTGGTGAATATGAGGTTCTTATAATTTCATAAAGCCACTTTTTCATATCACCAATTTCATAGGATCATTTATTAATATTATTTATTCAATTAAAGTTTTTATCACAGAACCATCAACTTTATCAAAATTCGAAATCATATTATACATTAGTTAACTTTCATCCAAATCTATATATACGTATATACATATATATTAAACTTTAAATTTCACTCATACCTCTTAGTTAACATCTCTTTATTAATTGTACTACTTTATCCTTCAACTTTACTTCTGTCATTAAGTTACTTTATGGCTTCTCTATCAACATTTACTTTTATCCATGTCATCTAACTTCTTAGGTTATACATTTAATATGGATTACAAAATTTATTATTTAAATCCACCATTTACCATGCTTCATTTATTAATCATTCAATTTCTTGATTCACACAATTATTTCACATTCACCAATTCACTATGCAATTTACCATTTTGCCCATAGTACAATGCTGGCAGACTCTAAGTATAGGATAAACGGGATGTGAACTCCTAAGAGCTCACAATAACCTGGAGAGACCTTAGAAGATCAATCCAGTACATTCCAAACCTGAAGAACCCCGAAGGATTACTCCAGTACATTCCAAACCTGAAGAATCCCAAAGGATTACTCCAGTATAGATACTTTTAAAAATACAGAAGAGGTTCATTAATGACCTATAAAGATAGTGAGACGTCATGCTCACTCCCGCGGTCTTATGTCCCTATGGCTAGCCACTATATCTTGAACTAGACTTGACTACCAGCTCATTGAATAGGGCCACATTATTGAATGTTATTTAAATAAATCAAAACTTTGATCTTTACATAAAATAAGATCAATATACATTTCAATTAAATTTGTCAGAAATAATCCCAGTATCATCCATCATTATTTTCTCATAACATTCCTTTTACTTACCACATTTCACTAACTTAGCTTCACAGCAAGCCATTGATCATATTTATATATATTTAAAATGTGTTAACAATAATAATATACCTTATTTAAACACGTATAACCCATTTTTACTTTTATTTTTAGCCTGACATTCTGACTTTCTTAATAGACTAATTTACTTTATTGTTATAACTGTTTTTAGGCATACTTAACTATACTATTTATTTGTTAAGTATACTCACTTTCTCTAATTCATTCGCTTACCATGAGTCCACATAAAAATACTGTCCTTTACTTATAACTTTTTATACTAAATTACACTTTTAAATCATCAAATTATTTATTTCCTTCTGTTATTCCCTTTTTACTTGTTATTCCATATACTTTTACAAGTACCATAGACTCCTAGGATTTGAGCCCCTTTTTCACTTTATATTTTCTTATCCACACTTACTTATTTTGATTCGTTTTCTTCATGTTAGATTCCATCCTATCTTTATAGATTTACACTAAATTTCATTTTATTAAAATGATATCTATTATAAGTCCTCAACTCTGCTATATTACTCGTAACATTTAACAAAAAATATTACTTAACAGCTTGCACAACTCAAGACACACATATAGATTAAAATTAGTTACAATAACAATTTATCGCAGTATGTATAAAATCCATTTTTTTAACGCATAAATTCAAAAACACAATTTAAGAAAAATTCTATGGCATCTCCAAAAAAAAATAGAGTTCCACAATTTATCGTTCCCTACTTGCTTGTATTTCAATAATTTAGCTCAATTCCCCAGTTCAATTTAATTTACTCAATTTATTAAAGCCTTAATTGACCGCTCAAAATAAATAACTAAACTAAATAAAATTCACTAAGCAGTCTAAAGCTTATTACAACACTTACTATTGTGTTTATATTATTTCACACTTATATATGTCTAAGAACACATGTGCTTCTAATTTAATCCTAACAGTAATTTAATTTCATGAATAATGGCTTCAATTATTCACCTACTATCTTAAATCATACACAACCAGATTTTAATATACTCACATCACATACCTTCAATCCAGTTCATTGAGTTATCTTTAATTCGAACTTCCAATAAGTATATTCGGATTTCCCACTTAACATTTCAATTTTCCAACAATTCTTCAGGCATTACCAATTACACTACCATCACCTAGATATGCACATTATAATACCCATTTATATATATCAATATTTAATTACTAATCTGATTTACGTGTCATAATTTATCTATTACCAGTATTATATAAAATTTAAGTCCTGTCTTACAATTTAACCTATAATTCTTCAATTTACAATTACTGGTCTACTTCCCAAATACTGACAGTTTCTAATTCTTTTCATTCAATTAAAAATCGAAAAATTCCTAATTTAAGTTATAATCAACTAAGCTAATACTCACAACCACACTGCCAAAAATTCGACAAAAATCCACAAACGTATTGTTCATATTCTGTGTTTAACAAAATCACTCGCAATAAATTTTAATTATGGAGAAATCACTTAGAAAAGTAATTTTTGTGGCCACATACCGGTTTTTTTTTCACATTTTAGGTCTTTTCACGGTCGCCGGAGATTCGCCGGAGGCTCGCCGGAGCTCCACCGGAGTCACCAAGACCATCGGAAGGAAGCTCAACGCCTCGGGGTTCCTTTTCCGGTGATCACACGCCAAAAATGCCCTCCATTTCACCAGAATCGTCGTCGGTAGGTTCGGTTTTCTCCCTCTCCGATCTGCTCGTCACCGGCGATCGAGGGGGATCCACGACCACCGGAAGCTTCGCCTTGCCGCCGTGAGTCCAGTCGCACCGCTCGTGTCGCCTCTCGCCGTCAGAGCTCGTCGAAAAATGCTGAGGAAGCTTCGGTTCCTCTCTCGCTCTCCTGGACTGACGCCGCCGCGAACCGGAGGTAGACGCCACAGAACGGCTTTGCCGTGTGCGGTTCGATTGCCAGCCCGATCGCCGTCGCCGGTGGTGCCTTCCGCCGCTCCCTCTCCCTCTCTTCCTCTCTCTTTCCTTCTCTCCTTCTTTGGTCTCTTTCTTTTCCTTCACCGTGTTCTGTCTCTCTCCTTTCTATTCCCTTACCTTCTCTTATTTTATTTTTCTATATACCCTTTATTCTTTAATTAATATTTTCTAATCCAATTACATGTAAACATACCTCTATGATTATACATATATTTGTCTAATAATTTATTTCAATAATTAAGTTGAGTAGCTTTAAGAAGAAATTCGACCTCTTATGCGTCAAAATTTAACTGTTGATAAATATTTAGCACGTCAAGCTATTAATAAAAACACCGAAAATTTTGGGGCGTTACATTTAGATTCTTTTTTTATGCGAGAATTCTTTGAGGACAATGTCAATGTTTCTGATTATGTTAATGAGATGAACAACTTTGCTTACTTGTGTGATGTTTCTGATGATTTCATTTTGCATGATTATAAGCATGATTCATTCATTTTTTATATTAATTCAACTAGCACAACTGCATTTAATCTCGGAACTTTGGAAAATCCAATGGAAATTTTGATAGCATCAGACATAACTCTTGAAGAGAGAATAAAATTTGAGAGAATATTAAAAAAATATGAAAAAGTCTTTGCTTGGACCTATGAGGATATGCCGGGAATAGATCGAGATATTGCCGAACATGCCATCCCAACTTACCCAGAGTTTAAACCAGTCAAGCAAAAGCTTCAGAGACTTAGGCCAGAATGGGCGCCGAAAGTCAAGGAGGAGATCCATAAGCAGATTGAGGCCAAATTCTTAATAGAGGTTCAATACCCGACCTGGCTCGCTAACGTGGTTCCTGTAGCCAAGAAAGATGGTAAGGTTCGGGTATGCGTCGACTATCGAGACCTGAACAAAGCTTGCCCTAAGGATGATTTCCTGCTGCCTCATATTGATGTGCTGGTGGATAGTGCTGCTGCTTGTATGATGTACAGCTTTGTGGATGGATACGCAGGATACAATCAAATCCTTAACAAGATAGTGGACCAGATTAAAACAGCTTTCATCATCGAGTGGGGGACATACGCCTATCGGGTTATGCTTTATTGATTGAAAAATGCAGGAGCAACTTATCAGAGGATAGCCACCAAAGTTCTCAATGACCTAATTCACAAAGAAGTGGAAGTTTATGTCGACGACATGATGATTAAGTCGGCTACTAGAGAAGGTCACTTTGAGGCTTTAGAAAAGTTCTTTCAAAGGATTAGTAAGTATAATCTGCGCCTCAATCCTAAGAAATGCATCTTTGGGGTTACCTCGGGTAAGCTATTAGGCCATGTGGTAAGCCAGCGAGGAATTGAAGTAGATCCCGATAAAGTCAAAGCCATAAGAGAGATACCGGTGCCCCAGAAGGAGAAGGACATCAGAAGTTTCCTGGGAAAGCTTTAGTATATCAGCCGATTTATTGCCAAGCTAGCTTCAGTATGTGAGCCTCTTTTCAAGCTTCTTAGGAAGAATCAGCAGATGATATGGAACGATGACTGTCAACTGGCATTTGACACTATTAAGGAGTATCTGTTAAATCCTCCAGTATTAAAACCACCACGCCGTGCCTAGCCACTAATCCTGTACCTAGCAGTGGAAGATAATTCAGTAGGTGCTATGATGTCTCAAGAAGATGATTTTGGTGTGGAGTTTGCGGTTTACTAACTTAGCAAGAAGTTCCTACCGTATGAAGCTAAATATGCAGAGGTGGAGAAGATTTTTTTAGTAGTTATCTGGGCTTCTAAGAAGTTGCAACACTACTTTCATTCTTTCAGTGTACAGGCAGTAGCCAAACATAATCCTTTTAGATACCTCCAAGAAGCACCCTCTCTACTAGGGAAGATGGGAAGATGGTTATTGCTGTTGCAGGAGTTTGACATTGAGTATATAACTAAGAAAACCATTAAAGGAAGAGCTGTAGCAGAATTCTTAGCCGAGTATCCTATTGAGGGAGACCAGTTTGAGTATAATTTTCCGAATGAAGATGTCACGTCCATAGCAGTGCAAGGGTGGCAACTATTTTTTGATGGGGCAGTAAACAGTAAAGGGGCAGAAGCAGGAATTATTCTTACGACCCCAGATGGTGAAAGGCTACCATTGGCTAAGAAGTTGAGGTATAAGGCTACCAATAATGAAGCAGAATATGAAGCTTGCATCTTTGGATTGGAAGCATTACTCGCTTTGGGGGCAAAGACCGCAGAAGTATTCGGAGATTCTTCCTTGGTAATTCATCAGATCAGAAGGGAGTGGTCAGTCAAGGAAGAAAGGCTGTTGCCTTATGTGAAACACTTGAGAATGTTGAGCAGCCAGTTTGAGACTTGCACTTTTCATTTCATCCCTAGAGACGAAAATCAGTTAGCTGATGCTCTAGCAACTTTAGTGTCTATGTGGGATAATCCAACAGGAGTTGCGATGTAACCTGTGCTGATTTATAGTTCGAAAAGACCTTGCTTTGAAGCTGAGCAGGTGATGGACGTCGAAACCACCGATGGAAATCCATGGTATTATGACATTCAGAATTATTTAGAAAGGTCAACTTTTCCAGAGGAAGCCACGGAGAAGGATCAAAGAATGATCAGGAAGTTATCCACTCAATTCATCTGTGTTAATGGCACTTTGTACAAAAGGCAAGCTGATGGTATCCAGTTAAGATGTCTCGCAGAGAAAGAAGCTAAAAGAGTTATGGAAGAGGTTCATGCCGGGATCTGTGGAGCTCACATGAATGGCTTAGCCTTAGCAAAGAAGATCATGCGCCAAGGGTTTTATTAGCTCACAATGGATACGGATTGTTCAAAATTTGTGAAGCAATGCCAGTTGTGCCAACAGTATGCGAACTTGAGGCATGTGCCAGTGTCAGAGTTACATAACTTGACATTTCCATGGCCATTCGCAGCTTGGGGAATAGACATCATAGGCGAGATCCATCCTACAGCTTCTAACGGGCACAGGCTCATTATAGTTGCCATTGACTACTTCACTAATGGGTTGAAGCTGAATCTTTCAAGAAGGTTGATGCAAGGGATAAGGCTAAATTTATCGAGCGAAATCTGATATTGAGATATGGTCTCCCACATCACATTGTGTCTGATAATGGGGTGCAATTTCTGGCAGAAACTAAACAAATGCTCCAGAAATATGGAATCCAACATCACAAGTCTTCTCCCTACCGTCCTTAAGCAAACGGTGCAGTTGAAGCGGCGAACAAAAATGTGTAGCGGATATTGGCCAAGATGGTTCAGAGCTATAAAGACTGAACTGAAAAGTTACCCTTCGCACTTTGGGGATATAGAACTACAATCAGAACCTCTACGGGGGCAACACCATTCTCTCTAGTATATGGAACTGAAGCAGTCCTGCCGGTTGAAATTGAGTTGAAGTCTTTGAGGGTAGTCATGGAAGCCGAGATTCCAGAGACAAAATGGGCGCAACAGTGTTTGTCACAGCTAAATTTGCTAGATGAAGATAGGTTGCGGGCCTATTACCACAATCAAATTTATCAGAAAAGGTTGCCTCAGTCGTTTGGCAAGAAAGTACGAAAGCAACCGTTGAAGCAGGGGGATTTGGTCTTTAAGATGATGAGGCCGGGAGTGCCGGACATACGTGAAAAATTCAGGCCCACCTGGGAAGGTCCGTTCGTTTTGAAGAAGCTGCTAACAAAAGGAGCAGCAATTTTGGCAGACAGTAATGGGAATGAGTTCAAGGACCCGGTCAATGTCGATAGACTTAAAAGGTTCCATGGCTAAAGACCAAAAATAAAAAGAAGAGAATAAATGCCCCGCGGGTCAAAAACCAAAAAAAGGCGGCCTTGCTAAAATTGGGCACCCTGTCAGGGTGAAAACCGAAAAAAAGGCATCCTGGGCAAAAATTAAGGGCCAAGAGAAAATATTCAATCGAGAAAACTCGAGAGGGCTGATTGATAATAGGAGTTTGATGCTGACAAAATCCACTCCGAGATTAGGTGAAGTTATAAGCCTTTGAATTCTTGTCAAATGAAAATCATGTATGATAAAATCATATAGAAATGTACACAATTTCGCAATGAATAAAAGAATATATTTTCATTGATCTTTTAGTTCAGTCTTAAAAAGAGATATACCAATTGTTCATCTAATGATTATTGCTCAGTCACTTCATGGGATATGTGCTATTTGCTCTTAACAGAAGCTTTGATGATAAACTTCTTAGTAAAAAAAAAAAAGGCCGTTAGAAATGAAAACCGTAACTGGCTCTCTAAGCAAAAGTTAGGCCAAAAGGCAGGGTGAAAACCTGGGAACGGGCAGTCTGCCCTATAAAAAAAATAATAAACAAAAGTTGCTGGATTGGGTTGGGTCCATTCCAGGCAAAAATTAGGCAAAGGGTTATGTGAAAATCCCTTAAGGGACGCATTTCCCGCAAAGAAAAGCTAGTGTGAAAATCCACAAGGGACGCACTACCTTAAAACAATGCCTGGAGCGATAAGGTGGCATTATTTCAGATGATTCTCCTTCAATGAAATAGCACACAACACAGAACATGAATCAGAATCCCGGGTAAATGATCATTGACTAGGGGGGCAAAGGATGTACACCGAAAGGTCTCTTTCAGAAAACTTGTCGACAATCCTCAGGATTCCGGGGGCAGGGTAGAGCAGACAAGCTACAACCTCAGCAAACCTTGGACCACCTAGGGCACGATCTATACATTTTTGCAAGCATTTCCATTCCATATCATACACACATGATTTCTTGTATATTCCTGCGCATACAATCTTGCAGGAGAAATCGGCGGGGAACACCAACAAAAGCCGAGTGACGACACTAGTCCAAACGTCTAAAGGAGCACAGCTCCGAAATTCACAGCAGTTAGCATGATGGCGGCACTACCCACAAGTGGTTAGCACGACCACGACATTACCAATTCACAGCGGTTAGCACGATGGCGGCACAACCCACAAGAGGTTAGCACGACCACGGCATTACCAATTCACAGCGGTTAGCACGATGGCGGCACTACCCACAAGAGGTTAGCACGACAACGGCACTACCAATTCACAACAGTTAGCACGATGGCTGCACTACCCACAAGAGGTTAGCACGACCACGACACTATCAATTCACAGCGGTTAGCACGATGGCGGCACTATCCACAAGAGGTTAGCACGACCACGACACTACAAATTCACAGCGGTCAGCACGTGGCGACACTACCCACAAGAGGTTAGCATGACCACGGCACCACCAATCACAACCAAAAGACAGCCTGCCTATAACACGGCAACAGCTATCATCATAACTCCATCCAGCAGGAAGGTCGCCGCTTCAGGTAAGCGCTTCTTTCCTTTTCCTGAATTTTGGCTCACCTAGGCACGCATGCACTAGTCTCCCAAAAATTGGGGGCAACTGTAGACACCGAGTCCCGAGTAGCCTTGATCAGGATTACCCGATGATGAAATTTAGCTACGCCGGCTTATAGGCAAAAAGATTGGAGCTCGGACATGATTTTCCTTGTATTTTTTATGAGTAAAAAGTGTATTTTAAAAATATTTTTAAAATTATTTTGGAGAAGAAAAAGTGTGTTTTAGGTTGAGGGTATTTTATATAAATTTTATTTTTTTAAAAAAAGGAAGATAAAATGAAATAAAAAAGGTGGGAAAAGATAGCGACGAAAGGGCAACGGTGTGCGCGGAACGCTGCGATGGGCGTCGCTCGCTCCGCGCACGACGTGCGCACTCCCGCGGAAACGCGCGGAGTGACGCCGATTTTCGGCGATTTTTGCCCTTTTTTTGCCCCATTTCACCCATTTTCGACCCCCACTCGATTTTTAACCGTTTTTGGACGGTTTTGGGTGGTTTTTGGGTAGTTTTTGAGTTTTAAAGTGGAGAAAAAATTCAGAACAAAGAGAGGACGAATTAGAAAGATTTTGGATAGGACGAATTAGAAATATTTTTGAGAGGAAAAAACTGAATTTTTGAGCTTTCAGTACAAAAAAAAAAATTAATCTTACACACTTGCTTCCAAAGGTGATTTTTTTCAAGTTTCCAAGTTATTTTTCAAGCATTTTTCACAAGGAAAAGACAAGGAATTCAACACTTCTACCTTCAATTCTTCAAGATTAAATTTGAGGGTAATTATTCATGGCTTAACTCCTTAATTCTCTTGTTGATTTTAATTTCTTTTGTTTCCAATTAACTTTTAAACATGTAAATTCTCTTAGTCCCCACATTCTTCTTATTATTTTATCTTCAATTGTTCATATAACAAGTAAACTCTTTTAAATCCCATTATATTTTCATGTCAAATTGTTTTTTACACATATCAATATTTTAATTTTTACTCATAGTCGTTATTATAATTATTTATTTGATATGTTGAGCATGGTTAATATTTTTTATTCTTATGTATGTTAAATTGCATCATAATTACTTTTATGCATGTTATAATATTTTATGCATGTTATATTTCCATTACACATATTATCTTTTATGTCATATTATTTCTTTGGATTAATTTCTAACATGAATTTCATTTTTATTTTTGGTTGCAAATCATTATTTTATTCTCATTTGAGCATCCATGCACGCGAAGGAGGAGATGCGGGGTTTGGTATTTTCATTGCACATTTTAATTCTCATTTTGTTTATGTTTTTTTTTTTAATTTCCTTGTATATATTCAATAATAAAGTGGTTTTTTTATGCACGCCTAAATAAAAATCACAAAAATATTTCTACTAAATTAACTTGGTTTTTTTCATAATAAATGGGACCAATGTCCTAGTTTTCATCCCAAATAAAATCACCACGTTCAAAATGTTTTCTTTAAATACACATGCGGGGACCAAAGTCCTCATAATTAATAAATTCCCCGGTTTTATGTATGTTTTCACTTTTTTAAATGGGAGTTGTATTCCACTCCTAATATTATTGTAATTTACTTTTAATATTTTATTGCTTTCGATGTGAATATTTGTGCCTTTTAATTAAAATTGTATCGTGTGGAGAGAGAGCGAACTAATAAACTCAAAACCAAATTGTAAAATTAATCAAGGTAGAAATAGATGAGAAGTCCCGAACCCATCTCTGGTCTTTGGGCTCAAAGAGGCTAGAGGTTTACCCTCCAAGACACCTCTTGTGTCACGAGACTTAGACATTAATCCTAGGCTCCTTTGGGAGAGAGGTTTACCCTCCAAGACCCCTTTGGTTGGCCCAAAATGGATAATAAGCGCAGTGTTAGGTTCTCCGAGGCGAGAGAAACTTTCCCAATGTTTTATTGGGTGGCGACTCCATGAAACCTCCTTATTGCCCAAAATAGACGCACTTGTAATTCGTTGCAAGTTGTCAACGGACCTCAAATACCTGATCGCCCTCGAGCGGGCGGTCATAGGGGCGGTCGCTGGTCCTGCGCGCGTCACACCTACCTAGGAAGGATCTTAATATTGTATTTGGCTAATGAGGAAGAGTCAATCAAAGCTATGGTAGAACAAGATGATGGCACAGGTGCCAAAGGGGCAGTCTATTACCTAAGTAAAAAGTTTCATCCATACAAGCTGAAATAAGCTAAGAAAAAGAAGACCTTATACTGCATTCATTAGACCCGTAAAGAAACTTTGACACTATTTTCAGTCCTATGCGGTATAAATGGTGGTAAAGAATGATCCACTCATATATCTTGACACCGCTTCTTTCTTTATTGAAGGCTAGGTGGTTGTTATTAGTAGAAGAATTTGGCAGGCAATATGTGAGTAATAAAACCATTAAAGGTCGTGCAATCACATAATTCTTAGTTAAAAACCTCATCGACAGAGATGAGTTCAAATATGACTTCCTCAATGAGAGTTTCGAGGGCAGTCTGTAATGGCTCCAATACCGGGCTAGCCGGGAATAGTATTTTCCAGGATGAATAGTGACACCGTGGTTAATAGTACCTCCTGTAAACGAAAAATATTTTATTTGGTTATTAGAAAGTATAAGTCACAATTAGTCCGATGTTAAAATTTGGAGTGAAATCGATGTCAAATAGACTCCTGAAAGTTGACAATACGAAAAAATAGCGGGTTCGCTGTGAATAGTGACTAAGTTGACTGGGGGTTTGAACGGACCGTAGAGAGTGCTACGGAGCTCAGAAAAATAATTTGAAAATATGTACATACTCATAGTGATGAGTAGAATCCTATGGTAAGGAAAAATTTAATTTTGGTGACACTAAATAATTTGATTACTGGACTGGTAAATAATTATCGGACTGAGGAATGTGTAGATACCAGGGCCTGAGGTAGCTCAAAATAAGGTTATCCAATGACGAAAATAATACTTGTTCGTGAGTAAAATGATTAGAAGTGACAATTTCCTTGTCGAGCCTTTTTTTTAAATTTATATATATATATATATATATATATATATATATATATATTATTTTTTTTTATTTTTTCGATTTTTCGGCGAGCGATCTGCGCGGCATGTGGAACGGCTCCTGCCGGTAGCGCATGGGTGGGCCTTGCCCGCGAGCCGTGGCATCTGCACTAGGCGTGGTGCCTGCGCAGCGTGCAACCCGCAGGAGGGCATGTCGCGCGGCACCCCCTGAGGCACGGCATGCGGCCCTCCTGCGGGGGGTCGCATGTCGTGCAAGCGGCATGCGGCCCATGCAGGGGCGCTTGCCATGCGACACGCGGCTCCCCCTGCGGGGGGCACTTGCCGAGCAAGTGGCATGCGGCCCTCCTGCGTGCGACATGCAGCCCTGCCCAGGCGCACGCCGCATGTCACCATCTTCGCCAGCACGCCTGTTTTTTTTTTTTTCATTTTTGGCCTATTTTTTTTTTAATTTGTCGGTTAAAAATTCATACTACCTTTTCTATTTTTTTAAAGGGGTAATTAAGGGTTTTTAACAGGAAAAGAGGATTTGTGGGGGACCAAAATTGCTCAGGTATAAAAAGAAAAATTAGAACAAATTAAAGGAGGGGTCTTTTGGAAATGGGGGAAAAAAAAAGGCAGAAAAAAAGAGAGAGTTTCTTGAGAGCAAAGAAATTTTTTCTTTTCTAAAAAAATATTCAGAGATTTGTTCTTGAGCCAAATAAATCAATTATTTGTGCTTAAGGCTAGATTCTCACAGTCAGATTTCTTTACAATCAATTTTGAAACAGTGATTTTAATATTCATTTCAAGCAAATCGATAGGAAATCATCATCTTCCTTCATCTTGCAATAAAAAAAAAATTCATATTTGAGGGTAAATACGTGAGTTAAATCATTTTTTCCTTTTTCGTTCATTCATTGTTATCTAATTGTTTGTTTCTTCATTTCTGTTCATTATTATTCTGTAAATTATTTTTTCGGTTTATTATTGCTTGATTTTGTTAATGTATATACTGCATATTATTGTTGTTTGTTGTATTTGACATAAACTTAAGTTTATTTATTGTGAATAATCTACATATTGTTGTATTATTAATATACTTGTTGTTTATCACTAATATTTGTTAATAATCTGTTTGTGTTTATTATTTATTCATTGTTGTTTATGATTAACCTGTCTATTGCTTTTATATTATTAGCATATTGGTTATTATATATTGTTAGGTTATTATTTGTTGTTTATTAGTGTTGTTAATCTACTCATCTTTTATTATTCATTCATTAATGTTTATTATTAATCATACTATTGTGTATTGTTAAAGTTTTTCACTATTATTTGTTATTATTTTATTTATTGTTTATACAATTTGTTCTTTAATAATGCATACTATTCATTGGTTGCTTGTATGTTAAGATTCATCATTAACAGTTAAATTAATAATTAATATAGTTGTTTAAATCATTTATTAATTGCTTATTGTAATTAATATGTGAGTTGTCATTATTTATTTATGTGTATATTGATGTGTTTATCATGAATAACATTAACTTAAATTAATTTATCTACATGATGCATGAATATGGTTTATAAACTAATTAATAATAATTTTTTTTGTTGTTTCTATTTGATTCTGGCTTGTTATTATTTATTTGACTAATTTTCAATGTTTATTTAACCTGTATTCTTAATGCAACTATTGATTATTTCTATTCAATTGATTGTTTATATCTAATTGATTTAATTAATTGTATATATTTAATTAGTTTAATTGATGATTATATTATTCAATTAATTACTTGTTTATACTATATTATTTGTATGATTCAATTTACTAATATTTTATTTTATTCTTTTTATTGCCTCAAAATTTATTTGCTTTCACCGTGAGTAACATTTCTGAGTGAACCGGTGGATCAGGAAATTAAAGAGCTTCAAAACTTCGGTTTTCGTATTTTAAACTCCGTATTTTCTTTTCTTAGATTTATTTGTCATATTTGTGTATTTTTATGTAAAATTAGTTATTTTTATGCACGTTTGGAATAAGAAATCACCAAAAAGATTTTTATGGTTTTTTCCTAATAAAATGGACCAATGTCCTATTTTAACCAATAAAATCTCACTTTGAAATGGATAATTAATTTTCATAAAATGGGATTACTCATCTCTATTTTCTCAATAAATACCCAAAAAATGGTTCTCCAATTTTCTAAGTCAATAAAAGGGAAGCAAAGTTCCTAATCCCAATAAATGTCACAATTTATGTATGATGTATTTTATATTATTTATTCTTTTGGTAGTATTAATTTATTTTGGGGCGAATTTTAATTTTTTACGCTTTCTTATTTTGGGGGGATTGTTCTGTCACATTTTGTTACATGTAATTTATTTTTCGCTTTCTTTACCGCTTTCCAGTATGATTGCAATGCACTTTAAATTTATTGCACGGCTGCGTGAGATGAGAGATGGAATTTCGATTTCTTAAAAAGTCACTTATAAACTTAACTTAAGGCATTAATAAGAGTGAAGTTTCGAGCACCTTCTCTGGTTTAAGACCACCGAGGTTAGATGACCTTTCTCAATTTCTCGTAAATTAGGTGACGACTCCAAAATACCTCAAAGATGCCTAAAGGTACCATGAGGCTAGATAAACTCCCCAATGTTCTATTGGGTAGGGATTCAAAGATGTCTCATGGCACCCAAGATCAAAAGACGCGAACCAAACCCCTCGAGAACTAAAAGCGGGTCTTATCACGAGGGCCTTTGCTAGGTTCGGCGTGCGTCACAATGGTGACTCCACTGGGGATGAGCCAAACTTCGCTTTGAAAGTGGATTAAGTTAGAATTATAATTGAGTTGTTAAGAATCAAAAATTCCATTTTTACTCGAAAATTGCATTGCATCCACTAGAGCCTTAGAACTATGCTAGCTGGTCCCCCATTTTACCCCGGTGCATTTCGAAAGCACGACACTACTTTCACTCATAGGGAAGTGTTAGGGACAATCACCAGCCCAAGTCTTATGCCATCAAATGGTATATAAAATGGAGACTCGATTGGTCGCTATGCTCGTGATGAGCTAGACCAATTGGCAGGGACCATGCTTCGGTAGACCTAAAGTAACACCATCTTTGACCAAAGCTCATGTAATGGCAATAGAAACTTCCACTAGGTAATATGCTCCTTAATACATTGCTTGCTACAAGGGCCCTTATATATTAAACCAATTCGAACATATTAACTGGACACTTATCAAAGGCTTTCATGCCCTGGTGAGCCCATTTTTAGTCTGTTTGAAAGGCCCAAATATATAATGGCCAAAACCCACACGCATGTGTTTTTTAAATTAAGAGTGTTATGCTGCTGGTTTCGCACCACGCACCATACGGGCCCATTGGGTTCCCCACTAACCCATAGGTCAAGCCCACCTAGGAAAGAGACCGCACTACCTCGTGTGTGGGAGTAACAAGGTTGGAAGGATCTATTTGTTTGCATGTGATTGTCTATGCTGCATCAACATGACCATGCATTTTTAATGTCATTCATGCATCATGCTGATAATCTGAATCTTTCAGCCATCATAGGTACGAATCAGTGGTCTAGGGGTCCAGACGGCCGACTGGCAAGGAATAACTCGTTCTTAGAGTCAGTAGAGCAAGTCGCGTATTGGGGTTCAGAGTCACTTTCCGATAGCACCGAGTCATTGTCTTCATAATTATCACTGGATATGGCTAATCCAGATTCAAACGCCACCCAAGAGATGGACCGAAGGGTCCAAGAAATGGAGCGCAGATTTGAGGAGTTTGAATGTAGAATGATGACTATGATGGGCAACCTAACTGCTGCTCTACTACCGCTAGTGGGCCAACAACCTACCGCTCCTATCGGATGACAAGCCGAATAGGTTCCGATCAGGGAGGCACCTCTGGCAGCAGTTATGGAACCACCTCCTGCTGTTGAGCCTAGAACATTTTTGAATATTGAGACTAGGAGAATTGGGGAGCATAGACCTGAAGAGGATTTTGTAGAGGATGAACCTAAGGAATCCATGTCAGTGAGAGCCAGTGCTGCCCTAAGAAAGATAGAAGAGAGAGTCGAGGCGATTACCTGTTTGTTGTCTATTGGGAAGGGGATAAGCCCCGAAGATAGGGATTTGGATGACGAGGAGATGCTTCCTCAGAGGTTTAAGATGCCCGATCTGCCCAAATTCGACGGCACCTCAGATCCGTCCGCTCATATCAAGCAGTACACACTCGTGATGAAAGGAACTATGCTCACCAAGAGACAGAAGGTCGAATACTTCTGCCTCAGATTGACGGGGCCTGCCGTAGACTAGTATCATGGTTTGGATAGGAGGACGAGAGAGGATTAGGACCTGTTAACTGAAGAGTACCTTAAGCAGTATGACTGTAGCACCCGAATAGAGGTTACGTTGAAAGATTTAGAGCTACTTCAACAGAAGCCTAATGAGTCATTCCACGAGTATCTTATTCAGTGGAGAAATTGGGTAATGGAAATGAGCAGGAAGCCAGATACTCCAGATCAAATTTGGTTGTTCATCCGAAATGTGGGGCCATACCTAAGAGAGGGGTTGAAGATGAAGGGGCTCCGATATTGGGAATCCTTAAAGGATATAGCTATCAAAGCAGAAGGGGAGTATTTAGCGAAGAAGGCAAGCTAAGACAACTTTGTTAGGAAGAATTTCGGGAATCAATCGGGGAATAGACTAGCTGGTGCTGGAAGTAGTTGCGGTAATAAGAGTGGTAGTGGTAGAACAACTGATGTCTCGATCGTAGAATCCAACCAGGGCTAGAGGTATTACTCGAATTTAGGCCGGCCCCTATCTTGGGTTTTGGAGAGGTTAACGAAGGAAAGGCAGCTAAGACCTTTAGAGCCAAGGCCAGCTAGAAATCTCCAAATAGCCTTTTAGCAGTTTCCATGTGTCAGTGATCGATGAAGGAGGGAATTTAGAGGGTAGCTATCAAGCGGTGAACAAGATGAAGCAAATGTATTTTCTTCCAGGAGTTGGTCTGGGCAGAAATTAGCAGGGCCCGCAGTCACCTATAATAACGAGGGGTCAGAAGGATCGAAGAGGACTGGGCTATAAGGGGGTAAGCAGTAAATTTGCAGGGGCTGCAGTCACCTATCATAACGAGGGGTCAGAAGGATCGAAGAGGACTAGGCTATAAGGGGGTAACTAGTAAAGGGAAACAACCCGAAAAGTACCCTAGAAGGATTTGTGCATATTGAGGATGAGTAGTGATCGAAGTTGTGCAAGTTGAAGTGTTTGGTATGCTATTTGGACAATTTAAGAATTGATGTAAAAGTTTCGGTAAGAGTGGCAAATGGTAAATTGTGAAATATGAAATTAGGACTTGATTGAAAGAATAAGATTAATTAAGTGGGCCAATGTGAAGGATTATTAAGTTATGAATACCAATGTATGAGGTTATGAAAGTTGAAGGATTAAATGGAGAATTTGGTATAAATATCTAAATTGGACCATTGGGAATGTGACAAGTGGCTAGGGGATAAGAGGAGTATAAAAGAGGAGAGAGAAGGAGAGAGAAGGCAGAAAATCTGCCCTCTCCCTTTCCCATCCTCTCGTTCTTTCTTCTTCCTCCTCTTCTTGATTTTCCTTCTTGTTTCAATGCTATGTGATTTCCCTCAGATATAGACTCAAGATTGATGATGAAGTTAATTAGCTCAAGTGATTTAAGTGAAGAGGTTGTTAAGAGAGGTAAGATTTAGTTTTGATTCCTTCTATCTATTTTGATTTGGATAAAACCCTAGATTTATGTTTTGTGTGTGTGTTTGTGTTATTGTTGAGGATTTTGGTTGAGAAAGACTTTGGATGGATTTTTAGAACAAGAAAGACCAACCAAGAAAGCTATTAGGAGCATAGGAGCTGAGCTATGGGAACTTAGGTTTTGATGTATAATTTGATTATGTTGATTTGTGGTTGATTTTCTGGGTAATTATGATTTTAAAGTTGAGTTTTGCATTAATTATGAGGTTTTAAATGAATGATTTGTATTGTGTTAAAGTTAGATGGAATGGTAGATTTGGGTATGAATTTTGGAGGAAAGAATTTTTGCAGATTTTGACGAAGAGCTGGGAATCACGACTCTATCGCGAGCGCGACACTCATCGCAATTGCGATAGAGATTAGTGAATCTGGCATTTAGCGGGTAGTCGATCAGAGGAGAAGTATTCGATTCGTACACTTATGCACGAGTCGTGCATAAGTGCATCCGACCGCGTGTCCGAGCGCTCGGCATGAGAGAACATTTTGGCATGGGGAGCACGACTTGTGCTGGGAAGCACGACTCGTGTTGAGAGCCCGTTTAGCTGAGAGCACATTTTGGCATGGGGAGCCCGACTCGTGCTGAGAGCCTGCTCGGTGTGGGCAGCACGACTCTTTCTGATTCCCGCCCCTATTCCTACCTTCCTCTGTTCTTTTGTTATGCTTTGGTGGGTTTTCCTTCACGAGTCGTGACAGTGAGCACGACTCGTGATCACCTCCTGGGCCTCGTGTGTCGTGAGCACGACACTCATCGCAAGCATGACAGACCTCTTTGCCTAAAATTTTTTTGAAATGTCTCTTCTTTACATGGTTTAGTTTATCACTTGTATTATACATCATTGATTTCAAATGTAAATTATTCAAATGTCTCTATGCATGATAATAATTGAATTATGGGATTTTGCCTACTTCTATTATTTAGTGATTGTATGCGTGTAAGGTAATGCAAATTATTTGTTAATACTAGATGAGTGCATGATGCCAAATATTATGGTTACGTACAGTATGTTCATATGAATATTTTATCCATGAAATAATATATGATTACTTTCGAATATGATTATTAAAATGTGTATATGTATATGAGAACATGATGAATTCAATAATGCTTTGGGAAAATTTAGCCTGCATTAGTCGAGTCGTGGATAGATAGGCATGCCTATAGAGTTCTGATGCTGCAGCCCCTTTGTTCTGTTTGGACCCTGATCAGGTCCCCGTTTTGATCCTCGTGATCCTCAATGTGTATGAATCTTGTTTAAGATCCCCAATGTGAAAATGTTTTTATGAGAAAATAAGAAATTGCTTTTGGATTGTACCCTCGAGTACCCCCAATGTGTTCTGTTACTCGCTTATCCACCCCTTGACTTAGCAGGCAATTAAAAGAATAATAGAATGTGAACGAATTGATAAGTTTTGTAATGATGTGCAAAGAGATTATGTGAATAAGTATCTGATGCATTCGTGATAAATGCCATTTGACTTGTGCTCTACGCACTCCTCTATGCTGGATCCTTTATGGACATTTGTGTGGAAAGGTATGGTATCTTCGGGTACCCATGTGTTTTATATAATAATACGATATTTATTCATTGAAAAGAGATGTAACCAGTAATGTTTGCTCTAATAGGCATGTATGCATAGATCCTGATTGCATAAGAGTTAGTATGTGGATAATGCATATTATTAATCTGTTCAAAAGCTATAAGGATGATTGTCTGTATGAAGTCTTTGTAAAGAATTATTGAAAGATTTGATATGCATGTTCGCCAATTGCCGCGAGCGCGACAGGCATCAATGATTCCAGGTCCTGACCGAGCTGCTATCTTTTGAGCGGTAGCTGGGTAGCCTGATCGAGTTGCTATCTTTTGAATGGCAGTGCCAAGGGTGCTCAGTCGTGAGCGTGACTCATGTCACGAGCGTGACTCATGTCACGAGCGTGACTCATGTCACGAGCGTGATAGAGCACTCGGCTACTAAATGTGTAACACCCCCTTCCCATACGTAAGGGAACCATCCGCAATGGAGTGAGCACCCGTATAAGCAGGGGTGTCACCAAGAAAAACGGTATAATAACATTCATACACATAATATAAACATACATATATACAACAAAATTTAAAACTTTAGAACCAAACTGATCCTACATAGATGGAATAATAATATTCATTACATAACTGTTCTGATATAACAAAAATAATTACATCTTTCAGAATTACAAAGAGAAAGCTGAACAAAAGACTAAATACAATGAGTGTTCACTATTACAAAAATAATCATAATACAAAAAGAAGCTAAGTCCTAACATAAATCCCCCTGTGTTGGCTTGACTTGTGGTGACTCTCCCAAAAAGCTATACACCTTCCGCACCTGCACGGATGAAACACCCGTGCTAAGGATAATGCTTAGTGGGGAAACAAACAACAATAATATGGACGACCATTCACAATGGTCATCGAGGAAAAACACATACATATTGGCATAAGCTGAGAATCGTAAGACATTATCATAATTGAGTCATATTCATAAGCATTCAAAGGTTTATAATCACATTCATATGCTAACTGATTCATATGCTCGTAAATAGAGTCATTCAGATACAAATACTTATAATCATGGTTATTCGAATTCACATTCTCATAAGCATAACATTACAAAACACAACACTTGCTGACTCACAGTAGTGGATAACGAGCGAATGCATGGCGGTACCTTACGGGTACGAATCAAAAAGCAATATCTCATTTTTCTCATTTCCAAACATTTTATGAATGGGATCTTAAATAAGATCCAAACACATTAAGGTTCACGAGGAACCAAACGGGGACTTGATCAAGGTCCAAAACAGAACTGAGGGTTGCAGGTACTGAACTCTATTAGGCATGCCTAACTATCCACTTAATTGACTCTAGCAGGTCATGCATAATTCATCAAATCACATTTATATAATTCATAAGATTATACATGCATAAAACATCCATTTATTTTCATATACTTCATAAATAGTCCAAGTATAAACCTAAAAGCATCACAAGTTCGAAAATTAAGCATCGAAAATCACAAAAGAAAACTCAAATTGAAGCCAGAGGTGTCGCGCTCGTGACATAGGCCAAACTGGCCCCAGGTTGCACTCAAGATGAGACAGAAACACATCTCACTATCGCGCTCATGACATTAAGCAGCCAACAAAGGCTGTTGCGCTCGCGACGAGGGACTGCCCAATCCGCTCGGCAGTCGAGCGCTCTGTCACGCTCGCGACATGCGCTGTGCTCGCGACATAGAGCTCTCGCTGCGGCCACTTGGCAGCCCAAATCCACTCGGCCACATGCAAGGGCTGAATTCGCCGAGCTCTGTCGTGACCTCACGACAGAGTCGTGATTTCCAGCTCTTACGCGAAAATTTTCATAAATTCAAACTTCCAAAACACCCAAACCTCTAATCTCAAACACAAATCAACTCAAACTTTATCTTACCTCAAATCAATCATCCCATCATCAAATATAACATAAAACACAACTTTTACAACAATTAACACAATTAAAATCATAAATTAACATAATCAAGATTCTCAAAAGTGACAAACCCAGAAATTTCAGCAAAGTTCATCAAACTTAGAAATTTGCCTAATAATTCATCATTCATGCATCACAACTTAAATCAAACCAAAGCCCATAACATTTTCACTAACATGAGCCTAATCAAACCTCAAATTTCAAGAAATTCATTCAAACATACAAAATCACAACAATGCACAAATTCAAATAAATTCCCAAACCTGAAATTCCTATACTCCTAGTTGTAAGCTCCGCTGCCACTCGCCTTCTCTTTCCCCTTGGGATCACTAGTAGGTGCTTCTAAACCGGGAAACCCAAGAACCATACAACACGCAAAAATCCTAAGTTAAGAACACATGCAATCAAATCAAAAGAGAAGATGAAGAAGAAGAGAAAACCCACTAACTTACCAATAAAGTTCTTGAGAATTACCAAGATCCACCAACAAAACAACCAAGAAGAGAAAGAATCAAGGTGTAGCAAGAGGAAGAGGAAGGAAGAACAAGTAAAAGAGGGAAGGAGGAAGAGAATGGGAGAGCTACGACAGATTTCTACTCTCTCTTTCTCTCTCCTCTCTTTATATACCCCTTCTTAATTTCTTTGCCACATGTCACCTCGAGATTGGTGGGTTTTGATAATTCACACCCTACACCCATGCAAGACACTACACACTAGACTAACCCCCACTAAATCACACACTACTCCCCTATGAGCATGCACACACTAACAAGACCCATAAACGCACACACTAACAATATCATATATGCACCTACACTCTAATAAAGCCCACAAAACATACATATAACCCAAAATGCCCTTAACAAATGCCAAAACACTCACACATACACACATGCACATGGCTTAGACTACTACGGGGAAAATGGGGTGTGACAAAATGGTAGTCGGGTAATTCCCGATCGGACTCGCCACAATACCCTCTCTGTTTCAGAAATATTTTTGAAAGATCTTCTTATTTGTATGGTCTCACACTTATGTTATACATTTATGATTTAAAATGTGAATTATTTAATGTATTCCCCATGCATAGTAATTATTGAAATATTTGACAAGCATATTTGTTATGGTTGAATAATTAGTGAATGAATTCTATAAATATATTTGCTTACATGTTTAATTGACAATACAGGGATGTTATATTATTGCCTACTAGACCGTAGACTGGATTACTACTATAAGTATATTGGTAAGGAATTGATGTGCATCATTATTAGTTTTAACAAATACGGTAATTATGTATCAATTGGTAAGTATGGGATAATAAAGTGTTAAGCATGATATGGATAACTGAATGTAGGAAATAAGTTAGGAGTAATTCTGGAACTAGTGTGTGTAAAGGTTTTTTGTAGAACTACGTGGTTCTGATTCCCCAATCATAGGGATACGTAGGAAGCTTGGAATATTAATTTTAAGCCCGAACCAAATCTGAATATTGAAATGTTTTAACTTAAGTATTGATATTGTAACCTATATGATGTTGGAAATCTTAGTAATAATGAGAATGCGTCAGACTTAATATGTTCTGACTAGCAAAAGTATTTTGGTAACCTGTGAGGTATAACTATTAATATGGGTAATGCGGTGATTTAGACAAATGACGAGTATGTATAATGTATTTGTAGGTAAATAGGTAATAAAGTATTTTCTATCTGTGGTGAACGAGATGGATATGCGTATGATATTGCCCAAGTTTTCATATGAGAATAAAGTTATGAATTGGTAATAATTTTAACGGGTATTCCTTTAAGCTTTTGTAGGTGTATATATATATATACTGCTTATGCATGTGCTAGTGTTAACAACCACTGTGAGTGGTTGGTTATTATTTATTTTGCCCCACTAAGCGTTATTGCTTAGCACAGGTGTTTCGCCGTGCAGGTTAAGAGATCAGAGTAGCGTAGCGGTTCTCTGTGACTTTGGCCAATGAGTCAGTAGAAGTTATAGAAAGTTTTTATTGCTTGTCGATTTGTAATTAAGTTTATTTATTTAGCATTTGTGACAAGTTGTAAGATTCTCTAGTGTGAATAATGGTTGGTCCAGAGTGAATACTTATAGGGCACCAACAAACAATGCACATAAATTTCTTACCAATATACTTACAGTAGATATCCTGGCTACGGTCCAGTAGGCAAATAATATACAACATACCTGTATTCTCATTTTAAACATATAAACGAACATACATATATATATATACATAAAGTTCATTTACTGAATAGTCAATTATATCAATTACTTCAACAACTCTCTATAAAGAATTCATATAGACAATGAATACTCATAACTTTTAAACAGATTAGTGACAGGCATTTCTACATACGAATGCTTATATAGTCAATATTCATTCATACACACCTATTAGAATAACCGTTATTTGTTACATCTCTTTTCATTTTACTGACATTAAATTCAGATACAAAAGCATTCAGGTACCCGAAGATACCACACAATTTCACATGGTGTCCATAAAGGATCCAGAACATATGAGTGCGCAAAGCACAAGCTCAGATGATATATATATATATATATATCAACAAACACATTCAAAGCTCATTCACATATCTTTTTGCGAAACATCATAGAACTTATCAATTCCTTCACTTTCTTTTATTCCTTTAACTGCCTGCTAAGTCAAAGGGATGGATAAGTGAGTGAACAGAACACATTAGGTTACCCGAGGGTACAATCAAAAAGTAACTTCTTTATTTTCTCATAAAAACGTTTTCACATTGGGGAATCTCAAACAAGATCCGAACACATTAAGGATTGCGAGGACCCAAACGGGGACCTGATCAGGGTCCAAAACAAAGGGTCTACAGCTAACAGAACTCTATAGGCATGCCTATCTATCCACGACTTGACTGACACAGGCTAGACACATATGTTTCATTTCAATACTTAAAATATTCTTTTATATCACAAAGGCACATGCATTCATATACTTGCATATCTTTTGCACTAATTACATTTATCATATTCATATGAACATATTAGATATAACAATATTATTGGGCATCATGCACTCATTTAAACTTACAAATAAATTGCATTTGCTTACACATATACATATATTCATAAAATAATAATGGCAGATAAAATTCTCATCTTTCACTTCTTACCATGCTTAGGAGCATTTGAATAATTCATGTTTTAAAACATATATGCATAACACAAGTGAGAAACCGTGCAAATAGGAATTTAACAAAAACATTATAATGCAAAGAGGTCTGTCGCGCTCGCGACAGACGAATCCCAGAAGACTGTCACGAGTCGTGTTCAATGTCAGGGTTATGAAGGAAAAATGCATCGACATATCCATTGATAGGAGCTTAGTTAATGTATAATTGAGTATATATTTTGTATAAGATTAGGATATTAATTGTGCAATTATCTGTATATTAGATGTCATGTATGTTAGATTATGTGTATATCTATTTGTATGTGTGATTGTTGTGTTTACAGGTCTTTTTGAGCATTAAATTGAGCAAACAATCTGTGATGGTGAGAAAACAGGAGGTACCGGAGGTGGAGCATGAGAAGAGCAGAGCAGGATCCGACTAGGATGGGAAAGTACGAGTCGGACAGGCTTTGAGTAGAAAAAGAAAGAAGAAGAAAAGGGAAGAGGAAGTAAGCATCCGAGTAGGACAATTCATCCTACTAGGATTGTGGAGCACGGGTCTGATGGGTATAGCAGAACGAAGAAGAGCACGAGTGGAAAAGGAGGAGCATCTGAATAGGATGTTGCATCAGACTAGGACAGGGGAGTGCTGGTGCAAAGGAAAAAAAAGAAAGAAGAGAAGAAGGGAAAGAGGGCACGACTAGGACCGAAGTGGAACACGACCAGGATGATGCATCATACTCGGACAGAGTAGCACGAGTCGTGCTAAAGCATAGATAAACCGAGAGGAAAGAAGAAAAGAAAGAAGGTAAAAGAAAGAGCGCGTTCTGTCGCGATCGCGACAAAGAGTACCGTTGGATAGTTTTTGAGCCAAAAGTCACTTGAAAAGCCACTTCTTTCACCAAAAGTTGCAACTATTCTCAAGGGACATTTTCAAGGGACACAACTTTCAAATTAACATCTATAAATATTAGTTTAATTGTAAATGGAGAGAGGAGAAATGATAGATGATAGATGATATGGAATTTTAGTTAAGTGATTTTCTGTATTTTGTAAACAGTTTTCTTTAGTTTTACTTTCTTATTTAGTTTTATGTTTTGAAGAAGAAGATCAAGGAAAAGAAAATCTATTACAAGAGATTGAGAAAAGGGTTGAAAGGCTTCTATCTTATTCTCTTATTTTTAATTCTTCTCCAATGTTTCTATGAATATCATTTCAATGAATTTGCATGTTATAATTCTTTCTATTTCCATCTACTTTCATGATCTTTCAATGTAGATTCTCTATTAGTATATTTTGCATGATCTTTACAAGTTAAAGTAATTCGAGAGTTTGTTTTATCTGACATCTAATAGAGTTTCATTATCAAGGTGTATTTTGAGAAATCGGTATATTGAGATAATTGCTATAGGTTGTTGATTATTCTTAAAATATGTCATTAGAAACCTCTAATTCATTAATGAAAGTTGTGAGTTAGAATTTTAATTGTATATTTTAGGCATTTTAATTTATGTCGAGAGAGTAAATTAGAACTTTAGTTCAACTTGGCTTGCATGAAGGATGAATAAATGTTAATCAAAATAATGGATCAAATTCATTATTTTTAGTTCTTCATTCATATCTCCTTTATCTTCTTTTGATAAACATAAATTAGGTTTAATTAATTATTATAATAAAGTAGTTCAAATTTAACCATCAAATTTATTATCATTGTAAACAAGATTAAAATTGATTAGTAATAGTATGTAAAAAACGTTCCTCGTGGGATCGACATCTTAAGTACTATTGCGGTACACCGTATACTTGCGGTCAATAAGCATATATAAAAAATGCATCAATAAGTTTTTGGCGCCATTACCGGGGATCGGTTGTTTTGCCATTATGAAAATTGATTTATGATTTTGGATTACAATATTTTCTTTCGTTTTGCTTTGTTTGTTTGATTTAGAGTAACTTTGTGTTTTGTTTGAGGTTTACAGGATTTGAGAAGTTCATGCCTAGTACAAGAAGTTCACAAGAACAGCTTGAGCCCTTAAATCCTAAAATTGAAAGATTCTTGTCAAGTAACCAGAAGTCAAATAGAAAGAAGAACAAAAATAGGAGATCAATTATCATGGCCGACGAAAATCCACCAAGACTCATGGACTTTGCCACACCTGCTTTGAGTGGTGCTCAACAAGGAGTGGTAAGGCCAATGGTAAATGCAAATCAATTTGAGATTAAGCCTTCATTGTTACAAATGATTCAAAATAGTATACAATTCTATGGTTTGGCAAATGAGGATCCAAAAGCTCATTTGGCCAACTTTCTTGAAATATGTGATACCTTTAAGATCAATGGGGTTTCGGCTGATGCAATCAAGCTTAGGCTTTTTTCATTCACTTTGAAGGATAAAGCAAAGGCTTGGTTGAATTCATTGACAAGGGGATCTATAACCACTTGGGACCAATTGGCCCAAGCATTCTTATCAAAATATTTTCCATTGGCCAAAACTGCAAAAATCATAAAGGATATTACTACATTTGTTCAAAATGATAATGAATCATTATATGAGGCTTGGGAAAGATTCAAGGAATTGCAAAGGACGTGTCCATACCACAACCTTCCAAGGGAGCTTTTGATGCAGACTTTTTATAATGGTGTAAATCCAACTACAAGAGGTACAATAGATGCTGCATCTGGTGGATCTTTAATGAGAAAAACAACTGAAGCAGCATTTGAGCTTTTGGAAGAAATGGCAATGAACAATTGCATGTGGCCAACTAATAGAGTAAGAGAATCTAACTCTAGTGTTAGGGGTGTGCATTCAGTTGATTCTATGGTTGTCTTGCAAGTTCAAGTTGAGGTTTTAACTCATAGAGTTAATAGCCTAGGCATGGAAGGTAATGTATCAAATGCATGCAATGTGTGTGGTCAAAATGGGCATGTTAGTGGCAATTGCGCTTTAGGCATAGCTAATAAAGAGCAAGTTAATTTTCTTCAAAGCCAAGGTCGTGGAAATCCTTATTCTAACACCTATAATTCTGGTTAGAGAAACCATCCTAACCTTTCATGGGGGAATAATAATGTTAACAACCAAAATAGAGGTGTAGGATACCAACAACCACAAGATAGGTTTGGAGCCTTTGAGGTTAAAATTGATAAGTTCATTGAAGAAATTAATTGTAAGATGCATTCTCAAGATGAAAGTCAAAAGAAACTTGAAGAAAAATTTGATCAAATTGCTAAAAATCATGCTGCTACTATTCATAATCTTAAGGTTCAATTAGGCCAACTTGCTAGTTCTTTATCTTCTAGAAATTTAGGATGTCTTCCAAGTAATACTGAGGAGAATCCTAGGGATCCTCTAAAGCCATGATATGCCTAGTTCTTTTATTTAGGTTACTTAATTATATTTTCTTTCTAAATATATTTTATGTTGTGTTAGATTCGTATAGACAGATTTATGTATTAATTTGTGTATTCTAATTTCTTATGTTACTAACACATTTGATTTTTATGTTACAGCTAAGTTAGGAAGATTAGAGTAGTTTAATTTAATTTATTTAAAAAATATATATTTCGAAGCGTTCTGTCGCGAGCATGGCATCATCGCGCTCGCGACAGAGAGGATTTGTAGGCAAATTCAAATGTAGCATCCGAGACGAACAGGAGAATCCGAGTAGGACGCCAGAACACGAGTCGTGTTGGTCTGTCCGACTCGTGCTAGTGCCCAGATTTTCCAGGAGCATTGGTTTTTTCCTCTTTTTAATCGCTGTAAGTTTTCTTTTCCCTCAATTATTTTATTTACTTACAGATTCTTTCTGACCTGATTCTATTTGTTGTTAAGCACGTGATTTAAGTTTAATTAACTTAGATTGATCACCCTAACCCTAAAATCCTTAATTAGAAATCAGATTTGGGAATTGGTATTTTAAAACCCTAACTTTCTACATCGCTCTTTCCTTTTGCGGTTCTTCTTCGCGTGTTGTTCTGTTCGAGTCGCACACAGATAAGTTCTTTTCATTTTCTTTCTTTCTTTTTCTTCTATACGAGTCGCACATCCTTTCCCCTTCTTGTTCTTTCGTATCTTCCTCTTCTTCACTCATTTCCTTTCTCATTTATGCATCACGTTTTCTAACAGTTCATCATTTCCATTTCTTTTCTTTTCTGTTTCCTAAATTTCATTAAGATATTGTATGTTTGTTCCTCTTCAATTTCTATCTTCCTACCCGTTTTCATTTTCTTTCTCGTTGGTTTTGCTCCATCTTTCACTTTGTTCCTTTCATTCCGTGATCTTCTTTGACAGTATACCTATTCTTTCTATCTCTTGCATTTTCTATTTACACAAACACAAACAATGGTGAGAACTAAGAATCCCACACCTTCAAGCGACAATCAGGAGCCAGTGGAGGAATCACAGGTACCTATTTCTACTGCTCTTGGTGCCAATTTTCCAATCCATTCAGCTGAAGAAGGTAATCGTTTCCTAACTCTTCATGACAGAGGTGCATTGCAATGTAGGTTTTTTCCTGCAAATTTGCTTGAACAATCTGGTTTGCTTAATGTTGTGAATGAAATGCTTGCTGGTTGTGGCTTGTCTAGATTTGCTGATATGCATGAACCCTTTTATCCTGATGTTGTGTTTGAATTTTACACTACCTTGCAACAAAATGAACAAAATGCTAGGCTATTAGATTTTCGCCTAGAAGGTAGGCCATACACACTTACATATTTTATTATGCATAGGATTTATGGCTTTTCACAAAATGGATTAACAGAATTTCCTAGATCTTTTAATCTGAATGAGTTTTGGACTTATTTGACTGATATACAAACATCTTTCAAAACTAGGGATGCTAAATCCATGTTTATCAAAGATTTAAGATTTTGGATTTTGCACAAAATTTTAGCTTCCTATGTTTTTAATCGGATGGAGTTTAATCGGGTTTCTTTGAATGAATTATTTCTCATATGTTGTGTGCATAAAGGTAAGCCTATTTGTTGGTCATATTGGATATTCAATGAATTGTTGCAATGTGTTAACAAGAAAAACTCACCTCTTACCCATGGGCATATCATTGCTGCTATTGCTAAACATTTACATGTTTCTGTTTGTGTCTTTGCTAATATACTTCCTTGTAAATATTTTACTAAGCATTTATTTGTGCGAGGAGGTGTTGTTAATAATGATTTTCAGGAAATTCCACCTCGCTTGAGATCTTGTTGGAGGGATTTTGCAGGTCCCTCTGCACAACAAGAAGAAGAGGGTGAGGAGGAACCTAGTGGTGATGCATCAATGCATGAGGTTCCTACTGCACCTGAAGTTGGATCATCAAGCTCCAATATTCCAGCCATGTTTGATCAGATTCTTAGTAACCTGCACCACATACAAGATCAACAAACCGTTTTAGTTAGAAGACAACGAAGGTTGGAGTACAAATTTGATAACTTCATGAATCAAGTTGGGTTTCGTGTGCCATCACCTCCACTATCACCATGATAGGGGAGTTCTCTTCTCTTACTTTTTCTTTATTTATTTGTTTATTGTGTGTCATTCCTTCACATTGAGGACAATGTGTGTTTTAAGTGTGGGGGAGTGTGTTTATTGGTTTGTGTTTGTGTATGTGTTCTAATTATGTATATATATATGTTGTGCATGTTAATTGTATGATTGTTTTGTGAGTATGCTTATAGGTTGTGTGTATGTTTTAATTAGGCTTTTGAGGAAGCTTTATTATAAAGTATTGTTCTTTTAGCATGTTATATAGGTTGTGAAGTCATTTATTTTTTATGCTCATTTTTATCAATTTTTCAAAATTTTTGGTATGTGTGTTAAGTTTTCCAAGTTAATTTGTTCTACTTATTTCAACATTATAGATTATTTAGTCTTTTTACTAACCATATTTTTAAAGTTAGAATTTGTTCTTTTAGTTAAAGTTTTAGGTTTCTAGTTGGCTATGGAAACTATAGATATAATGTTAGTGTAAGCCCTAGCCCCAATACATTGTAATAAAACACTTTAGTTAATAAATGAGGCATTTGTTTTATCCATTGTATTCCTGTGCATGTCAATTGATAGAACTATCCAAGAATGTTGTTTCAGTTTAAGTTATCATGTGTGAGGCACATGGTTGTAAGACCTTGAAACAAATGAGACTTCATTCTAAATATCCCTAGTCAGTCATTGTTATGGGAATAACAAATGAATTAAGACTAGTATGCTCTCTCTGATTAGTTGAGTTCTGTCTTACGGATCATAAGGACAAAAGTGTCAATCAGAGATCATAGATACATGTTTGTAACATGGTATTTGGATACGATCCACACATGAGAACACTACATGGTACAAGTCATAAGTGTTCCTCATATGCAAGTTTTGTATCGGAGTTCTTAGACCTAAAATCTCTATGAAACTCTTTATGAATTACTGTGTACTTTGACATACACCTAACGTGCTCGTAACTGAGTGACAAGTATGGGTATGCTTGGGTATGCATTGATTCATGTTAGAGAGCATGAGAGAAGTGAAGGGATTACCCCTCTCTATAAGAGAGAAAATATCATCGGCCACTTGATCAGTGAACTGAGAAGTGTATGGCCATACCGAGATGTAATAATGTGCAATCATTATTTATCTGAGAAGTTCAGTGTCACTGGAATATCAAGAAAGGAATTAACTTACACATGAGGATGACTTGTTCCATGCCCTATGTTAATTCTGATATTTATGGGTAAGGGAATATATAAAATTGCATTAGGTCACTAAATGCCAATTGCATTTTCATTTAATTTGGAATGCTATAATATCTTGCTAGAGAATATATATAGCCTTTGAATTAATTTTTAATTCATTGCCAATATTAAATGGACCTATAGGATCGCACACAAAGCATTGGGCTTAAAATACTTGAATAAAGTATTGAGCATTAATTTAGGCTTTTAATTTAAGTCAAATTAATGTATATGTAATGGGTATTTAATTGCTAATGGACCTTGGTCCATGAGAGAGGAAATTCGGCCCACATAGGTTTAATTTCAATTAATTAATTATGTTGTATTAATTAATTTAATTGAGTATTAAATCCTAAGATATTTAAGTCAAACTAAATCACTTAATAATGGGATGACCTAGCCGAAATTCCAAAGGATATATACCATGGGAATTTCAGCACATGTTAAATGGTAAGTGATTAGTTTGATTAATACATCTTAAGGTTTTATTTCAAATCAATTTGAATTTTAAATTCAAAAGGGATTGAGCTAATATTTACTACTGATCTTTAGGAAGTGTTTAAGGTTGAATTAACTATCTCAAGGTAGGAAAATTCGGATTAAAGACTTGCCATAAGGAGGGGTATATATTAGATAAGAATAAAACCCTAAGGGAGAAGAAAAAGAGTGGTGGCTAGGTTTTGCGTGAAACATCTCTCTCTCTCTCATTTTTTTTTCTTCTTGGCCGAAATACACAAGGAGAAGGATTCTTCCTTGCTTGCTTGTGACTTTGAGCATTGATTACACATAGTAGAAGGACAAGATCAAGTCTTGTGGCTTCAAACTAATTCCATTACACAATACATATTTAGTAAGCTAGCACTTTCGGTTTTGAGCCGTTTTTGCGAGTGTGTGTGTGAGAATAGAGAGGAGTGGCGAAAAAGGCTGTTCCTTGGCATTGGTGGTGAACATCTAAGGTGGACAAGATCATCTAAATTGCTGGTCATCATCAAATTCAATTTGAAAGGCATCTAAAGTTGTAAGTTATTAAAACCCTAAAATTGCATGTTTCCGATTCTTGTCATGGAATTGTTTGGCATGTATGATCAAATTTTTTTTGTTTTCCGCTGCGTGATCATCATACACATACCATGACATATTCCATCAGTGGTATCAGAGCCTAAACATGCTTATTTTAGTGCTTTAGGTGCATGAAATAATTAATTAAAAATCGTTACTTTTAATACATGCAATGCTGAAATTTTCTGTTTTGAGTTTTTTGCATTGTTTTGGTGTAAAAACGATTTTAATTGATTAGATAGGTATTATAATTAATATGACATGTTTATATACTGTCCTTAGGTTGTTTAGGGGCTGTTAATGGTCAGATTTAATTATGTATACCTGATGGTACATGTTAATGTTAAAACTAGGTGCATTATGGCATGTTAATTGAAATTTTAACAACTAGTTTTATATATTAAATGTAAAATTGGTTTTGGCATGTTTGTAAGTGTTTTTAAAATATTAAATATCAGGTCTGGACATTATTTAAATATGGTTTTAATTCTGGTCCATGACAAATTAATTGATTAATTTTATAATCACTTAAAACATGACTAGTTTGTGTTTGTTACATGTTTAATCAACATTGTTTTGTTTTGATTTGATTAAAATGGTAAAAACACATTTAGATCAGATTGGTACAGAATGTTAAATCAATATTTATGACCTTATTTAGATTATTAAATGACTCATAAAATTGATTTAAGTGTTTGTGCATTTTTGGCATCACATAAGCATTAAACAACTAGTTTTTGTTGTTTGTTTGTTTTTATATGCATGCCATGTTTTATATATATGTTCTTCATGATTTTATTTTTAATTCATGTCGGTACATATTATATGAATTTTTAATGTTTATGGGCAGTATGACATATTATTAAAATGGCAAAATTGGAAATTATACTAGAGTTGATTTATAGCACAAATCTAACTAGTTTGTGTTTTGGGCTTTTAAGAGAACTTATTCAATAAGAGGATTTAGTCCATTGGGCCTCGGCCCAGGCCCATCATAGGGTCATCTCTTAAAGGTTCAAGTACACAATTTCCATTAATGGGCTTGGCTAATTTAATTAAAATTGGACTTTGTTTGATCCATGAATGTTATGTATATTAATTTGCTTGTTTGGTGTGATAAATGGATATGCATGGTGCATTCATGGGCCCTGGGTTTTTGTAATTAATTATGGCCTGCGAGCCATTATGTATTATTGTAAAAGTTTCATTTATTTCTTAGAATAGAATTTACTTGAAGACTTTGTAAATCAAGATGAAGCCCAACTAAGAAGATTCTTGTGTAATAGTATAGAATCTTAGTTGTAGGTTTTATGGGCCCATGTTTGTCACGCTTTACTTTATGCAATTATTTATATATGCATGCTATGAATGGATGACAAAGCGTATGCCATGTAAGCCGTAATAAAATGAATCCCTAAAATAGTAAGTCATAAAGTTGCCTTCCTAATTCGAAACATGTCAAGGCATCGATCATCGGTAACGTAGACTAGGAGTCCTAGATGCGCCCGATTATCTTTGTGAGGCATGAGTTGTGAATGTAGGTTGGACTTAACATGGAAAGGGATGCCCGGACCTAGGCAACTAATAAATGGGTTTGTGCTATAACATCTTAAGATGTTAGCCCATTTGATCCAAGAGTCATGTACGAATCATGATTGGAGTTATCCTACCTAAGTAACTTAACTTGTTAGGTGTACAAGCTCAGCTTGACTAATAAGGTTGTTGTGAAAAGTGGATCTTGGCCCACATTAAATCACTAACGCGAATTATTTAAAGGGATATTAATTCGGTTTGTGGGATTATTAATAAGACCTCATTTAATCTTGCTAAATTTTATTGTAGATTGAAAAATGGCATCTTCAAACAACAATTTCTCATTGCGATCGGTCCTTGAAAAGGACAAATTGAATGGCACCAATTTCATAGACTGGTCTCGAAACTTAAGGATAGTTCTTAAGCAAGAGAAAAAGTCGTATGTTTTGGATGCACCCTTGCCTCAAGAACCTGCAAGGAACGCCTCTGCGGTTCAAAGGGAAACTTTTGAGACCAAGAAGAGCGACTCCAATGATGTGACCTGTTTGATGCTAGCCACTATGGTGCCTGACTTGCAAAAGCAATTTATGGACCAAGAGGCGTATGCGATCATGGTGCACTTAAAGGAAATGTTCCAAGAGCAAGCTCGTCACGAGAGGTTTGTGACAACTAAGGCCTTAATTTCCTGTAAGATGGCTGCAGGTACTCCTGTTAGTACACATGTACTCAAGATGAAAGGGTATCTTGATACTCTTGAGAAGCTTGAGGTACAAGTACCAAAGGAATTGGCTACTGACTTGATTTTAGGATCATTGGCTGATGATTATGATCCATTTGTAATGAATTATAACATGCATGCGATGAACAAGTCAGTTACTGAGCTTCATGGGATGCTTAAGAATGCTGAAGAAAACATTCGAAAGACTAATCCCATACTGATGGTTCAAGGGGGCATTAAGAAGGGACCGGCTAAGGGAAAAGGAAAGGGAAAGGCAAAACCCAAGAATGACCTGGCTCGGTTCAAGTCAATGGGAGCGCACCTCAGGCCCAATCCAAGCCCAAGGCGCAAAAGCCCAAGGAGAGTGAGAGCACTTGCTTCCATTGCAACAAAATAGGGCATTGGAAGAAGAATTGCGCTCTCTTCAAGGAAGAACAAAAAAAGAATGGAGCCAAGGCGTCCAGTTCAGGTATTTTTGTTGTTGAAATTAACCTTTCTATTTCTACCACTTGGGTACTAGATACCGGTTGTGGTTCTCACATTTGTTCAAATGTGCAGGGGCTAAGAAATAGGAGATTACTTGGGAAGAATGAAGTGGACCTCCGTGTGGGGAATGGAGCACGAGTTGCTGCCATGGAGATAGGCGACTATCAACTCACTTTACCTTCAGGACTTTGTTTACTTTTGAAAAATTGTTATTATGTGCCTGCTATGAGCAGAAACATTATTTCAGTTTCATTATTGGATTTGGATGAATTTGATTTTGTTATTAAAAATGGCAATGCTCATATTCGTCGCCAAGGCATTTCATATGGCAATGCCATGTTGCAAAATGGCCTTTATATCCTTGATCTATCAAACAAAGAGTCCATATACAACATTAATACAAAGAGGGTTAAATCAAATGAGTTAAACCCTACTTACTTCTGGCATTGTCGTTTAGGACATGCAAACGAAAAACGCATTTCAAGACTCCACAAAACTGGAGTACTTGGGTCATTCGACTTAGAGTCTTATGATACATGCGAGCCATGTTTGCATGGAAAAATGACAAAAAGTCCTTTTAATAAGAAAGGTGAGAGGACTAATGGCTTATTGGAGCTAATACATACCGATGTATGTGGACCATTAAGTACACAAGCCAGAGGTGGTTTTAGCTACTTCGTGACATTCACAGATGACTTCAGTAGATATGGCTATGTCTATCTAATGAAGCATAAATCTGAAACTTTTGAGAAATTCAAAGTGTTTAAAAACAAAGTAGAAAACCAACTTGGCAAAAGTATAAAAGCCATTCGGTCAGATCGAGGTGGCGAATATTTAAGCCAAGAGTTTGACTGTCATCTAAAGGAGTGTGGTATTATATCACAGCTCACTCCTCTTGGAACACCACAATGGAATGGTGTGTCCGAAAGGAGAAATCGAACTCTATTGGACATGGTTCGATCTATGATGAGTCAAGCAAATCTTCCTGTCTCTTTTTGGGGCTATGCATTAGAAACTGCTGCGTTTCTACTAAACCGTATTCCAACTAAAGCAGTTGAAAAGACACCATACAAGGTATGGACTGGGAAAGAACCCAATATGTCATTTCTCAGGATTTGGGGCTGTGAATCACATGTTAAGAAATTAACATCTGACAAACTAGAGTCCAAATCCACTGTCTGCTTATTTGTGGGTTATCCCAAAGAAACAAAGGGATACTACTTTTACTCACAAACCGAGAACAAAGTATTTGTTGCTCGCAAGGCTGTTTTCTTGGAAAAGGAGTTCCTTCTCAAGAAAGACAGTGGGAGTAAAGTAGAACTTGGAGAAATTCAAACGCCACAAACTCCTATACAGGATGAGTTGGAAATGGGATCAAGTTCACAACCAATTGTGGAACAAGAACCCATTGCACAAGTACCTAGAAGGTCCGGTAGGGTACGTCAGGAGATTGAGAGATATGGTTTTCTAATCACTGACAGTGACACTATTGAGTTAGTAGATCGTGAGGATCCTACTACCTACCGAGAAGCTATTGAAAGCCCAGACTCGAAAAATTGGCTTGAAGCCATGAAATCCGAGATGCAATCAATGTACGATAACCAGGTTTGGACCTTGGTTGATCCACCACAAGGTGCTAAAGTAATTGAATGCAAGTGGCTATTTAAACTCAAAGCTGATAAGACCTACAAAGGTAGACTAGTAGCGAAAGGTTTTCGACAAACACATGGTGTAGACTATGATGAAACCTTTTCGCCTGTAGTCATGCTCAAGTCCATTAGGATCTTGCTTGCCATAGCTGCATATCATGATTATGAGATATGGCAAATGGATGTCAAAACTGCTTTCCTCAATGGAAATTTACTAGAGGAGGTGTTTATGACACAGCCTGAAGGTTTTGTCAATCCCAAGCATCCTAAGAAGGTTTGCAAGCTTCAGAAATCCATTTATGGATTAAAGCAAGCATCCCGAAGTTGGAATCTTCGTTTTGATGAGGCAGTCAAAGAATTTGACTTCGTCAAGAATGAAGATGAGCCTTGTGTATACAAGAAGGTTAGTGGGAGCATAGTAGTATTTCTGGTCCTATATGTGGACGACATCCTTCTCATTGGGAATGACATTCCAACATTGCAAAAGGTTAAGCAATGGTTGGGGAAATGTTTCTCAATGAAAGACTTAGGTGAAGCTGAGACAATACTTGGCATTCGGATCTACAGAGATAGATCGAATCGGCTATTGGGACTAAGTCAAGAAAAGTACATAGACAAGGTACTAAAGCGTTTTAGTATGGGAGACTCAAAGAAAGGGTACATACCTTTGGCTTTGGGAGTTCCTTTAACTAAAGAACAGTGCCCTAAAACCAAAGAGGAAAGGGACAACATGAGTAGAATCCCATATGCATCTGCTATTGGATCTATCATGTACGCTATGTTATGTACTAGGTTGGATGTTGCTCATGCACTGAGTATAACCAGTAGGTTTCAGCAAGACCCTGGTGAAAAGCACTGGTCTGCTGTAAAAGGGATTCTTAAGTACCTACGAAGGACTAAGGATCACTTCTTGGTGTATGGTGGTCAGGAAGAGCTCGTCATACAAGGCTATGCCGATGCTGCTTTTCAAACCAGCACTCAGGACTCAAGATCGCAATCTTGATTCGTTTTTGTTTTAAACGGTGCTGCTGTCAGCTGGAGAAGCTCAAAGCAAGAGACCGTTGCCGACTCAACTACAGAATCTGAGTATATTGCAGCAAGTGAGGCTGCAAAAGAGGCTGTTTGGATTAGAAATTTCATTTTTGGATTAGGAGTGGTCCCAAGCATCCTAGATCCATTAGAAATTTTTTGTGACAACAACGGGGCCATTGCACAGGCCAAGGAGCCCCGGTCACATCAGAAATCCAAACACATACTCAGGAGGTACCACTTGATCAGAGAAATCATTGATCGTGGGGACGTCAAGGTCAGCAAGATAGCAAGTGAAGACAATGTAGCAGATCCTTTGACGAAACAGTTGCGCCCAAATCTGCACGAAGCTCATTTGAGATCATTCGGTCTTAGGGCTATGCCCAATTGGGACTAGTGCTAGTGGGAGATTGTTAGTGTAAGCCCTAGCCCCAATACATTGTAATAAAACACTTTAGTTAATAAATGAGGCATTTGTTTTATCCATTGTATTCCTGTGCATGTCAATTGATAGAACTATCCAAGAATGTTGTTTCAGTTTAAGTTATCATGTGTGAGGCACATGGTTGTAAGACCTTGAAACAAATGAGACTTCATTCTAAATATCCCTAGTCAGTCATTGTTATGGGAATAACAAATGAATTAAGACTAGTATGCTCTCTCTGATTAGTTGAGTTCTGTCTTACGGATCATAAGGACAAAAGTGTCAATCAGAGATCATAGATACATGTTTGTAACATGGTATTTGGATACGATCCACACATGAGAACACTACATGGTACAAGTCATAAGTGTTCCTCATATGCAAGTTTTGTATCGGAGTTCTTAGACCTAAAATCTCTATGAAACTCTTTATGAATTACTGTGTACTTTGACATACACCTAACGTGCTCGTAACTGAGTGACAAGTATGGGTATGCTTGGGTATGCATTGATTCATGTTAGAGAGCATGAGAGAAGTGAAGGGATTACCCCTCTCTATAAGAGAGAAAATATCATCGGCCACTTGATCAGTGAACTGAGAAGTGTATGGCCATACCGAGATGTAATAATGTGCAATCATTATTTATCTGAGAAGTTCATTGTCACTGGAATATCAAGAAAGGAATTAACTTACACATGAGGATGACTTGTTCCATGCCTTATGTTAATTCTGATATTTATGGGTAAGGGAATATATAAAATTGCATTAGGTCACTAAATGCCAATTGCATTTTCATTTAATTTGGAATGCTATAATATCTTGCTAGAGAATATATATAGCCTTTGAATTAATTTTTAATTCATTGCCAATATTAAATGGACCTATAGGATCGCACACAAAGCATTGGGCTTAAAATACTTGAATAAAGTATTGAGCATTAATTTAGGCTTTTAATTTAAGTCAAATTAATGTATATGTAATGGGTATTTAATTGCTAATGGACCTTGGTCCATGAGAGAGGAAATTCGGCCCACGTAGGTTTAATTTCAATTAATTAATTATGTTGTATTAATTAATTTAATTGAGTATTAAATCCTAAGATATTTAAGTCAAACTAAATCACTTAATAATGGGATGACCTAGCCGAAATTCCAAAGGATATATACCATGGGAATTTCAGCACATGTTAAATGGTAAGTGATTAGTTTGATTAATACATCTTAAGGTTTTATTTCAAATCAATTTGAATTTTAAATTCAAAAGGGATTGAGCTAATATTTACTACTGATCTTTAGGAAGTGTTTAAGGTTGAATTAACTATCTCAAGGTAGGAAAATTCGGATTAAAGACTTGCCATAAGGAGGGGTATATATTAGATAAGAATAAAACCCTAAGGGAGAAGAAAAAGAGTGGTGGCTAGGTTTTGCGTGAAACATCTCTCTCTCTCTCATTTTTTTTTCTTCTTGGCCGAAATACACAAGGAGAAGGATTCTTCCTTGCTTGCTTGTGACTTTGAGCATTGATTACACATAGTAGAAGGACAAGATCAAGTCTTGTGGCTTCAAACTAATTCCATTACACAATACATATTTAGTAAGCTAGCACTTTCGGTTTTGAGCCGTTTTTGCGAGTGTGTGTGTGAGAATAGAGAGGAGTGGCGAAAAAGGCTGTTCCTTGGCATTGGTGGTGAACATCTAAGGTGGACAAGATCATCTAAATTGCTGGTCATCATCAAATTCAATTTGAAAGGCATCTAAAGTTGTAAGTTATTAAAACCCTAAAATTGCATGTTTCCGATTCTTGTCATGGAATTGTTTGGCATGTATGATCAAATTTTTTTTTTTCCGCTGCGTGATCATCATACACATACCATGACATATTCCATCATATAATACTTGCCCTTATTTCTTTTCAATAATGGATGAGGACTTAGAAAAATAAAAAGAAAAGTCAAAAGTGGGATGGAGCATAAAATGCACCCACCAAGTTCAACAATAAATAGCAAGATGTACATCTAAAATTGCAAAAATATGGGATGAAACGTAAAACGCACCCATATTACCTTCTCTTGCTATACATGGGATTCAATAAAAAGTTATACCCATGTGAAAGAAAAAAAAATTGAAAAGAAAAATAAAAAGAAAAAGTAAAGTCTAAAAATGCCATGAGATTAGAATAAGGGTGAGTGAGCTTACATTTGTCTTAAAAAGCAACTAAAAAACTTAGAATTTTTAACTTTATGATCAAATTTCTTTCTTTAGTTCATGATTAGTTTTTTGAGACTTAGTATTCTTTATGTTGGAGTTAGTAAAGTTGAGTAACTTGTTGAATTTTTAATGCATATGTTGAACTTTGATTTATTGGCATTTGTGAGTATTTGGGATATTTGGGACATTTCTTTGTAATTATGTTTACTAGCTGTTAAATTTGCTCATGACTTTTGTCTTGCTTGGGGACAAGCAAGGTTTAAGTGTGGGGGAATTTGATAGGAGCTTAGTTAATGTATAATTGAGTATATGTTTTGTATGAGATTAGGATATTAATTGTGCAATTATCTGTATATTAGATGTCATGTGTGTTAGATTATGTGCATATCTGTTTGTATGTGTGATTGTTGTGTTTACAGGTCTTTTTGAGCATTAAATTGAGCAAACAAGCTGTGATGGTGAGAAAATAGGAGGTATTGCAGGTGGAGCACGAGAAGAGCAGAGCAGGATCCGACTAGGATGGGAAAGCACGAGTCGGACAGGCTTTGAGTAGAAAAAGAAAGAAGAAGAAAAGGGAAGAGGAAGTAAGCATCCAAGTAGGACAATTCATCCTACTAGGATTATGGAGCATGGGTCTGATGGGTATAGCAGAACGAAGAAGAGCACGAGTGGAAAAGGAGGAGCATCCGAATAGGATGTTGCATCCTACTAGGACAGGGGAGTGCTGGTGCAAAGGAAAAAAAAAGAAAGAAGAGAAGAAGGGAAGGAGGGCATGACTAGGACCGAAGTGGAACACGACCAGGATGATGCGTCTTACTCGGACAGAGTAGCACGAGTCGTGCTAAAGCAAAGATAAACCGAGAGGAAAGAAGAAAAGAAAGAAGGAAAAAGAAAGAGCGCGTTTTGTCGTGATCGCGACAGAGAGTACCGTTGGACAGTTTTTGAGCCAAAAGTCACTTGAAAAGCCACTTCTTTCACCAAAAGTTGCAACTATTCTCAAGGGACACAACTTTCAAATTAATATCTATAAATATTAGTTTAATTGTAAATGGAGAGAGGAGAAATGATAGATGATAGATGATATGGAATTTTAGTTAAGTGATTTTCTGTATTTTGTAGACAGTTTTCTTTAGTTTTACTTTCTTATTTAGTTTTATGTTTTGAAGAAGAAGATCAAGGAAAAGAAAATCTATTTCAAGAGATTGAGAAAAGGGTTGAAAGGCTTCTATATTATTCTCTTATTTTTAATTCTTCTCCAATGTTTCTATGAATATCATTTCAATGAATTTGCATGTTATAATTCTTTCTATTTCCATCTACTTTCATGATCTTTCAATGTAGATTCTCTATTAGTATATTTTGCATGATCTTTACAAGTTAAAGTAATTCGAGAGTTTGCTTTATCTGACATCTAATAGAGTTTCATTATCAAGGTGTATTTTGAGAAGTCGGTATTTTGAGATAATTGCTATAGGTTGGTGATTATTCTTAAAATATATCATTAGAAACCTCTAATTCATTAATGAAAGTTGTGAGTTAGAATTTTAATTGTATATTTTAGGCATTTTAATTTATGTCGAGAGAGTAAATTAGAACTTTAGTTCAACTTGGCTTGCATGAAAGATGAATAAATGTTAATCAAAATGATGGATCAAATTCATTATTTTTAGTTCTTCATTCATATATCCTTTATCTTCTTCTGATAAACATAAATTAGGTTTAATTAATTATTATAATAAAGTAGTTCAAATTTAACCATCAAATTTATTATCATTGTAAACAAGATTAAAATTGATTAGTAATAGTGTGTAAAAAATGTTCCTCGTGGGATCGACATCTTAAGTACTATTGCGGTACACCGTATACTTGCGGTCAATAAGCATATATAAAAAATGCATCAACATCCATATCCAAAGAACAAAAGGAAAAGCAAATGAAGGGATGAGGGTTGTCACGAGTCGTGCTCAATGTCACGACTCGTGACAGAGGCTTACTGTCACGACTCATGATAAGCCAATCCTCCAGCCGAGTCGTGATGCTTGTCACGACTCGTGAAGGCCACACCCATCCTGCTGAGTCGTGATGCTTGTCACAACTCGTGCAGAAGCCAACATGTCGAGAAGAAAAACTTCAACCAAACAGAATGCATTTACACAGTGGTACGGAGAATCCTTACCCCCGTGTAAAACGCACAACACAGAAATCATTCAAAGTAGGATGACTTTACACGGCGGTATGCAAAGTCCTTACCGCCGTGTAAAATCACGAACAAGGAAACTGAAGAATAGAATACGATCACACGGTGGTATGCTCTTTTCATACATCCGTGTAGATCATCCCAAACCCAGAAAATCAAAGGAAATTAACCCAAATTCACCACCAAACTTCAACATAACTCAAATCCAACATTCAATACAGTTTATACCACATAAAACCCATGTTTAAAACCAATTATCACAATTAATACATCTAATTGGAGCAATCAAAAACTAGAGTTCTTCAACCCAGAATTTTACCCTCAATTCATATAAATTCAAATTTTTGATCCAATAATTCACAACCATAGCATCTCTATTTAAAATTAATCCAACCCACCACATTTACACAAACTCAACCAAATTTAAACTCATAATCTCTAGGAAAATCAAATCTAAATATGAGATCATAACATGCATCAAAATCACAAAATCCCAAACCTCAACTCCTTTGCTCCTAGAAGCGTCCTTAGCTGATCTTCCTTTCTCCCAAACCCATCCAAGGTCTTTCTCCTCCAAAATCTTATCAAACACATACAAATACACAAAACATAAATCTAGGGTTTTGCTAATCAAAGGAATAAAGAAAATAAAAACTCAAACCTCACCTTTCCTTAACAAACTCTTCACTTAAATCTCTTGAACTAACAAACTTCATCATCTAAATCTTAGGCTTGATCTAAGAGAGAGCAAATGGCATGGAAGCAAGAAGGGAAAGAAGAAGCAGAGGATGAGGGCAAGAATGGGGAGAACGGGAGAGGGGAGAGCAGATTTTTATACCCTCTTTCTCCTTCTCTCTCTTCTCTCTTCTTTTATACCTCCTCTAATCTCCTTGCCACATGTCACCATGCCATTGGTTCAACCTTGATATTTTTGTCAAATTCTCTTTTCAATCCCTCAATACTCATATCCTTATACATTGAGACTTATAACTTACTAGTCCTTCACGGCCCACTTAATTAATTTTATCCTTTCAATCAAGTCCTAATCCCATACTTCACAATTTTACCATTGGTTGTCGTTGCCAAAACTTTTACATTAATTCTTAAATTGTCCATTCGATACACCTAATACTACAACTTGCATATCTTTGGTCAGCACTTATCCTCAATATGCCCAAATTCTTCTAGGGTGCATTTCGGGTTGTTACAATTCTTCCCTCCTAAAAGAATTTCGTCCTCGACATTCACTTACATCGAAAAAATCTGAAAACTATACTCAAATTCACTATCTTTCTCATTGCTCATTTCTATATCATCATATACGTACCATGCTCTACACTTATAACACATACCTTTCACTCATTCCAATCCACTTCGCTTTTAACATTCACTTATTTTTACTTGTTCTCATCACTATACTTTTAAACCACTTCTTTTTAATCGGAATGACTATACAAATCGTAACTTTTTCTTGTTCACAACTAAACTCAAACTCATAAAATTGACTTAAATAAATCTGATAATTCTCTTCTCATTATCTTACATCCAAATCAATCGTTTTCATCGGAATAATCAGTACTTTAACCACCAATCTGAAACCAAAACACATACACCTCATATATAAACCATTTAACTTACAACATTTGCTACGCAATTCCTTAATTCTTCAAGAACATCCGACACGCACGTTACTTGCTTTTACTAATAATACTCTTATCTTACTGTGACGCGCGCCGGATCCCCGCGGCCACCCATGGGACCGCCCGCTTGAGGGCGATCGGGGCATTTGTGGGTCCGTTGACGGCTTGCAATAAATTGCAAGTGCGTCTATGTTGGGCAACAAGGAGCTTTCATGGAGTCGCCACCCAATAGAACATTGGGAAAGTTTCTCTCGCCTCGGAGAGCCTAAGACTGCACTTAGTATCCATTTTGGGCCAACCAGAGGGGTCTTGGAAGGTAAACCTCTCGCCCTAAAGAGCCTAGGATTAACACTAAAGTCTCGTGACACAAAAGGTGTCTTGGAGGGTAAACCTCTCGCCTCTTTGAGCCCAAAGACCAGAGCTGGGTTCGGGATTTCTCATCTATTTCTACCTCGATTATTTTATGATCAAATTTTAATTATCATTAATTCGCTCTCTCTCCACACGATGCAATTGATTGAAGGCGCATTTATCCATTTAAAAGCGTAAGATAAAATAGAATTAAAGCGTAAAAAGCATGAAATAAAATTACAATAATACTAAGGGCAGAATACAACCCTCATTGCAAATAGTGCAATACATGCATAAAACGGGTTATTCATTTAGATGGGAACGTTGATTCCAGACTACTTATTATAAAAAGATATAAGATTATTGAATAAGCTTAAATCTTTGTTTGGGATGAAAACCAGGACGTTGGTCCAGTTTTATTAACCAATGTTTTTATTTGGTAGAAAACATTGTGTGGTGGTTCTTTTTAAGCGCGGTCGAAAATCTTTTATTATTACAGACCACAAACGAATAAAAAGAATAAAATAATAATTACATATTCCAAATAATAAATAATAAATTCATCCTAATTTACCTGTTCCGACCATACTTCTCAGAAGAACCACATGCCTCCCGCATTGCAGTTAAAATAGAAAAATGATATTGGTTTGTAACACCCTTATACCCTATATGTATAAAATAAATGTAACACCCTTATACCCTATATGTATACTGCCGCCCCTAAGATACTGTGCGATTACCATGATCGATTATTAGTTATCACTTAGTGAATTTACAGGTCAATTTTTTTTTTCCATATCATTCATTATAAGATTTGCTTCTCACTTTAATTTATTTATTCTCATTCATAGCAATTAACATTTCTATTGGTTAGCTTACGATGGCCTATAACTATCTAGTTCCTTATTCATTTGGTAAAAATTTCGGCAGTATAACGGCTTATAATTTGCACTACCCAAACCTGCAAAATCAAATATCCACATCCCCGGCAAGGGCACAAAACAAGATTCTCCTATAGATATACATCCCATCCGCCCTTCATTCACATTTCCACCACAATATCCATACAGATAAATATATCGCATCATAATAAATATTACATGCCAATACCTCCATGAGTAAATGTATATTCATGCCACAAAAATATACTAACAGGCATACAAAAACAAAAGATAAATTCTTCTCCTTGCTTGCTCCCCGAACTGATGTATACTGCTCCAATCCTACGGGGTACCTACATGCAGCAAAACAACTACGTGCTGAGCATTAGAATGCCTAGTGGTGGTTACCAATCTATTAATTTCCTAAGCTAAATTAATTAATTTAATTCACCTAGTTTATATGCATCTATTATTTCCACTTATTATTATTATTATTATTCCCGTTTAGTTCACTCAATTAGCTTTTATATTCAGTTAATTAATTATTATGCAGATCACATAAAGTATAGTTTATTCACTTAATTACATAATTCATTTACTTAATTACATCATTAAATTAATTAACACACTTAATTCTTTATTTACTATTTGTTTCTATTTAAACACTTAACCTTTTCACTTAATTCCACTTATATCCCTAACTTTTCTATTAATTCCATTTATGTCCTTTCTTTTCCTTTTATTTCCATTATGTCCCCACAATTACCAAATTACTAAAATGCCCTTATTTATTAAATATTTACACTATTCACCTCTTTTATTTCCATTTTCTACTTTTAACCATATTCAACTTATTTAATTACAATTTTGCCCTTTTTACCTTATTTTTCCACTCTTAAACTTACAATTTTTGACAAATTACAATTTAGTCCCTATTTTATCACTTTTTCACTGTTTCACTATTTTAACCTCATATTTTACCAAAATTACCATTTTACCCTTCCTTTTACACTTTTAACCAATTTTCACAGATTTTTAACAACTTTTTGGAAAATTGCCGTTTTACCCCTAAACTTTTTATTTACTTCATTTTAGTCCTATTTTCACTCAAATTCACGAATTTCACTATTTTTACCATTTTTATTATATATTTACCAGAATACCCCTAGTATAGACCCGGTAGAAAATCTACTGACCGGATATGCGGGACACGGGCCCCACAGACCCATTACACTATAAAATGATCCCAATGAGACCATTTTCACTGCACTGCACTTCATTGATCACTGAATATCATTGAACACTGAAATTTACATTGTGATAAGCCGTCATTGGCCTATCAATAATGAGTTGCCATGACTCATACCGCAGTGTGGAATTCCTATGGCTAGCCAATTATATCCTGGACTAGATTTCACTACCAGACAGCTACTAAGGGCAATATTTTCTTAAAATTTATATAATTATCACCTTATGTCAACATATAGAATTTATTATACTTCTCATTTTCACTTATCTTTTCACATATGCACTCATTTATCATTATATAATCACTTTAAAACATTAGACTACATACAACACAAAAGTATACATATACACACTTAAGTTCACCATTCGGCCACACATTCCACTTTTCATACATTGCACTATAATTTTTCTTAATCACTCAATCATACTTATTTCATGTTATACATGCCTCACATATCATTATTATGCCATAATTTATTTCATATTCCAATTTATCCCTCATTATTTAATTCGGCCATTAACACACTCACACCATTCAATTTCTTTTCTAGATTTCTTTCACTCTATCATGCATTACACTTATTAATCATGTTATAACTATCATTTACAAGCCTTAAATTAACTTAGAACTCATTAAAATCACTTAGATTCCATTCGGCCTCACTTAGGTTTCTCATACCATATTGATTTAATTTTATCTAATCATGTTTATACACTAATTTAAGTCCATTAAACATGAATATCAAGTTAGATTTAATTATACACATCTCCTTCATATACCTAACCTTAAACATAACCTAAAAATTAACACAACCATTAGGAAATAGATAGATTTAGTAACCACAAACCTCTTTTTCAAGCTCTAGAGTGCTTCAAACTTGCTTTTCCTTCCCTTTGGTGTGAGACTCACCCTCCTCACCTTGAATTCCTACCATGGCCGAATAGAAATATGCTCATAACTTTAAAACAAAGCTTCAAATCAAAAATCTAACTTCATAAACGTGTTCTACAGCCCCAAAAACCTTAGTAGGGACCAATGAAATAATTTTTAAACCCCTAAATCATATACCCAAAAATACACCATAAACTTTGCTTACTTGTTTTCTCAACATCTAGTGCACCAAATGAGCTCAAATCACTTCCAAAAGATTGTAGAGGAGCTAAAATTTAGGTAGGGAGCTAATATTTGAGCAGAAATTGGAGTAGAAGAGATGAAAATGGAGGAAAGAGAGAGAAAAGTGGTTATGTTTTGAAGCAAGAAGAAAATCCCGACTTTGGCTGGGTTTTTCTAGAGAAATCCAGCCACTTCCCATCCTTATCTAAACCTCCATGAACCGAACCGGTCCAACCGAAGTGGTCCGACTGATTTAAACCAAAATTTCGATTTTTCGGTTAATTTGCACCTTTCTTAAGCATCTATATGTTCCTATCATTATTTTCACTTCTAACCAATTCCATTGGATTTAAAATGTCGAAAATAGGCTCCCTATAAAATTTTAGCTCAATCAGAGCTCATTTGGGCACCAGTTCGCTTAAATCGGTCCGATTCGGTTAATTTTTCCTCTGCCGTAAAATTCAACTCTAAGACTGTTAATATTCACTGAAATCATTCCCATTACATTATTTAACATACTAGATTTCTATTGGGCCACATAAGCCTCACCTAAACTGTAACACCCCGAAATAGCCCTAGAAGAATGACAGAATTTTTGTTCAAGAAAGATTAGTGTTGTGTGTGTGAGTCCTGTCGCGAGCACGACAATCATCGCGGGCGCGACAGAACCACTCCGATGATAGGGTATTTAAATTGGCCTTTTTAATTTGTAACTTTATAGAAGAGCGACACATGGCAGTGTAGGGAGGTGACATGTGGCAAGAGCTTAATTAGTATTTTATTAAGTTAGAGGAGATTAGGATTAATTAAAAAGGAAAAGAAGATAAATATGCATTTAAATGGTAGATGGCATTTATTACCATAGTTAATTATGTTATGATTATATGTGTGTTAAATGGTCTACATACAACTTTCATGTGTAAAGTGTGGTTGTGGGTGAATTCTGTTTAGAATGTTATCAGACCTCTGTGTATTTTATTTGATATAAGTAGAGTTACAAGGCTTCAATTGAGTTGATTCAAATTGCATCTGAAACATAAGATCCATAGCTAAAAATGTCTAAGAGGGTACTTGAGCTAATTCTGAATCTACGTATCCCAAAAAGTAGTTAAAATGTAGGTGGCCCTGTTCTGGCGGGTTCACTGGAACAGTAGAGGTTATTTAGGTCATATCTTAAGTTTTAGATGTCCAAATGACCTGAAAATTGTCCCATTTGAAAGATAACATCCTAGGGAACAATTTTTATGAAGACATTTTGCCTAAAAATGTGGTCTAGATGGTGGTTTTTGCGATTCAAGTTTAGGGTAAAAAAAAGTGGTGCCGTGAGGCACCAGAGGCGAGTCTCTGTCGCGACCTCGCGACAAAACAACTCATTTTAAGTTTTTTCTCCTTCATTTTGAGCTCCCAGTTGGCATGGGTCAACCCCTCGCCTTTCCCCTCAACTAAATAGTATATTTTCTTGATGTTTTACTCCCTGGAATGAACCCGTATTATCCCGTAATGTTTTCGTGATTTATACCCTACATGTTTAGGGTTATCAAATGATTATAGGATTAGTTATCTATGTAACCAATGCTACGGCATAAGAGTTAGCGTTGACCATGTTATGCCATGTGATATGAATTGTTACATAATGCATTTGGTATAGAGTATAGAACCCTTATGCAATCTGTCTTCTATCGTGAGCGCGACCTCTTGTCGCGATCGCGACAGAGAACCTCTTCTCGCCCTGTTCCACTTGTTTTGAAGAGTGTTTCCTTTTCTCTTGCTTTGCATGATGTATATGTATATGTGATGAAATTTGAATGTTACATGCTTTTAATTGTTGAACATGATTAATAAAGACTGTATGTGAATTAAATGCCTCTAAAGTTGATGAGTTGTTATTGAGCCTGATTACCGTTATAGTGGATAGATAAGCATGCTTATAAAGGGCTAGAGTGCAGCTGCTAGAGTTGGCCTTAATTGTGCCCAGAGTTCGGAATACCTCGTGTATTCCATAGAGTTTTGAGTTAATTCTCCACATATAAGATACTGTAAACAGTATCCAGAGTTACCCGTATCCACCATGAAAGGAATTCAGGCTTATTGTTATTGTACAAGTTATAGTGTGCATGAATATGTAAAAGAGTAGATGTTATGTACTTGTGAGTTCATAGTATTTGATATTTAAACATGCAACCTGTATATGTGTAAGAGCTATATGCATGAACTATTTGATTTTGTCAAATGAAATGTGTGATTTATTTGTGACTTCGTAAAGAAGTCCTTTGCATTATTTTATCCCCACTAAGCGTTATCGCTTAGCACGGATGTTTGTTTCCGTGTAGGTTGACAGGTTCGGACTAGTGAGAGCGGCATCTGCAGGTCAAGGCCACTAGGAAGTTTTGCTATACCTTTTTGTATAAGTTAGAACTAAAGTTTATGATGTTTTGAGTAACATCATTATGTAATAAAGAGTATAGTTGTTCTATGTAATCGTTAAAAGTATATGTATATGAATCGAAAAATGAACAAGTATAAGTATAAAGCTTTTGGTAATATGTACAGTTTACATGTATAGTAAAAGTAATTTTGTTTGGGCCCAACTTATTTCTAATTTATTGTTACCGCTTCCGCTAATGCATGTACATGTATACGTAAGTGTCCGCGTAGCGCCCCGATATTCCATACGGGGGGGGGGGGGGGGGGGGGGGGGGTATGGGGGTGTTACATAAACCCTCGGTCAACGCTCGGTCAACCCCCGGTTCAAGTTGAACCGAACCGGAGACCAACTTCAAACTGACTTTCGAAAGCCGTTTTAGCTCCGATTTCAGTTCCGGTTTAGCCACTAGACTCCTTATGACCCATAGATCATTTTTCCAAAATTTACAATTTTCAGCTGTCGGACAGTCGGGTCCGCTGTATAACCAGCCCGGTGTCACCCGGCCCAGAACCAATACACTTATCACTATAGTTTAACAATGGTAAACTCACTCCCTACAAAAATCGACGCCTCTATTCTTATGGTGACACTAAAATTTCATTCTGACACTACTAGACCGGTATTTGGGCTATTACATGGTTAATCGTGAATAAGTAAACAATTGAATAAATAAATAAACGAATGAATGATTGAATAAAGTAAATTGAGGAAAATGGATGAGATTGATAATGGATTAAATTAAATGATAAGTAAATGAATAGATAATTAAATAAATAATGGAATGAAATAAATTGAGAATTAATGGATATAAAAGCACAAATGACGATTAAAATGACTAATGTCAATAAAAATAATGATGCTAATAATAATGTCATAAAATAATAATGAATAATAAATAAACATAAAATGATGATAGTAATTATGAATGGATAAGATAATAATTCAATGTAATGATAGTAACATGAACAAAATGATAATAATGGTAATAATATACTAATAACAATAATAAGAATAATAGCAATAGCATAAAATTAATATTAGTAAAATAATAATATAAAAACAAAAAACTAAATAAGAATAAATAAATATAATAATTATAATATTAATAATAATAATAATAGTAATAATATAATATAACGATAATAAAATAATATAACTCAATAATACTAGTAATAAATAAATAAATAAATTAAATAAAAAGGGATAATAATATAATATTAATAAACAGAAAATAAATAAATATATAATAATAATAATAATATAAAAAACAGAATAATAATAATATCATAATAATCATAATATCAACAATAAAATAATATAGTCTCAATATTAATAATAAACAATAATAATAACAAATAATACTAAATAAATATAACAATAATATAATCTCAATATTAATAATAAACAATAATAATAACAAATAATACAAAATAAATATAATGATAATATTAATATTAACATAACCCAAAACACTAACAATACACAAATTAGACAATAATAATATGAATGATAATAATAATAGAAAATATATAATAATAATAAAAATAATAATAATAATAATATTAATAATCAGAAAATAAATAATAATAATAATATTAACAATATTAAAACAGAATAATAAATAAATATAAATAATAATAATAATATTATTAATAATAATAATAAATAAATATATAAAAAAGGGAAAAAAGACTTACCGGTCGCCGGAGCTTCGCCAGAGGGGAGGTGGTCGACACCACCTATGCCGGAAGGTAGATCACCACTTGAGGAGCTCGCCGGAGCTGGTCACGCGCCGGAAGGAAGTGCTGCCTCGCCGAAAAACGACTTGGAGCGTCGCGGGACTTCTTCTCCGATCTCCCTGACGGCGGCGAGTGATGGAGGCCGGTGGATGCCGACTGGATCGCCCTGCTTCCAGGAGCACGCCGGTGGGGCGCGTGTGCCGTTCCAGCATGGTGGGTGGCCGGCGGAGGCCTCGCCTCCTCCCTCTCTCTTTTCCCCTTTTTTCTTATTTTCCCGGCGTCGCTTGGTTCGTGGCTGCTGTGTGTTTTCCGTTGGCCCTCCCTCTCTTTTTCTATTCTTCTCTCTATTTCCTTTTCTATTTGCCTTTCTTGCTCTCTGTTTCTTTTCCTTTTCTTTTGCTCTAACTTTCTATTTCCTTTTCTTTGTCTATGGCCGGCTCCTCTGTTCTTGCTCTCTCCTTCTTCTTTCTTTGCTTTGATCTCTTTTTCTTCTTTTTTTCTTTGCTTGTGTTTTCCAGCCGAGAGAGAGCGCCCCAATTTCGCTTCATTCTTTTCATCTTATACCCTAAAATTAGGGTTGGTTCTTGGGTCATAATGGTAATTTCCTCATTTTTAGTTTTTTAATTACGTTAACTTAATTAAATAACACACATTAATTAATTTAAACATTACATATTAATTAAACATTACATATTAATTACATTACACATTTTACATCTTAATATATTTAATCTATTTAATATATCATATAATTTATCTAATTAATTAAACACTTCACATATTAACTAATTAATCTTTAATCTTTCGTGCATTTTAATTATCTAATTAAACTTACAATATTAATAAATTAAATTAACCCAACATTAATAATTAACTCCTAATTTTATCTACCTAATCTTATATTACATATTTTTATTTTTTTCGGAGGGAATTACTAAGGACCCAAAAATCACTTTTTGACAATAAACCCGACTCGGGACCCGGTGTCTACAGTTGCCCCCAATTTTGGAGAAGCTAGTGTATAGACACCTTGGTGAGCCAAAATTCAAAGAAGGGAGAGAGAGAATTACCTACCTGGGGATGTCGGACCTTACCTTGTTGCGTAGGTACATGTACCCTTACCGGTTTCGTCTCGACCTGTTTTTGCTGGCCTCGTCTCGGCTCACGCAGCTTTGGTGAGATGTAGTGCTCTCTGACTACAACCCCGATCTGTGGTTTGTTCTACCACCAGTGTTCCACTAGCCTCATTTCGGCCTGCGCAGAGTTTGTGAGATGTAGCACTCTCTGACTATAACCTCGATCTATGGTCTGTTCTACCACGAGTGTTCCGCTAGCCTCATCTCGGCCTGCGCGGAGTTTGAAGAGATGTAGCGCTCTTTGGCTACAAACTCGGTGTGAAGAGCAGTGTTTTTCTAACCGCAGCTTCTGCTTCTGCTGGCCTCATCTCGGCTCGCGCAGTGTTGAGGAGATGTAGCACTCTCTGACTACAAACTCGATGTGAAGAGCAGCATTCTCTGACTACAACTTCAATTGTGAAGTTCCCCTGCTAACCCCCATTCGATCTGCAAGGTGCGTAGTACTCTCTGACTACCGCGTGAATTGTGAGATGTAGCACTCTCTAACTACAATGTCGATTGTGAGATGCAGTGTTCTCTAACTGCAGTCCCGCCTTGCGATCTGTTCTATCACTGATGTTTATGTTGAACTTTCTTTCCTTTCTGCAAAAAATGGAAAACGCAAATTTGTAGGGTAAATTATAAAAGAGATACGTACCTGTGGCAGCACTTGCCTGTTGGGGTCGTGATGCTCACTGGAGACTTGGATGCTCACCGAGAGGCTCTGATGCTCACTGAGAGACTTTGACGCTCACTGGGAGACTTTGATGCTCACTGGGAGACTTTGATGCTCACTGGCCAATTGCCCCCGAGAGGACTTGGGTTGATTTGATTGCACCGAATCGCTATCAAGATTTAAAGTGCAGAAGTGTTGAGATATCACCGAGCTGTTATCTAAGCTACAAAGTGATTGCACTGAATCGCTACCAAGATTCAAAGTGCGAAAGTGTTGAGATATCACCGAGCTGTTATCTAAGCTACAAAGTGATTGCACTGAATCGCTACCAAGATTCAAAGTGCAGAAGTGTTGAGATATCACCGAGCTGTTATCTAAGCTACAAAGTGATTGCACTGAATCGCTACCAAGATTCAAAGTGTTTGCACCGAATCGCTACCAAGATTCAAGGTGCAGAAGTTTTGAAATTACCCTGAATCGCTACCAAGATTCAAAGTGTTTGCACGGAATCGCTACCAAGATTCAAGGTGCGGAAGTTTTGAAATTACACTGAATTGCTACCAAGATTCAAAGTGTTTGCACCGAATCGCTACCAAGATTCAAGGTGCGGAAGTTCTGAAATTACACTGAATCGCTAACAAGATTCAAAGTGTTTGCACCGAATCGCTACCAAGATTCAAGGTGCGGAAGTTCTGAAATTACACTGAATCGCTACAAAGATTCAAAGTGTTTGCACTGAATCGCTACCAAGATTCAAGGTGGGGAAGTTTTGAAATTACACTGAATCGCTACCATGATTCAAAGTGTTTGCACCGAATCGCTACCAAGATTCAAGGTGCGGAAGTTGTGAAATTACACTGAATCGCTACCAAGATTCAAAGTGTTTGCACCGAATCGCTACCAAGATTCAAGGTGCGAAAGTTCTGAAATTACACTAAATTGCTACCAAGATTCAAAGTGTTTGCACCGAATCGCTACCAAGATTCAAAGTGCGAAAGTGTTGTGCCGAGTCTGCTCTAGACTTACAAAATGCGAGGGTTGCTCTCCTGAGCTGCACCGAGTCTGCTCCTGACTTATAAAGTGCGGATGGTGATGCACCGAGTCTGCTCCAGACTTACAAAACGCGAGGGTTGCTCTCCTGAGCTGCACCCAGTCTGCTCCAGACTTACAAAGTGCGGATGATGATGCGCCGAGTCTGCTCCAGACTTACAAAACGCGAGGGTTGCTCTCGCTCCAGACTTACAAAGTGTGGATGGTGATGCGCCGAGTCTGCTCCAGACTTACAAAACGTGAGGGTTGCTCTCCTGAGCTGCACCGAGTCTGCTCCAGACTTACAAAGTGCGGATGGTGATGCGCCGAGTCTGCTCCAGACTTACAAAAAGCGAGGGTTGCTCTCCTGAGCTGCACCGAGTCTGCTCCAGACTTACAAAGTGCGGATGATGATGCGCCGAGTCTGCTCCAGACTTACAAAATGTGAGGGTTGCTCTCCTGAGCTGCACCGAGTCTGCTCCAGACTTACAAACTGCGGATGGTGATGCGCCGAGTCTGCTCAAGACTTACAAAACGTGAGGGTTGCTCTCCTGAGCTGCACCGAGTCTGCTCCAGACTTACAAAGTGCGGATGATGATGCGCCGAGTCTGCTCCAGACTTACAAAATGCGAGGGTTGCTCTCCTGAGCTGCACCGAGTCTGCTCCAGACTTACAAAGTGCTGATGGTGATGCGCCAAGTCTGATCCAGACTTGCAAAATGCGAGGGTTGCTCTCCTGAGCTGCACCGAGTCTGCTCCAGACTTACAAAGTGCGGATGTTCTGAGATTTGCCTCCTCAGAGGACTTAAGGATTCTGCCTCCTCAGAGGACTTGAGAAACGTCAACATGCAAAGTCATGAGGTTGAGATTGATGTACATCATTTAGTAGACACATGACACTGTGTTTGCATGAAATGCATATGAAAAGCCATGTATGCATAGAATGCATGTGAAAAGCCATGCATGTATGAGATGGCACGCAAAGTTATGCATGTATGAAATCTAAGAGTTATGCATGTATGGAATGACATGCGATGTTATGCATGTGTGAAATCTAAGAGTTATGCATGTATGGAATGACACGCAATGTTATGCATGTGTGAAATCTAAGAGTTATGCATGTATGGAATGACACGCGATGTTATGCATGTATGAAATCTAAGAGTTATGCATGTATGGAATGACATGCGATGTTATGGATGCGTGAAATTTATTTGTGTTGTGTGTGTAGAAATATAATATGCATGCAGAGAATTGTGTACATGACATATATGCCACAAATGATCATGAATGAGAAATACATGTAAAAGATCAAGCATAAAATATGTGCAAGGGGATTATGAATGCGAAATATATACACATGATCATACCCGTGAGGGTAAGGAGTCATTCGCTGGCATAAGTGTGAAGAATCACATGCAAAGATAAGTGGAAGTCATTGTGTACATGAAGGCTATGTAAAGAATTGGATGTGTGTGATGTGTGTATTGATAACTATACATGCGAAATGAATGCAGAAAAAATCATGTGTACAAGTACAAAATGCATGCAAATGATGTGCATGTGAGATGCATGCAAAAGATATGCCCACGAAATGCGCAAAATAAGTGATTATAAAAATGAACCTAAGAGAGGCCCGTAAGTGAAAGTATCTATGAAATATGCTCATTAAAGATCTTATGCCAAAAGACATGCACCAAGAATTATACATGTAAAACTATTTATAAGGATGTCTGCTACAGTTATATGTAAAAACATTGGTAGAAAGCATATGTACAAATGGTATTGATGGAAGTATATGCAAAGTATCACTTTCATGAGTAGCGATAAGAAGTGCCTCAAGATTGTAAAAGGAGTGCAACCTATCAGGTATCCCAAACTCAAGTTTTCTATCTGCCTTTGAAAGTACTGAATAAACCATATTCTCAACTGATTCAATCCCAGCAGAAGAATTTAGGAGTCATTCCCAATGAAGTGCAAGGAAGCAAACATGTAAACATCAATGTTTACTAAATCAACATGTAAATACAAGGCATACCATACAATCTCTGTGTGTATGTGCAAAAGGCCAAAACATAATTTTTTTTAAAGCAGATTCTAGACGCAATTTTGGAGACGAGACTCAACTCGAATTCACTAATGCACTCATGGCTTCTCGCTTAAAGCTCAAGAAACACCATACGCCTCTTCCTACGTACCAAACCTTATTAGAAGGTCATCTCCGCTAATTAGATAAGGCCGAACCAAGAATCAAGAGGACTTACTTTGGTTGTAACGTTAGGCTTAGGTAATTGGCTATCAAAGGAGGATTAGGTAACTAAGAAAAATGGCCGCAATGTTAATTCAACGGATGAAAGCACCATTCTCAACCCCAATTGTATACTGTCCAGATATTCTTGAATTTGAATTTGGTAACACTTCAACTCGTCAAACTCAATATAACAATTAAGCTAAAAAAAGATAATTACCGAACTCATTAAGAGCAATTATCCTAAACTCTATTTTTTCTTTTTTTTTTTATTTTTTCTTTTTTTCTTTTTTTTTCTTTTTTTTTCTTTTTTTTTTCGCAAACTCATGTCCTTAATTACACAAAAAAGTTTATCGATGATTTAAATCCCTTTCCCAAAGTATAAGCTCATACCCATCAGGGCAATTTTTGGGCAACTCACAAAATTATCAATGATTGAAATTCTCTTCTCGAAGTTGCGATCTATCCTTTTCCGGTTGATTTTTGGGTAACCCACAAAATTATCAATGATTAAAATTCCCATCTCGAAGTGCAGACCCATCCTTATCAGGGTGATTTCTAGTAACCCAAAAATTATCAATGGTCGAGATTCTCTCCTCGAAGTGTAAATCCACTTTCATCGGGGCAATTTTTGATAACCCCAAAAAAATTATCAAAGATTGAAATTATCTTCTCGAAGTGTAAACCCACTTTCATCGGAGCAAATTTTTACAGCCTAAAGAAATGTCATAATGTACATCCATCCTTACTAGAGCGGCCATTCTTCTAAGGGGGAGGCAAAATCATTTTAGGCGAAGGGTGAAGTTTTAACATGTGTAACAATAAAACCGGTACGCATTTAGCATACCAAAATAAAGGCTCAACGGGCTAGCAAGTGATTGTAAAATAAAGGTAGGAATTGGTCATTTAAAGAGCTATACAAAGAAACGGTGCCTAAATCATTTTCTAGATTCAACCTTATCCGGGTGTCGCTTTGACGGGTAATCGGAAAGGTTCTAGTGCTCTTAGTGAGTTTTCATCCAATCCCCTAATTGCAACTAGCTTTTCAGTTCATTTTTAAAATGGGCCAAATGTGCTCTGAACTTAGAAATGACATGGTATAGTCAAATATTTTCATGCGATCTAGCTCTTAAAGATCAAACATATCTACCCCTCACTTAATTCAAAGTGGAATGAAACGTAGATTTCTAAAAAACTGAGATCAAAGCCATTCATAGTTGAGAACTACTTAGGCAAAATCAAACTTTAATAAGGTGCAAACATGTCAGCGTCTTTAGGGTACAACTTAACGCAAAAATTTTATTTTATCAAAATTTATATTCACAAAAATCATGTAAGCCAACAAAGAAGATTTTTTTTTTTTTTTTGCGTAAAACATGTGCAAACTATGTGTTAAAAATCATGTACAAGGAAAGATGCATGTAATGGTGTCGTGTATGCGTGTAAGGAATTATATGTGCAAAACATGTGTAAAAACATTTTGTATAAAAATGCGTACATGAAATATGTGCGAAGATGTGTGAGTGTAAAATATTAACGAAAAATTATAAGTGAGAATGTGTGAACAATGCATGATAAATGACGTGCATGCATAAATTTGCAATGTACATGTATACGATGAAAGCATGAGTACAACCTATGGCACAGTATGGGGATGAATGTTCATGATATATGGTGCATGTGAACATGGCATGATTTAGATAAGATACGAATGCATGATGTAAGGTGAAGATGACCTAGCATGGTAATATGCACCAATGAGTCGCGAGGAGTGGCAAAACTCACATATATAGAAGTGCAAAACATATACAGATAATGCACATGAGATGGGACACAGCATAATAATGATTGTGTACAGTGAGCGGAGTATGCGTGCAATACGAGGTATGCAGTGAAAGTGCCTGCACGAAACAAATAGCGTTCACAAAGTATGCGTATTTACATGGTATGAGCATGCAAGACATGCATTGGTATATACAATGACTAACATGCATGATGAAGAAATTATATGTACATGGCATAATTCATGTATGATAGTACATGTTCATGATATGGTGTACAATGTGAAAAATGCAAGGTATTTTCTGTGTTTGATGTCTAGTCTAATGAAGTATGCTAATGTGTGCACACTATGACATGCAGCAGTATATGTATGTTCCAGGGCACAATGTTAATATACATGTGTAATGTGAGCATACGGATATGTACATGCTATGACACATGGTGAATGCATTATTTTGATTTGATATTATTTTTTTGCATTTTTTTTTGTTGTCACGGGGACAGTATGTCTATACTTGCTATAATGCATGTTTATATGTATATCTGATGATGTATGTTGTATATACAGATAATGGCGCACAATGGATGTCATAAAGAATGTTAATATGTATGTATTGCGATAAGCATTATTATGTGCATGCATGACAAACGTGTTATATTTATATTCACAAATTATGATACAGGCAATCTTATATACAGAGTGCACGGATTATAAAAAGAATTACACATGAGACAAAATGCATGTGTTTTATTTATTATTATTGCTCATAAACTCATCAGTCAGAAGGTTCCGCTCTTCCTTGACTCTCCTATCCAGCCCATGATACCTGTCTACCGCTGAACCTACTAAATTGAAGCAAGAATACTTCACTTTTCGCTTCCTACTTAGCCCCGCGCCCTTCATCGCTAAAGTGTATTGCTTGTTATGGGCAGAAGGGTCTGAAGTACCATCCATCTTTGGTAGCTCAGGCATTTTAAATCTCTGATGCAACAATTCCTCATTTCTTGAATCTCTGTCCTCGGGATTGATTTCCTTCCCAACTGATGGCAAAAATATTCAAATTGTTGGAATAATGCATGGATGATAATATACAATGCGTGAGCATAAACAACCACATGCAAGCAAGTAAAATCTTCCAACCTTATTACCCCCACACACGAGGTCGTGCGGTCTCTTTCCTAGGCGGGGTTGACCCATGGGTTAACAGGGAACCCAATAGGCGCGTATAGTGCACGGTGAAAAAAAACCAGCAGTATAACCTCCCTTAAGTAACGCACAAGCGCATGGATTATGATCATCACGTATTTAGGCAGTCCGAATAAATTGACATGGGCCTATCAGGGCATGAAAGCCTTTGATTAAGTGATCAGTCAAATTATCTGGATTTGTCCAATACATATTGATCCATATAACAAGCAAGGTATTATGGTTCATACCACCTAGGGAAAATATCTATGTCCATTACATGGGCTTTGGTCCAAGGTTATGATATTTTAAGGCTACCCAAGCACGGTCCCTGCCAACAGGCCTAGCTCATCACGAGCGTAACGACCGATTGGGTCACCATTTGATATACCTTGATGGTACGAGACTTGGGCTGGTGATTATCCTTAACACTTCCCTAAATTGAGTGAAAATAGGGTCGTGCTTCAAGAACGCACCGCGGCTAATAAAGGGACCAAACTAGCATATTCTAAAGCTCTAATGGGATGTAATGCAAATTTGAAAGAAAGCAAATTTATGAATTAAACTTTAACCATAAATGTTAAACGAGATATTTTCAAATTGAAACCTCAAACCATATCATCCCCAGTGGAGTCGCCACTGTGACGCGCGTCGGATCCCCGCGGCCGCCCATGGGACCGCCCGCTTGAGGGCGATCGGGGCATTTGTGGGTCCATTGATAGCTTGCAATAAATTGCAAGTGCGTCTATGTTGGGCAACAAGGAGGTTTCATGGAGTCGCCACCCAATAGAACATTGGGAAAGTTTCTCTCGCCTCGGAGAGCCTAAGACTGCGCTTAGTATCCATTTTGGGCCAACCAGAGGGGTCTTGGAAGGTAAACCTCTCACCCTAAGGAGCCTAGGATTAACGCTAAAGTCTCGTGACACAAGAGGTGTCTTGGAAGGTAAACCTCTCGCCTCTTTGAGCCCAAAGACCAGAGCTCGGTTCGGGATTTCTCATCTATTTCTACCTCGATTATTTTATGATCAAATTTTAATTATCATTAATTCGCTCTCTCTCCACATGATGCAATTGATTGAAGGCGCATTTATCCATTTAAGAGCGTATGATAAAATAGAATTAAAGCGTAAAAAGCATGAAATAAAATTACAATAATACTAAGGGCAGAATACAACCCTCATTGCAAATAGTGCAATACATGCATAAAACGGGTTATTCATTTAGATGGGAACGTTGATTCCAGACTACTTATTATAAAAAGATATAAGATTATTGAATAAGCTTAAATCTTTGTTTGGGATGAAAACCAGGACGTTGGTCCAGTTTTGTTAACCAATGTTTTTATTTGGTAGAAAACATTTGTGTGGTGGTTCTTTTAAAGCGCGGTCGAAAATCTTTTATTATTACAGACCACAAACGAATAAAAAGAATAAAATAATAATTACATATTCCAAATAATAAATAATAAATTCATCCTAATTTACCTATTTCGACCATACTTCTCAGAAGAACCACATGCCTCCTGCATTGCAGTTAAAATAGAAAAATGATATTGGTTAATCGTGAATAAGTAAACAATTGAATAAATAAATAAACGAATGAATGATTGAATAAAGTAAATTGAGGAAAATGGATGAGATTGATAATGGATTAAATTAAATGATAAGTAAATGAATAGATAATTAAATAAATAATGGAATGAAATAAATTGAGAATTAATGGATATAAAAGCACAAATGACGATTAAAATGACTAATGTCAATAAAAATAATGATGCTAATAATAATGTCATAAAATAATAATGAATAATAAATAAACATAAAATGATGATAGTAATTATGAATGGATAAGATAATAATTCAATGTAATGATAGTAACATGAACAAAATGATAATAATGGTAATAATATACTAATAACAATAATAAGAATAATAGCAATAGCCTAAAATTAATATTAGTAAAATAATAATATAAAAACAGAAAACTAAATAAGAATAAATAAATATAATAATTATAATATTAATAATAATAATAATAATAATAATAATAATAATAATAATAATAGTAATAATATAATATAACGACAATAAAATAATATAACTCAATAATACTAGTAATAAATAAATAAATTAAATAAAAAGGGATAATAATATAATATTAATAAACAGAAAATAAATAAATATATAATAATAATAATAATATAAAAAACAGAATAATAATAATATCATAATAAACTTAATATCAACAATAAATAATATAGTCTCAATATTAATAATAAACAATAATAATAACAAATAATACTAAATAAATATAAAAATAATATAATCTCAATATTAATAATAAACAATAATAATAACAAATAATACAAAATAAATATAATGATAATATAAAATATTAATTAATAATAAACATAAGTAGATAACAATAATAATATTAATATTAACATAACCCAAAACACTAATAATACACAAATTAGACAATAATAATATTAATGATAATAATAATAGAAAATATATAATAATAATAAAATAATAATAATAATATTAATAATAATATTAATAATCAGAAAATAAATAATAATAATAATAGTAATAATAATAATATTAACAATATTAAAACAGAATAATAAATAAATATAAATAATAATAATAATAATAATAATAAATAAATATATAAAAAAGGGAAAAAAGACTTACCGGTCGCCGGAGCTTCGCCAGAGGGGAGGTGGTCGACACCACCTATGCCGGAAGGTAGATCGCCGCTTGAGGAGCTCGCCGGAGCTGGTCACGCGCCGGAAGGAAGTGCTGCCTCGCCGAAAAACGACTTGGAGCGTCGCGGGACTTCTTCTCCGATCTCCCTGACGGCGGCGAGTGATGGAGGCCGGTGGATGCCGACTGGATCGCCCTGCTTCCGGGAGCACGCCGGTGGGGCGCGTGTGCCGTTCCGGCACGGTGGGTGGCCGGCGGAGGCCTCGCCTCCTCCCTCTCTCTTTTCCCCTTTTTTCTTCTTTTCCCGGCGTCGCTTGGTCCGTGGCTGCTGTGTGTTTTCCGTTGGCCCTCCCTCTCTTTTTCTATTCTTCTCTCTATTTCCTTTTCTATTTGCCTTTCTTGCTCTCTGTTTCTTTTCCTTTTCTTTTGCTCTAACTTTCTATTTCCTTTTCTTTGTCTATGGCCGGCTCCTGTGTTCTTGCTCTCTCCTTCTTCTTTCTTTGCTTTGATCTCTTTTTCTTCTTTTTTTCTTTGCTTGTGTTTTCCAGCCGAGAGAGAGCGCCCTAATTTCCCTTAATTCTTTTCATCCTATACCCTAAAATTAGGGTTGGTTCTTGGGTCATAATGGTAATTTCCTCCATTTTTAGTTTTTTAATTACTTTAACTTAATTAAATAACACACATTAATTAATTTAAACATTACATATTAATTAAACATTACATATTAATTACATTACACATTTTACATCTTAATATATTTAATCTATTTAATATATCATATAATTTATCTAATTAATTAAACACTTCACATATTAACTAATTAATCTTTAATCTTTCGTGCATTTTAATTATCTAATTAAACTTACAATATTAATAATTTAAATTAACCCAACATTAATAATTAACTCCTAATTTTATCTACCTAATCTTATATTACATATTTTTATTTTTTTCGAAGGGAATTACTAAGGACCCAAAAATCACTTTTTGACATTAAACCCGACTCGGGACCCGGTGTCTACACTTACTCCCACAAATCTCTTCACATTTATTTATGCAAAAACTTCCAAAATACTCTTTCTACTCAACTCTGACTATATACACAATACATTCTCCTTGACAGTTACTATGCTCTTAAATCACATGCCTAATCCTAATAACAAATACTCAATGTACGCCCTGTCAGCTTTTTCTCCATAAAAAACACATTCACAAATGCTTCTCATGGGTGATCAAAGGATGATGATGCAATGAGGATGTGACGGTTAATGTATGCAAGATGATGTAGAAATGCAATTAATGCTTTAACAATGTACTTTTCTCATGCCCATGTCTCAATATGCTTATGTTCAAAAATTTTTAGGAGATAACTGACAGGCATACAGAGCATCACCATATTCTTACAAAATCCAAATACTCCTCCTATCAAAACACCAAAGATCTATTCCCACAAAGATAAACATTTATCAATACACTTCAAGGACTTCTACGAAACCTTCTCCTTTAACCATCTAGTGTAAAAAACAAAAACTCTAACAGAACCCTTGATAACTCATCTAACAAACACATTCCAAATCACACACACATATAACAATTCAAGGTAGGTAGATCGTGACCTACCGAGCCAACACTTAACTTAACACTTCATCTAGTCGGGAGGTTCCCCCTCCCAACATAAACCTAAAAGTCAAGATCATCCGTATGACGTGCGCCGAACCTAGCAAAGGCCCTCGCTAGTAAGACCCACTTTTAGGGCTCAAGGGATTGGTTCGCGTCTTTTTGATCTTGGGCATCATGAGACATTTTGGATGCCTCCTTCCCAATAGAACATTGGAAAGGATCATCTAGCCTCACGACACCTTTAGGCACCTTTGAGATATTTTAGAGTTGCCACCCAATTTACGAGAAATTGGGAAAGGTCTCTAACCTCAGGGGTCTTAAACGAGAGAACGTGTTCGGAACTTTACATTTATTAATGACTTCAGTTAAGTTTATAAATGAGTTTTATGAAATTGAAATTCCACCTCTCATCTCACACAATTATGCATTGAATTTAAAGCGTATTTCAATCACATTGGAAAGCATTACATAAAACGATAAAGAAATAAATAAATTACAAGATAAAATTTGCCCCAAAAATTAATTACAAAGGTCCAAAATGAATAAGTAAATAAATACTTCAAAAAAAGAGTAAAATATGCCATATATAAATTGGGTCATTTATTGGATTTTAGGAACATTGGTTCCTTTTTATTTACTTAAAAAATTGGAGAACTATTCTTGGGCATTTATTTAGAAAACCAGGATGAGTGATCCCATTTTATGAAAATTAGTTTCCCATTTAAAAGTGAGATTTTATTGGATAAAATAGGACATTGGTCCATTTTATTAATAAAAAAACCTCAATTTTAATTATTGTAAAAAATATAATTTTCTGTAATAGCCCCAATAACGGGTTAGTCGTAAATAGTATATTTCTAGGGTGAATAGTGCTTCCAGGATGAATAGTATTTTCTGGAATCAAAAAATATTTTATTAGACCATTGGATAGAGCTCGTCAATATGAGTCCGTAGGCGCAAATTTCGTGTCAATCGAAGGTCATACGAGTTCGGAATGGCCGAACCAGTAAGCAAAAGTATTTACTTCAGTGAAAAGTGGGACCCACTGAACAGTGAAAGTGGGCTAGGTGGGGCCCACTGAATAGTAAATATAGAACCATGATGATATCAGCAATGTCGTGATGATGAATAGTAACCCTAAAGTGGAACATCATCATTTGGTTAGGAACATCATTATCACTGGGTCCCATTGAATGGTAACATCATCTTTGACTGGTCTTTAAATAGTAACTGTGGGGCACACAAAATAGTGGCTCCGGGATGAATAGTACCCGAAAATATTTTTTCACCATTAGAAAGAGGATGAAAAATGTAGTATAATGGTGTAATTTGGTGTAAAAAATGAGGTCAAATAGGCTTCCAAAATTCAGTCTGAAGTTTCTCTGGTTCGGTTCGATTGAACCAAGGATTGACTGAACTTTGACCGAATTTTTATAAATAATTAGAGTAGATAAAATGGTCTACTGTAAGAGGATAAAAATCTTAGAATAATTTTTAGAAATTTTTAACAGCATTAGAATTGTATTTTGCGGCAGAACCGGACTGAATCGAATTGGATCGGTTTAAGTAAACCGGACCCCAAACGGATTCCGATTGAGCTAAATTTTTTCAGGGAGACTAATTTGAATATTATAAGAATTATGGAATTAGTTGGGAGTGAAAAGGAATTCGAGAACATTAAAATTTACCAAAATAGTGGAAAATGATCCTAAAAATAAAAATCGGACCAAATCTGCTCAACCACTTTGGTTGGACCTGGTTGGGTCCAATTGGACCCATATAAATAGACTTAAAAATCTGGAAATCCCTTGGATTCCATTTTTTTCAGCCTTCTCTTCTTCTCTCTTTGGCCGAACTTCCTCCTCTCTCTTTCTCACCATTTTTCTTTCATTTTTTCTTCATCTCACCTCAAGATCAAACCTCTCCAACATAATACAACTTGTCTAGAATCCATTAGTGGTCTCAGAATTTCGTTTGGAGAAGTAAAAGTGGGTGAAATCTAGAGTTGATGTTTAGGTGTAAAATTGAGGTAAGTGATTTAAGTGATTTTAATTTGGTTTTAAGGTTCCTAAAGGTACTCTAGGATGTTACTAAGATATTTATGAAGTTTGATTTTTGAAAGGAAGCTTGGATTTGATTAAATCTTAATTTTTGTGTTTGGACATAATTATGTCCAATAGGTGAAGGAACCTCTAAGCAAACTAAGGGCAAGGAAAAGGATAATTGAGAAGTGTAATACATGGATTTGAGGTTTGTGGTTGCAAATTCCATTTAATTCCATGGTAAAAATATGAATTTATGTTATGTTCGTGAAGAAAGTATGTGATTTATGCATGTTTAATTGAAATTGACATGATATTCATGCTTAGGGATGTTAAAATAATGGTATGAGTGATTAAATTGAATAAATAAATTGTGTGAAAAGTTACTTCTTTGGCCGAATGTAATTCATATGATTTTCATGTGTTTTCATGGTGTTTTATGTATAATTATGATGGATCTATGGTATTTGGCATGTGACTTAATGTATGGTATGTGTTAGAGCATGTGAAAACATCATGAGGTATGTGATGTATGTATGACTGAATGTATATCATGTGTAAAGTCATGATTTTTATGTGTATTCATGGAAATTGATGGTATGGTGATGTTATACATCATTAAATTGGCCTAAATAAATGATAAAATTGATAAAAAAAATTAATGTAAATGAATTGGTATGTGGGCCGTATGCATGTATGTATGTATGCATGTGTATCATGATGAAATAATAAGTTTACATGACATGTGATAATATAATGATGATAATCACATGTGAAATGATAAAATGGTATGAAAAAGAATAAAATATTATGATGATATACCATAAAAAAATAAGTATATTATATTAATAAGGTGAAAAATAAAATAATATTGCCCTATGTAGTGATCTGGTAGTCAAGTCTAGTTCAGGATATGTTGGCATGCCATTGGGACATAAGACCACGGGTGTGAGCATGGCGTCTCACTTTTTAGTAGGCCAATGATGGTCCTACTTCTATATTTGAATATCTGAATTGTACTGTTCTGTATTAAAAGACAGCAGTGGTCCCATAGGACTCCGCTAGTATTTCTGTGAACTTCTAGAGTTCACATCTCGTTTATCCTATATATAGAGTCTGCCAGTGTGTTACAGGGGCATAATTGTAAAAATTAGATTAAAATGGTTAAAATGTGATTAAAATAATATTTATGTGAAAAAAGGGCATAAATATTATTAAATAAAAGGTTTGAGGGCAAAATTGTAATTTTGTGTATATGTGTGTTAACGATGATTAATAAGGGTAAAAATGTAAATAAATGGTTAAATATGAAAATTGGCAACTTTATATGGGTAAAAATGTAATTTGGCATGAAAATAATAATTGGAGGGTAAAACTGTAATTTGGCATATAAATTAATGATAAAATTGTAATGTTAGTAAAACTAATTAAAATAGTGGCATAATTGTAATATTATTGAAATTAAAATGAATTAGTGGCAATATAGTAATATCAGTGAAATTAAAGTGAAACAATGGCATACATGTAAAATTGGTGAAGTGTAAATGAAATATTGCCTTAAGTTAAGGGTAAAATGGTAATAAGTTTATTTATGTGTTAATTGTGTAATTGCCCAATTATGAAATTGAAAAATAATTACATGTAATATTGCATGCCTAGTTGGGAATTAAATTAAATATGTTTATTTATGAGTATTAAATGATATTATTTATGTGAATATTATTATGCATGAAAAATTAAATTAAGTGGAAATTTATGGAATTGCAATCACTATTGGGCATATTTAATGCTCAGCACGTACTTTTATTTGACTGCGTGTAGGTACTCCGTAAGAGTTTTGGAGCAGTGCATACCTCACACTTTGGAAGTTGTATGGAAGATATTATTTAGAATATTAAGTATGTTAAGATTTTGGCATGTATATGTCTTATAATACTGCTTTTGGGTTTTGGACTGTAAAAGATTAATATAACTGTCTTTAGTATATTTGTCGGGGCACGCCTAATAATTGGTAGAAATTAAGTTAATACAATTGGTAAAGTAAAATATAGATTTTCAAGTTAAAGGAAAATTGACAAGGTGAATAGTAACTTAGACAGTTATAGGTCAATCGGTGTAGTTAACAGTGAATTAGAAATAGTAAATATTAAGTTTGATAATTAATTATTAAGTATTAATAGACTTAAGTAAGTTGACTATTCATATAGTATTATACATACCGTACTATTCGTACATACGATATTATTCATATATATGGTACTATTCATGTATACGGTACTATTAAAAAAAAATTACCGGTTTTAATTAATGGTCTATTTAATAACCTGAATATTTTGATTAGGTTAACCGAATTAAATGGAACAGTAATTTAATTGGATAAGTAAAGTATTAGAGTGTATGTCAGTTCAGTGTTGTAGCATCCGGTATCTGTATCACATATTGGTATAGGCACCACAAGTAGTGGCATCAGAGCTCCGGTTTAGGTGGTTCTAAGAACGGAGTGGGTCAATGGGAATAGTATAAGTGCATGTACATGCCAACTAATTTTTGGACAGTAAAATTATGTGAGTGTGACGCGCGCCGGATCCCCGCGGCCGCCCATGGGACCGCCCGCTTGAGGGCGATCGGGGCATTTGTAGGTCCGTTGACAGCTTGCAATAAATCGCAAGTGCGTCTATGCTGGGCAACAAGGAGGTTTCATGGAGTCGCCACCCAATAGAACACTGGAAAAGTTTCTCTCGCCTCGGAGAGCCTAAGACTGCGCTTAGTATCCATTTTGGGCCAACCAGAGGGGTCTTGGAAGGTAAACCTCTCGCCCTAAGGAGCCTAGGATTAGCGCTAAAGTCTCGTGGCACAAAAAGGTGTCTTGGAGGGTAGACCTCTAGCCTCTTTAAGCCCAAGACCAGAGCTGGGTCGGGGATTTCTCATCTATTTCTACCTCGATTATTTTATGATCAAATTTTAATCATCATTAATTCGCTCTCTCTCCACACGATGCAATTAATCAAAGGCGCATTTATTCACGTTTGAAAAGCCGTAAATGGGCACGTAAATAGCAAAAGCAATAAATTACAATAACACAAGGAGCAGAATCAACTCCCTTTTGTAAATGTGCAATACATACACGAATCGGGGCATTGCATATTTTGAGGACTTTGGTCCTCGCATGCATCATTATCAAAATTGGATTTTTTTTATTGTGATGATTTTTATTGGATAAAAATAGGACATTGGGTCCTTACATTTATGAAAACCTCATTTTATTGAATATAAAACATTGATCAATGTTTATACTTAACGAGATACAAAAGGGGTATATCCATATACATATTAACAATGAATAAACGAATAAAGAAAATGACCAAGGAGGTTAGGAAACTAAACCGGACGAAATCCTCCAAAAATGGTAGATGGCCCTCAAGTTCAGGACGGTCCAAGAGAATCAATATACACTCACAGAAAGTTAAAAGATGTCAATATAAAAAGAATCAAACATGAATGAAGCCAAAAGATATTGAAAGGGATAGGAAAAGATTTGAAAATATGGAGACAGAACCCAGCGACGGCCTTTCTTAGGTGACCGACGGGCGTCTGTCAAATTGACCGACGTATCCGTCGGTCACTCAAGTGGAAGGGCATCTGTGAGTGGGGTGACCGATGGGTGTCGGTGATGAAGATGACCCGTCAGTCACCGCTGTCTCCGAAAAAACAGTAAAAGAAACTCTTTTAAAGCTAAAAAAGAGGTTTTATTACAAAATGAGATAAAAAGAGTCAAAATAAAGAAAAATAATGACAAAAATGAAGTAAAGATGAGATGATGTAGAGAATGAGTCTGGAATATTTACCTTCAGATAATACTCGAGTGAGATTGTTGTGTCGATTAGAGCCCCGCGCATTCCACGAGAAGCAAAGATGAAGGATCAAAGAAAGGAAAATGGACTATTTCCTCCTCAACCCCTCAAGAGACTGATTTTGGAATCAAGATTCAAAGAAAACTAATTGATTTTAGTTTCTTTTAATGATTTTGATCCTTTGATTAAAAGGAAATTCTTTACGAATGTGTTTGCTGGAAGAGAGAGAAAATATGCTTGAATTTTGGCAGAGTTTCCCCTCTTGAAAATTTTTGGAACCCTTTTTCAAGTGAAAATTCGGAGCTTTTATAAGCCAGGCACGACCGGCGGGCATCGATGTATGGAGGCGAGCGTCGAAAGAATCCTTCTGACACAAGGATTCATCCGACGGCCCTGCCACATCCACCGACGGGCGTCGAAAAGGTTGCGTGCTCCGGGAAACCAGGCGGCGCTCTGACAGGGGCGGCGATTTTTCGACGGACTGGCCTCACAGACGGGCTGGCCGTCTGTGGAGGAAAATATACCTTTTTGACTCGAAAATCCCTTGTTTTCTCCCCCTCTGCCTATGAAAGGTAAAAAGACTCACTTCTCGTGGAACGCGGGACTAAAACCTCCAAATCCAAACCATTTATACGGGCTCGGATACTAATTTCATCATAGGGTAACCTTTGGTCCGGACCGCTCCGGGACACGGTGCTTACAGTTGCCCCCAGTTTTGGGCAAACTAGTGCACAAGCGTCTAGATAAGCCAAAACTCAGAGAAGGGACAGAAAGAAAGAAGGCGTACCTGCGATGGTTCTTACCTTCCGTGCCTTTTGCCGGGTAGACCTCGTCTCGGTCCGTTCGGCGATGCGAAGATACCACTATCAGTCTCGTCTTGACTTGTAGGTGTTGGTGAGACATAGCATTCTTTAGCTACGAACTCGATGCGAAGAGTAGTGTTTCTCTAACTGCAACTTCGATCTGAAGTTCCCTTGCGAACCCCCATTCGATCTGCAAGGTGCGTAGCACTCTCTGGCTGCCGCGTGAACTGTGAGATGCGGCACTCTCTGGCTACAATCTCGATCTGTGAAGAGTAGTGTTTCTCCAACTGCGTCTTCGATTGGTGAGAAGCGGTACTCTCTGACCACAGTCTCGATGCGAAGAGTAGTATTCTCTAACTACAACTTCGATCTGAAGTTCCCTTGCTAACCCCCATCGGATCTGCAAGGTGCGTAGCACTCTCTGGCTGCCGCGTGAACTGTGAGATGCGGCACTCTCTGGCTACAATCTCGATCTGTGAAGAGCAGTGTTTCTCCAAGTGCGTCTTTGATTTGAAGTTCCCTTGCTAATCCCCATCCGATCTGCAAGGTGCGTAGCGCTCTCTGGCTGCCGCGTGAACCGTGAGATGCAGTACTCTCTGGCTACAATCTCGATCTGTGAAGAGCAGTGTTTTTCCAACTGCGTCTTCGATCTGAAGTTCCCTTGCTAACCCCCATCCGATCTGCAAGGTGCGTAGCGCTCTCTGGCTGCCGCGTGAACCGTGAGATGCAGCACTGTCTGGCTACAATCCCGATGTGAAGAGGAGGAGATCTCACCGGGTTCCTCCTCCCAAAATAAACTTAGGCGCCCTTGCTCGGACTTTTAATCGATGCCTGTGTTCGGACCGATGTTTCTCTGTACCTATATGATAAAAAGGTTTTGTTAATTCATGTTTAAGTTGTTATCCTTTAATATGTCTATTAATGGCGTGATTTTGCTTCATCTGCTATGCCATGTTTCATTTATACTCTTCTTTATTGAGTTGTTATTCATCATTTTTGTTTTCCTTGTTTTGGAATATGAGTGAATGTGAAGGCATATATTCATCTGTAATATGAATGAATTATAAATAACTGAATGAATGCATAAATCTTGAAAATAAAAGTTTTTCACTAGAAATATCTATTTCGTACAATGTATATACAAAGTGTAAATGTACAAAAATATGACTCCCTGAATATCATAGGGGTGTGTAGTCAGAGGGCTCATCGGGATCCTCATCATCCGATATGTGCACTGTCCCTGGCGGAGGTGGAGGCGGAGCTGGAGGCTAAGCCGTGGAGGGTCCCGCCACAGCATCATGGGTCTGCCTGAATCGGACCTGAGCATAGCCATCCAAGAAAGGCTGGGTGCAAGTCCTCATGAACCCTAAGGTCTCTGATATTGTGTCTCCTAACTTCTTGAATGCCTGGCTCATCTGAATGGTCTGCTTGCTGGCGGCCTTCCTCCTCTGCTCTAGGCGCTGCTCTGTCTGCTCCCTAAACTCCCTCATGGTCTGAGATAAGGGTGGGAGTATCCCCTCTATCGCCTGGACGCGGGATCTCAGAGAGTCGAGTGACTCGTCGATCATCTGTAGGGTCATGTCAACCCTCTGAGATGCTTGGTCCTGAGACGCACTCAAATCATGAGCGAGCTGCTGCCTAAGCTCCCTTTGACCCTGGGTGACCTGCTCGATCAGCCTCGCCTGCTCACCTCTGAAGGCCTCTATGACCCGGGCCTACTCATCACTGAAAGCATCTATGATCCGAGCCTGCTCCCGTGCCGTATGCTCGATGTAACCAGCCTTCTCCTGGGCTAACCGCTCTACAGACTGGGACTGCTCCTGAATAGCAGCTTGCTGGCGGTCTAAACTCTCGTGAATAGCTCTGTCCCTCTCATCCTGTCGTCGCTCTAAGGCTGTGAACATGGAAGTGAGGAGCTGAGAGAAGTCAGGCTGCGCTGGCTGCTGCTGTGGTGGCTCTAGAGGCGGTGCTACGGAGGTGGATGCCCCTGGGTCGCCTTGAGAATACAGATGATACCTCTAGGGGGGGCCGTGGGTAGTCCTCTGCACCCTGACACTCGGTGATGGGACAGGATTCGGTGCTCTGGATGCTGGTGAGGCAGCAAAGAGCTCATCCATCGTGAACTCCATGTCGAAATCCGACGGGGTCCTAGGCTGCTCCTGCTGCTATGGCGGTGGCACAGTCTTAGGCTGAGGAGGCTGAGGAGGCTGAGGCTCTAGCTCTAAGTGTGGAGGCTGATGCTCTGGCTGAGGCTGGGGCTCTGGCTATGGAGGCTGATGCTCTGGGTGCTCCGGGTGGTCTGGATCTGGACCCAAGGGTGGAAGTGAGAACATCCGCCGGGTCTCGTGAATGGACAGCACCCTGTAGGCCTCTGCCTGCCCTGATATCGGGGAGATCATCCCCATCTATACTGCCGCTGTAGCACCCACATGGATCCCCTCATCCAAGGGTCCTCTCAACCTGTCTGGGGTAACTCCCAACCTCAAAAGCAACCTGGTGATAACTCCTCCCACTATCACCACCGGTGTCAATCCTCTGCCGACTCTAGTCAGGTTAGCCAAAATCTCATGGCTAATGTTGAGGCGCTGGCCTGCCACCATAGCCCAGTGGCTCCAGATCTCAGCCGCATTAAGCGACCCTGGATTACCAGCTCGACCAAGGTACGAACTGGATAGCACTCTGTGCAAATACTGGAGTGCCTGAGACACCAGTACGGTGCTCTTCGCTGTATCATGATCATACAGCACTCCCGGTAGGGCAATGGCCGCCCAGTGGGCGCGTCTCACAGCTCACCGTGGGATCTCGACCCCCTCCTCTATAGGGAGCCCCATGGCCTGTGCGAATCTCTGCTTGGTAATACTGTAATGGTCGCCGTCAAACAAAAACTAGACCACCCCTGGCTCGGTATCTGACCTCTGAAAACCGCCATAGCGGAGGGTGGCTAGGACCTGGCGAGTAGCCTCTGGAAAAGTCTGGAAAGAGGGGCCAAGGAACTCTGTCCACCCAGCACCTTCGGCAAGCATATCAAACTCTGGGGCCATCCCTAAAGCCTCTAGGAACGGCCGGGACACGAAACGGCTAGCTCGAAGCTCTACCTAAGCCAATGCTCTATATCTCTGAGCTGACTCATCGTCCATCCAACCCGGAACTACGACCTCGGGCTGGGCTTGCGGTGCTCTGCGTCTAGGAGGCATCTTGCAAAGGAGAAGAAATTAGATAGCAAAAATTTGACAAAACAAGCATTATTAGACTTATTTTCGAGGTGAAGGCCCATTCAGGCCTCACTAGGGAATGGCGGCCCGAAAACGAGATAATAAGCTAATAATATATGAAAGAGGGGCGAACGTCCTGTCAAAGGAAGTTGCCCAACCTGCCTTACACATATGAAGACAAAAGTGAAATGCAATAGGCATGCAAATATTTAGAGCGAATAAAAATGGGCTTTCTAGGCCCTAAGGCACGCATTATACACAAAAATATTCAAGTTTAGAATAAAAAAATTTGGGCTGCACCCCGGCAAGGGTGTGCCTAACCTCCTGCATAAAAAGGCATAAAACAGGCCTCAGGCCTCAACAACAATATATGTGCATAAAATGGGACGCATCCCGGCAAGAGTGTGTCCCCAATAACAAAAATAACGGCCTCAGGCCTCAATAACACAGAATAGTGCACTAGAAAGTGTAATTCTAAAACAACAAAGTTATAGAAAAATTCTATTTCTATGTGATCATGCAAAGGTTCAGATTATTTGCAAAAACATTGAATAAATAAAGAAAATGGGCAGCATTTCTCCTAAAGTTTTAAGGCATCTAAAGCATCCTAACCATTCCTAAGGTTAAAGAAAGAAGAAATGAAGAAATAAATTGAATAAATTTAAAAAAGGTAGATATTTACTTACTTGTAGTCGCGGGAAGTGTAGAAAAACTGAAGAAAAAATGAATATCAAAGCACCCGGTGAGTAGAGAATGCAAAAATATGAAGAAATCGCGAAAAAAGAAGAAGAGATGCTTGAAAAACACTAAAAAACGCAAAAAAAAAAAACCGTTTGAGAGAGAAAATGAAAGGGACAGCAGGTGCCGCACCATTTGTCACTCGGCCTTATATAGAATTTCGTGACCAACGGGCTGGGCGTCTGCAGGAGCGACCGACGGGCTGTCCGTCTGTCACTCAATAAATGCGAGTTAATACGCGTGATGAATGCAATGCTGATGTATGCATCTGCAAGGTGGATCTATACCGACGGGCAGGCCGTCTCTTAGGAGAGGCGGGTAGGCCATCGGTGACACTTCCCTATAAATTCTTACAAAATTTTTGCTCCTCTTGTGTCTCTTCATTTTCCAACATCTTGAGCCTTTCATCTTTCTTAGCATGGCTTCCTCTCTAGCCCAAAGGATGCACCGTATCTTAGATGACAAACACACTTGGGAAGAAGGTGCCCTTTCTTCTCTGTCCGGGCTGAAATACCTGTGCCGGGTCAAAGTCGATCAGAACTTCCTTCTGGCGGTGACCCACTTCTGGAATCCCCGGTTTCACGTCTTCCGGTTCACCTACCAGGAACTGTGCCCTTTACCTGAAGAGCTAGCTGCTATTCTTGGAGCCTGGTTCCCTCCTAGTGCTCTACCTTGCGTCCCCCGTTGCGGCCTATTTCAGACTCGAGACACAGCTATGGCTCTTGGCATACCTTCTTCTGAGGCTGCCCGGCTGGTTCCTCCGAGCTCTTCCTTTGCTCTGGGGCCACTGATCGAGGCTCTGGATCAGTTCACCGACATCCCCACCTACCGGGTAAGCGTCATATTCTTGTTTTGCATGGTGAACTTCCTCACTGTTGTTCCAGGGGGTTTGATAGGTGACTCTCGCCTGTTCGGAGTTCTGAGTGACTTTCATCTGGGATTATCACCCTTACCACTCATTCTGGTCGAAACCATTCTGGGCTTGGACGCTGTGAGTTCTGGATCCAATTCAACCTTTATCGGCAGCCCCTTATTGCTCCAGGTACATCATTATTTTAAAGGTAGTGCGTCCCTTATGGATTTTCACACTAACTTTTCTTAGCGGGAGGTGCGTCCTTTCGAATTTTCATATAATGTTGTGCCTTATTTTTGCCTGAAGTAAACCATACTTACTCCAGCGGCTTTTTTTCTTTTTTTTCTTTTTTTCTTTTTTTTTTTCTTTTTTTCTTTTTTTTTTCTTTTAGATCTGGCTGCAAGAGAAACTAAGGATGTTGTTTGAGCCACCTTCTCGGGTTACCCCACAGTACTCGCCGAGCCATTTTCTTTCGCGTCGACGACTATATGGGTGCGCCACTGCTGGTGAAGGCATTACCAGATTTGGCGAGCTGTCAGATGACGATATCAGTTTTACGTCCGCCTAGCTCCCACTATCTCATGTGGTCATTGATGGGTCATCGGGGTGTGTTCCCCTCTATGGGCTCCGTCGAGCCACCTTCTGCATCACCTCTCGATGTACGCGTCAGCTCGGGATGACCCAGGATGTGGTGAGGGTTCCCTTATCTTTCTGGGGAGGAGCTCTTTTGGCTGCATTCGCCTCAAGGTATCATGAGCTGTGGGGCAAACTACCAGTGAAGACTGTTATTCCGAGGTTCGGCAATCATTCTGTGTCTTCAACTAGCGAATACAAGAAGTGGATCCTTAGTCCAGCATCTGATAACTGGACACGAGGGCTCAAGCATCTGGTCGGCGAGAGCAGCAGCAGGACCTAGCTTAGCTTACATATGTATTTCTTTTGGTGCAACATTTCTTTTTAATGCAGAACTAGAAAATGACAAAAATGAAAAGAATGATATTCACTCTATTTCACGATATTGTGTACATTTCCATATAATTTCAGCATACATGATCAGTTTTGACATTCACTCAGCCGCTTACGCACTGTTAATACATGAAACAAAATTTTAATAGCATCAACTCCTGCTACCAATCGGCCCTCTCGGGTTTTCACGATCGGACATTTTCTCTGATGCCTCTAATTTTTGCACAGGATACCTTTTTTCGATTTTCACCCTGTCGAGGCGCCCAATTTTAGCACGGCCGCCTTTTTTTGGTTTTCGACCTGCAGGGCATTTTATTCTCTTCTTTTTATTTTGGTCTTTAGCCATGGAACCTTTTGAGTCTGTCTACATTGATCGGCTCTTTGAATTCGTTCCCATCACTATCCGACAAGATTGCGGCTCCTTTGGACAGCAGCTTTTTAAGGATATACGGTCCCTCCCAGGTTGGTCTGAATTTCCCTCTGATATCTGGTATGCCTGGCCTCATCTTCTTGAACACCAAGTCTCCTTCTTTCAGCGGATGCTTTCTCACCTTTTTTCCGAAAGTCCTGGCCAATCTCTTCTGGTAAACCTGGTTATGATAATAAGCTTTCAGCCTAGTCCCATCCAGTAAGTTTAAGTGTTGTAGCCTCTGCCGTGCCCATTCGGCCTTCGGAACTTGGGCTTCCATGACCATCCTCAATGATTTGAGCTCTATCTCAACTGGCAATACTGCTTCTGTTCCGTATACCAGGGAAAATGGTGTAGCGCCTATAGACGTCCTTACCGTTGTTCTATATCCCCACAGGGCGAAGGGTAACTTTTCAGCCCAGTCTTTGTAGGTTTTGACCATCTTGGACAGGATCTTCTTCACATTTTTATTAGCGGCCTCTACTGCCCCATTCGCTTGTGGTCGGTAGGGAGAGGATTTATGATGTTCGACACCATACTTCTCGAGGAGTTTCCTGATTTTCCCCATGAACTGCACCCCATTATCAGACACTATGTGATGAGGGAGGCCATATCTACAGATCAGATTCCTCTCTATGAACTTGGCCATATCCCTTGCGTCAATCTTCTTGAAGGATTCCGCCTCTGCCCATTTGGTAAAATAGTCAATTGCGACTATGATGTATCTGTGGCCATTGGATGTCGTAGGGCGAATCTCTCCAATGATATCTATCCCCTAAGTAGCAAAAGGCCAATGTGATGTCAGGTTATGTAGCTCTGATACTGGCAAGTGTCTCAAGTCTGCGTATTATTGGCACAGCTGGCACTGCTTGACATATTTCGAGCAGTCATTGTCTATCGTAAGCCAATAGAAGCCTTGTCTCATGATCTTCTTGGCCAAGGTCAAACCGTTCATGTGAGCCCCACAGACGCCTGCATGGGTCTCCTCCATCACTTTGCGGGCTTCTTTTTCATTCAAGCACCTGAGCTGAATCCCGTCTGACTGTCTTTTGTACAACACCCCTTCTAAGGATATGAACTGAGTAGACAGCTTTCGGATCATCCTCTGGTCTTTCTCCGTAGCTTCCTCTGGAAACTCATTGTTTTCCAAGTAATTCATAATGTCGAAGTACCATGGTTTTCCATCCGCCACTTCCACTTCCATTACGGGCTTGATCTCAAAGCTGGGCTTCTCAGAACTCGAAATCAGTACTGGCTTCATAGCTACTCCTTCAGGGTTATCCCACATTGACACTAAGGTTGCCAACGCATCAGCTAGACGATTCTCATCTCTCGGCACGAAGTGGAAAGTGCAAGTTTCAAACTGCCCACATACCTCTTTCAAATATTCAACATAGGGTACCAGCCGCTCTTCTTTTACAGCCCACTCACCTCGGATCTGGTTAATCACCAAGGATGAGTCACCAAAGACTTCTACATTCTTTGCCCCCAATGCAGCTAGAGCTTCCAACCCGAAAGTGCATGCTTCATATTCGGCTTCATTGTTGGTTGCTTTGTACCTCAGCTTCTTGGCTAGGGGGAGTTTCTCATTATCTGGGGTTGTCAAGATGATTCCAACTCCGGCCCCTCTATTATTCACTGCCCCATCGAAGTGTAACTGCCATCCCTGGACAGAAATCGCGGCTATGCTCTCATCCGAAAAGGTGTACTCAGGAGTGTCTCCTTGAATAGGATGCTCAGCAAGAAATTCAGCTATAGCTCGCCCCTTAATAGTTTTGCGAGTGATGTATTGCACATCAAACTCCTGTAGCAAGAGCAGCCACCTCCCCATCTTACCTAGCAAAGACGGAGCTTCTTGCAAATATCTTAACGGATTCTGCTTGGCCACTGCTTGAACTTTGTATGAGTGGAAGTAATGTCTCAGCTTCTTTGATGCCCAAATCACCGCAAGGCAGATTTTCTCTACTTCAGCATATTTAATCTCATAATCTAGAAACTTCTTGCTGAGGTAATAAATTGCGAATTCCGCTCCAAATTCATCCTCTTGAGCCATCATGGCGCCCACAGAACTGCCCTCTACTGCCAGATACAGGATAAGCGGTTTGATCGATTGCGGCGGCCTTAGCACTGGCGGATTCAACAGGTATTCCCTGATGCTGTCAAAAGCTTTCTGCCAGTCTTCGTTCCAGACCACAGGTTGATTCTTTCTAAGTAGCTTAAAAATAGGCTCGCATATTGAAGTGAGCTTGGCAATAAATCAGCTGACATATTGCGGCTTGCCCAGGAAACTCCTTACATCCTTCTCTTTTTGCGGCACAGGCATCTCTCTAATGGCCTTCACCTTGACCAGGTCAATTTCTATTCCCCTCTGGCTGATGACATGTCCCAATAGTTTTCCTGAAGTCACTCCAAAAATGCACTTCTTGGGGTTAAGCCGCAGATTATATTTGTCAATCCTGGTGAAGAACTTTTCTAGAGCTTCAAAGTGTCCCTCTCGGGTGGCTGACTTGACCATCATGTCATCGACATACACCTCTACTTCTTTGTGGATCAGGTCACTTAAGATCTTGGTCGCCATCCTCTGGTATGTGGCCCCTGCATTCTTCAGGCCGAAAGGCATGACTCGGTAGGCGTAGGTCCCCCATTCTGTGATGAAAGCGGTCTTAACCCGGTCAGCTATTTTGTTTAGGATCTGGTTGTAGCCCACATAACCATCTCCAAAGCTGTACATCGCGCAATTGGCGGCACTGTCTATCAACACATCGATGTGGGGTAGTGGAAAATCATCTTTAGGGCAGGCCTTGTTCAGATCTCGATAATCCACACACACCCTGACTTTCCCGTTCTTCTTCGCTACAGGGACCACATTTGCCAACCATGTAGGATACTGCACTTCAACAAGGAACTTAGCCTCAATCTGCTGTCGAATTTCCTCCTTGACCTTGTCTGCCCATTCTGGCCTGAGCCTTCTCAACTTCTGTTTCACAGGCTTATAGTCTGGATAAGTCGGGATAACATGTTCTGCCACGTCTCAGTCAATTCCTGGCATGTCCTCATAGGTCCAGGCAAAGACTTTTTCATGTTTTCTTATTATTCTCTCAAAATTTTCTCTCTCACTAGGAGTTATATTTGATGCTATTAGAATTTCTTTCGGGTTTTCCGAGGTTCCAAGATGAAAAGGCATTGTATCGGTGGAATCGATGTCAAAAATTGATGGAATATGATCATGTTCATGCATGTTGAAATCATTAGATACATCGCACAAGTAAGAGAAATCATTTGCCTTATTAATAATATTATAATTGTCATTTACATCATAAAAAAGTTCCGGAATAAAAAGACAGTCTAAGCTAGAGTCTTCTTCTGCCACTCCAGAGGTTGATGCTGTTGCAGCTTGTTCATTGGCTTCCTGATTCAGCAGAGGCCCTTCAGGCATGTCTGAGGAAATCTTCAAATCCCCCATCTTCAGTTCTAATTCTGCTATCTTCTCTTTCCCTTTCAGCCTGGCAGCCAACATCTTCTCGGTGACAACCTCTTCAGGCTCGCATCTATCCCAAGTAATACACTGGGTCATGACCTCTTCATCCCAGAAGCTCTTAGCGGTCTTGATAAACCCGACACACCAATCCAATACATCATTAAAGATCTCGAATCCAGGGACAATCCTCCCCTTCACCCATTGCGGCTCATCTTCCCCAGTATAAGCACATACTGAGGATGCTGGTACAAAGCTTTCTAAAATGTGAGGGATCTTATCTGCCGCCTTCTTCTTGCCAAAGTCGCCTCTGTACCCCAGACCTTTCCGGTTCTTCTGACCTCGAGTGGTGATCGCGGTCTGCAACCCTTGAGAGTTTCTGCCCAAACCAGCCCTAGGGAGATAGTGAATCTTCTTCATCATATTAACCACAGCTGGGTTATCCACTGACCCGTGCTCTTCTCTTATCATGGACACGTGGAAGCCACTAAATGGCTGATTAGCTATTTCAAGCGCTGAAACCTGATTCTCCCTAGCTGCCCTAATAGTCACCACCTCCCCTTCGTGTGGGAACTTTATCATTTGATGCAGCATGGATGGCACTCCTCCTAACTTTTGAAACCAGGGTCTCCCGAGCAGAGCTGAGAAGTTGGCTGGGATGGGTAGAACCACAAATTCTACTTCCACCTCAATGGGTCCTGTCTTGACCAAGGTCTTAAATGTCCCCGAGGCTTGCCTCCTTGAATTATCATAGGCTGTGATAGTCAGATCTGATCCACTGAGTATGTCCTCATTTAAACCAAAAGCCTGAAGAGCTATCAAAGGGCACACATTGATAGAAGACCCATCGTCTACCATAACGCAAGCAGTGTGCTTATCGTTAATCTACGCCTTGATGTACAAGGGTCGGTTATGATTGCGGCCTTCGACTGGTAGGTCGGCATCAGAAAAGACCAATCTCTCCTCCGATCCTCCTTTAACTAAGTCTAAAAGCTCTGATGGGGAAATTGTGGTGGTGACCGTGGCCTCAACCAAAGCCTCTACTACCTTCTGCTTATGAGAAGGGGACTGTCTCAAGAGATCCCAGATGGATATTTGAGCTGCAGTCTTCTTCAATTGCTTAACAATCTGATTCTCTTCTGGCTCTTTTTCCGTTGGCGTCTGCACTGGCTCCGGTACCCTCGTAATCTCAGGGACCACTCTCCCACTTCTCCTCACAGCCCCTATCTCGTCTTCGTCTTCATCAGACCTCCACAAATCAAGGTTCATCTCTCCCTCCTCCTCGGCTTCTCCACTGCTCTCGCTGCTAGACCAGCAATCAAGGGTCGCCACGACTGCTTTCTTCTCTCTATCCTCGGAACAATCAGCAGCAATATTCTCGCTCCCATATAAATCTTGTAGCACGTACCACTCTGGCAAGCTAGATCCGATCATAAACACGGGTGGTGGTACGGCATTATAACCGGGCTTCTTCTCAAACTCCCTCTTCTCAGGGTCAAAAATTTGCTTGCTATCAATCAAGTCTTGGATAGAGTGCCGCAGCGCTTTACACTTGTCTGTGATATGGCCTGAGTGCTGATGAAACGTGTAGAATTCATTATCTTTGTGCCCAGGATTCCCTTGCGTCAAAGCAGGCCTAGGAGCTAAGGGCTGCAATTTCCCTTCCTTCATTAACCTTCTCAGGACCCAAGATAATGGTCTCCCTAAGTTTGAAAACTTCCTCTGGGTAGTTGCTTCAGTAGCAGACACCTCAACTGTTCTTCTGGTGCTACCATTGGGACCCGCTGGCCTACTGGTTCCTTGACTGGGGTTATCCCTTTTGGCAAAATTATCATTGTTAGCTTTCCGAGCCAAAAACTCTCCCCTGCTTCGATGGCTATGTCTTTGAGAGACTCCCAGTCCTTCAACCCCTTCACCTTCAAGCCATCCTTCTGGTACGGGCTTGCGTCCTTGATAAATAAACGAATCTGGTCCTGGGTATCTGGCTTTCTCCGCATTTCCATTACTCGGTTCCGCCATCGGGTGAGATAATCATGGAAAGATTCCCCGGCCTTCTGCTGGAGTAGCTCAAGATCTTTAAGAGTCACCTCCATTCTGGTGTTGCAATCATATTGTCTTACAAACTCCTCAGTGAGCAGATCCCAATCTTCTTTAGTGTGATGGTCGAGACCATGATATCAGTCGATGGCATGAGCGGTCAGACTCAGACAAAAGTATCTACCTTCTGCTTCTTAGACAGCGTGGTCCCTTTCATGACCAGAGAGTATTGCTTCGCATGAGCGGTCGGGTCAGAAGTACCATCAAATTTTGGCACGTCTGGCATCTTGATGTTATAGGGAATCGGGTCCTCTCCCTCTAATTCCTTATCCTCTGGGTTCATCCCCTGACCCCTGCTCAGCATACGGGCCATAGCTTCGAACCTCTCTTCCATCTTTTTTAAAATGAAATCATCAGTCTGAGGTGCTTTCCCCCTCTCAGATGCAATGCTCATCTTATCATCTTCGATATCCCTATCATCATCAATCCTCAGTACAGGCCTTCTTCTCTGCTCTCCCGAAGCCACCGACCTCAGCTCTACTGGCGGTGGCCGAACAGGCTCTTCTCGTCTTTCAGCTCTTTTTTCCTCTGGCTTATGCTATCTCACGGGAGGAGGAGGATTCTGTGGAGTATTCTGCTGTGCCAGGGCGGTCAACATATTCATCATTCTGCCCTCGAATTCCTCAAATCGCCGGCCCACTTCTTCCGCGATCATGGCCTTGGTGGCGTCATCCCCTCTAGGCGAGTTTGCCATCTGAGATACAATACCGCTGATTTCTGATAAGATTTTTAGTAGGCCCTCTCTATCTGACAGCTCAGATGTGGGAACTCGGATCAGTCATCTGGTAGGTGATCTAGTCCACCTGGGCAGATCTATGATGGCTGCAGGGACAAGACGTTAGATATATGCATGAAATGCAGGTGTAATGCATGGTCATGATATGCGACATTCACAGAGCACATGCAAGCAAGTAGGTCATTCCACCCTTATTTCTCCCACACACGTGGTTGTGCAGTCTCTTTCCTAGGTGGGATTAGCCCAAGGGTCAACGAGGGACCCAATGGACACGCATGGTGCACGGCGAAAAGCCGGCAGCATGACACTCCTATGCTAATGTACAAGAGGATGGATAATGATCGTCACGTATTTGGACGTTCCAAAAATTTTGACATGGCCCTACCGGGGCATGAAAGCCTTTGGCTAGGTTACCAAACTAGACATCTGGACTCACCCAATACATGAGGATCCATATAGCAAGCATGGAATTAGGGTTCATATCACCTGTGGAAAGTAGCTACGGCCATTACATGAGCTTTGGACCAGGGAGATGTTACTTTAGGGCTACCCAAGCATGATCCCTGCCAACAGGTCTAGCTCATCACGAGCATAACAACCGATCAGGTCATCATTTTGATATACCATTGAGGTACGAGGCTTGGGCTGGTGATTATCCTTAACACTTCCCCAAATTGAGTGAAAATGGGGTCGTGCTTTAGGAACGCACCGGGGCTAAAAGTGGGACCAAACTAGCATATTCTAAAGCTCTAATGATATGCGAATGCAAATTTGAGAGAAAGCAAATTTATGGATTAAATTTTAATCATAAATGTTAAACGAGGTATTTTCAAATCGAAATCTCGAACCATAAACGTCCCCAGTGGAGTCGCCACTGTGACGCGCACCGGATCCTCGCGGCCGCCCATGGGACCGCCCGCTTGAGGGCGATAGGGGCATTTGTGGGTCCGTTGACAGCTTGCAATAAATCGCAAGTGCGTCTATGTTGGGCAATAAGGAGGTTTTATGGAGTCGCCACCCAATAGAACATTGGAAAAGTTTCTCTCGCCTCGGAGAGCCTAAGACTGCGCTTAGTATCCATTTTGGGCCAACCAGAGGGGTCTTGGAAGGCAAACCTCTCGCCCTAAGGAGCCTAGGATTAGCGCTAAAGTCTCATGGCACAAAAAGGTGTCTTGGAGGGTAGACCTCTAGCCTCTTTGAGCCTAAAGACCAGAGCTGGGTCCGGGATTTCTCATCTATTTCTACCTCGATTATTTTACGATCAAATTTTAATCATCATTAATTTGCTCTCTCTCCACACGATGTAATTAATCGAAGGCGCATTTATTCACGTTTGGAAAGCCATAAATGGGCAAGTAAATAGCAAAAGCAATAAATTACAATAATACAAGGAGCAGAATACAACTTCCTTTTGTAAATGTGCAATACATACACGAATCGGGGCATTGCTTATTTTGAGAACTTTGGTACTCGCATGCATCATTATTAAAATTGGATGTTTTTTTATTGTGATGATTTTTATTGGATAAAAATAGGACATTGGGTCCTTACATTTATGAAAACCTCATTTTATTGAATATAAAACATTGATCAATGTTTATACTTAACGAGATACAAAAGGGGTATATCCATATACATATTAACAATGAATAAACAAATAAAAAAAATGACCAAGGAGGTTAGGAAACTAAACCGGACGAAATCCTCCGAAAATGGTAGATGCCCCTCAAGTTCAGAACGGTCCAAGAGAATCAATATACACTCACAGAAAGTTAAAAGATGTCAATATAAAAAGAATCAAACATGAATGAAGCCAAAAGATATTGAAAGGGATAGGAAAAGATTTGAAAATGTGGAGACAGAACCCAACGACGGCCTTTCTTAGGTGATCGACGGGCGTCTGTCAAATTGACTGACGTATCCGTCGGTCACTCAAGTGGAAGGGCGTCTATGAGTGGGGTAACCGACGGGCGTCGGTGATGAAGATGACCCGTCGGCCACCGCCGTCTCCGAAAAAACAGTAAAAGAAACTCTTTTAAAGCTAAAAAGAGGTTTTATTACAAAATGAGATAAAAAAGAGTCAAAATAAAGAAAAATAATGACAAAAATAAAGCGAAGATGAGATGATGTAGAGAATGAGTCCGGAATATTTACCCTCAGATAATACTCGAGTGAGATTGTTGTGTCGATTAGAGCCCCGCGCGTTCCACGAGAAGCAAAGATGAAGGATCAAAGAAAGGAAAATGGACTATTTCCTCCTCAACCCCTCAAGAGACTGATTTTGGAATCAAGATTCAAAGAAAACTAATTAATTTTAGTTTCTTTTAATGATTTTGATCCTTTGATTAAAAGGAAATTCTTTACGAATGTGTTTGCTGGAAGAGAGAGAAAATATGCTTGAATTTTGGCAGAGTTTCCCCTCTTGAAAATTTTTGGAACCCTTTTTCAAGTGAAACTTCGGAACTTTTATAAGCCAGGCACGACCAACGGGCATCGGTGTATGGAGGTGGGCGTCGGAAGAATCCATCTGACACAAGGATTCGTCCGACGGCCCTACCACATCCACCGACGGGAGTCGGAAAGGTTGCGTGCTCCGGGAAACCAGGCGGCGCTCTGACAAGGGCGGTGATTTTCCGACGAGCGTCAAAAAATACCACAGGCCATCTGTGACCCTAAGCGACGGGCTGGGCTCATAGACAGGCTGGCCGTCTGTGAAGGAAAATATACCTTTTTTACTCAAAAATCCCCTGTTTTCTCCCCCTCTGCCTATGAAAGGTAAAAAGACTCACTTCTCGTGGAACGCGGGACTAAAACCTCCAAATCCAAACCATTTATACAGGCTCGGATACTGATTTCATCATAGGGTAACCTCTGGTCCGGACCACTTCGGGACACGGTGCTTACAGTGAGGCTAATGTATGCTTGCTCCTTGTGTTAGATCGCAAGTATGGCATCAGATGAAGGTCGTCGTGATAGTGATGTAAATAGTGCCGCATCAGTCAGTATGAGTCGATCGAGGTCATCTTGTCATCAGGCTACTCCGTCGATTGTTCCCCCTCCTCAGCAGCAGCCTGAGTTCATGAACATGATAGCAAATTTCTACCAGTTTATGCAATCGCGGCAACAACCTCAAGGTCCTTTACAGCAGCTAGCTCCACCTAGACGGAGACCTATTCTGGAACAGATTAAGAGGTTAGGAGCTAAAGATTTCTACGGTCGAGATCCTTTGACTCTAGTTCTGGCAGAGGTGTGGATGTTTAAGTTAAAGAGGATGCTCGAGACCACTCAGAGTCCACCGGATGAGAGGCTTTAGGGAGCAGTGGCTTTGCTTTAAGGTCAAGCTTATATGTGGTGGAGTTCAGTTCGTAAACACATTCCAGCGGATCAGGTTACTTGGGGGTTCTTTTAGACTCAATTTGAGAAGAAATACATCGGGTCTGAGTATAAATCTGCTATGCAAGATGCCTTTTGGAGGCTCAGACAGGGGAACAAGTCAGTTGCTAAGTATGAGAGAGAATTTAAGCGGCTTAGTGCCTATCTGGATGATGAATCCATGATTGAGCAGAAATTATGCCACAGGTTTGAAAGAGGTCTGCATAACAACATCAGATTGGCTTTGGGTCCATAGAGATATTTGGATATGAGGACCTTGGTTGAAGAAGCCCTTAGAGTAGAGACTATTATATAAGAGGAGGCGGATAGACAGTCCCGGTTCAAGCAAAAGAGGAAATCGGGCCAGGTTAATGAGTACAGCTGGTCAGAGTAAGAAGTTTAGAGGGACTCCTCATTCACAGAGCCGTGCATCAGCAGCACCTGTTATTAGTTAGAAGAACCCAGTCAGCAGCAGTGCCCAGTCACATCAGTAGCCAGTGTACCCAGGAGTAGAGTACGAGATCCAGTTCCACAACGCCCTCATTGTAAGAAGTTTCATTCAGGCGAGTGCAGATATATGAACAGGGCTTGTTTCAGATGTGGGTCCCGAGAACACCAGATCAGAGATTGTCTTGAGGCCCAGCCATCCACTACAGCATCACCAGCTTTGGGTGGAAGGTCAGTCCCTCAGAGAGGACGTGGTAGGGGAGCAGCTCCTCCACAGGCAGTTTCGGGCCCTTCAATACAGCCACCTCAGGGTCGGAACACTTAACGTCATTATGCTATTAGAGCCCGTAAATAGGATGATACTCCATATGTCATTGTTGGTAAATTGTCACTGCTTTCTCATTCAGTTTATGCTTTAATTGATCCTGGTTCTACGCATTCCTATATTAGTACTGCTATTGCTCGGGATAAAGGGTTGCATGACAGTCAGTTAGACCAGGATATTTTAGTGAGTAATCCTTTGGGGTATAGTGTAGTGGTGAATAAAGTATATTGAGATTGTCTAGTTAGTGCTCAGAGTTTTATGTTTTTGGCTGATTTGATTGACCTTCTGTTCCGAGAGTTTGACGTGATTTTGGGTATGGACTGGTTATCCACTCAACAGACCACTATTGACTGTAAGAGGAAGAGAGTAACTTTAAGAACTGCAGACGATCAGGAGATTGTCATTGTGTGTGAGAGATCAGATTTTCTTTCTGATGTGATTTCAGCTACAGCAGCTAAGAGACTTATCAGAAAAGGGTATGTAGCCTACTTGTGCTATGCAATGGAGACTAAAAAAGATGAACTTAAGGCTTCAGATGTGCCCACTGTTCAGGAGTTTCAGGATGTTTTTCCTGAAGAACTTGCAGGTCTGCCACCTGATAGAGAGTTAGAGTTTACTATTTACTTAGTACCTGGTACTGCACCAATCTCTATTGCTCCTTACAGAATGGCACCTTCAAAACTGAGAGAATTGAAAATTCAGTTGCAAGAATTAATTGATAAAGGCTTTATCAGACTGAGTGTTTCACCTTGGGGAGAACCAGTCCTCTTTGTGAAAAAGAAGGATGGATCACTTCGGTTATGTATTGATTATAGACAGCTGAATAAAGTCACCATAAAGAACAAGTATCTACTGCCTCTGATTAATGATTTGTTTGATCAGTTGAAAGGTGCGGGCGTGTTTTCCAAGATTGACTTAAGATCAGGCTACCATCATCTAAAGATTAAAGGTTCAGATGTGCCTAAGACAGCTTTCCGCACCAGATATGGTCACAATGAGTTCATGGTCATGCCTTTTGGATTGACAAATGCTCCTGTAGCTTTTATGGATCTGATGAATAGGGCTTTCCACCCTTACTTCGACCAGTTTGTGGTTGTTTTCATCGATGATACTTTGGTGTATTCGAAGACTCCAGAGGAGCATGATGTGCATTTGAGGAATTTTCTACAGACTCTGAGAGATAAGCAGCTTTATGCCAAGTTCAGTAAATGTGAATTCTGGCTGGATGAGGTATCATTTTTGGGTCACGTGGTATCAACAGAGGGTATTAAAGTTGATCCTAAAAAGATTGAAGCGATCCTTCAGTGGAAGATACCCAGGAGTGTTACCGAGATTAGGCGTTTTTTTGGCTTGGCCGGTTATTACAGAAGGTTCGTCAAGGGTTTCTCTTCGATTGCATCTCCTTTAACCAAGTTATTCCAACAAAATGTCAAGTTTGAATGGTCAGATAAATGTCAGGAGAGCTTTGAGAAGCTTAAGTGCATGCTGACTGAAGCTCCAGTGTCAGTGCAACCTGAATCTGATAAGGATTTTGCAGTCTTCAGTGATGCTTCCAAAAATGGATTGGGTTGTGTATTGATGCAAGAAGGCAAGGTGATTGCTTATGCCTCCCGATAGCTTAAGACTCATGAGAAGAATTACCCTACTCATGATCTATAGTTGGCAGCTATTGTATTTGCATTGAAGATCTAGAGACATTATCTCTATGGTGAGAAATGCTACATCTAAACTGATTATAAGAGTTTGAAGTATTTGCTTGCTCAGAAGGAGCTTAACTTGAGGCAGAGACGTTGGCTTGAATTGATCAAAGACTATGAGTGCTTCATCGACTATCATCCTGGTAAAGCTAACATTGTAGCTGATGCTCTCAGTAGGAAGTTCATGGCTTCTCTATGAGCTATGAATGTTACTTTGGACTTATCAAATGATGGAGCTTTGATTGCAGAAATGTAAGTTAAGCCAGATTTTCTCGAGCAAGTGAAAGATGCTCAGAAGCAAGATGATCGGTTGTCTACCATTATGTCTCAGGTGAAAGATGGCCATGTCAATGATTATTCATTCGGATGGTGGGTTATATTACAAATAGAGATTGTGTGTTCCTGATCAAGCTGATATGAGAAAGGATATTCTCTCAGAAGCTCATCATAGCAGCTTTGCTATGCATCCTGGTTGTAACAAGATGTATCAGGATTTGAAGATGCTTTATTGGTGGCCAGGCCTGAAACGTGATGTGATAGAATTTGTGGGTAAGTGTCTGATTTGTCAGCAAGTCAAGGCAGAACATCAAGTTCCTTCAGGTTTACTTCAGCCTATTGTCATTCCTGAATGGAAATGGGACAGGATAACCATGGATTTTATGTCGGGGTTTCCTCTCTCGAGAAAGAAACACGATGCAGTTTAGGTAATTGTTGATCGACTCACTAAATCAGCTCACTTCCTGCCTATCGAAATGGATTATTCGTTGTCCAAGCTGGTAGAGTTGTACATTAGTGAGATTATAAGACTACATGGAGTTCTTTCCTCCATCATTTCAGATCGTGATCCGAGATTCACTTCTCAATTTTGGAAGAGACTTCAGGAAGCTTTGGGAACTAGATTACATTTCAGTACAGCTTTCCATCCTCAGACTGATGGACAATCTGAGTGTGTAATTCATATTCTGAAAGATATATTGAGATGTTGCATCCTCGAGTTTGGTAACCATTAGGAGTGGTACTTGACTTTAGCAGAATTCGCCTACAATAACAGTTATCATACTAGTATCAAGATGGCTCCGTATGAAGCTTTGTATGGTAGAAAGTGCAAAACCTTCTTTATTGGACAGAGCTCAGTGAGAGTAAGATTGTGGGGTCGGATCTGATTAGAGAAACTGAAGAAAAGGTTCAAGTGATTAAAGATAGATTGAAAGAAGCCATGGATCGATAGAAGTCCTATACAGATCTGAAGAGGAAAGATATAGAGTTTTAAGTGGGAGATAAAGTATTTCTGAAAGTTTCTCCATGGAAGAAGATTCTGAGATTTGGAAAGAAAGGCAAGCTGAGTCCGAGATTCATTGGCCCTTATGAAATTATTCATCGAGTTGGACCAGTAGCTTACAGACTGAAGCTTCCATAAGAGTTAGAGAAGATTCATGACATCTTCCACGTCTCTATGCTTCGAAGGTACCGTTTAGACCCCAGTCATGTCATCAAGCCTGAAGAAGTTCGAGTTCAGCAAGACATGACTTATGAGGTGTATCTAATGAAGATCTTGGCTAGAGAAGTGAAGCAGCTCAGGAACAAACAGATCCCACTGGTGTAGATTCTCTGGAATCACCACAATGTCGAGGAAGCCACGTGGGAACCAGAAGAGACCATGAGACAACAGTATCCCCAGCTCTTCAATTCAGGTAAATTTCGAGGATGAAATTTTTAATTGGTAGGGGAGATTATAATAGCCCCAATAACGGGTTAGTCATAAAAAGTATATTTCTAGGGTGAATAGTGCTTTCGGGATGAATAGTACTTTCCAGAATTGAAAAATATTTTATTGGACCATTGGATAGAGCTCGTCAATACGAGTCCGTAGGCGCAAATTTCGTGTCAATCATAGGTCAAACGAGTTTGGAATGGCTGAAATTATAAGCAAAAGTATTTACTTCGGTGAAAAGTGAAAAGTGGGCCCAGGTGGGACCCACTGAACAGTAAATGTGGACCCATGATGACATCAGCGATGATGAATAGTAACTATATCCACTAAAGTGGAATATCATCATTTGGTTAGGAACATCATCATCACTGGGTCCCATTGAATAGTAACAGCATCTTTGACTGGTCTTTGAATAGTATCTGTGGGTCCGTGAATAGTAACTGTAGGGCCCATAAAATAGTGGCTTCGGGTTGAATAGTACCCGAAAATATTTTTTTCACCATTAGAAAGAGAATGAAAAATGTTATATAATGGTGTAATTTGGTGTAAAAACTGAGGTCAAATAGGCTTCCGAAATTCAGTCTAAAGTTTCTCTAGTTCGGTTTGATTGAACCAAGTTTTGACTGAACTTTGACTGAATTTTTATAAATAGTTAGAGTGGATAAAATAGTCTACTGTAAGAGGATAAAAGGCTTAGAATAATTTTTAGAAATATTTGACAGCATTAGAATTGTATTTTATGGCAGAACCGGACTGAATCAAATTTGACCGGTTTAAGTGAACCGGACCCCAAATGGATTTCGATTGAGCTGAAAATTTTTAGGGAGACTAATTTTAATATTATAAGAATGATGGAATTGGTTGGGAGTGAAAGTGAACACGAAAATATTAAATTTCACCAAAACAGTGGAAAATGACTCGAAAAATGAAAATCTAACCAAATCGGCTCAACCACTTTGGTTGGACCTGGTTGAGTCTGATTGGACCCATATAAATAGACTTTAAAATTTGGAAATCCCCTTGTATTCCATTTTTTTCAGCCTTCTCTTCTTCTCTCTTTGGCCGAACTTCCTCCTCTCTCTTTCTCACTATTTTTCTTTCATTTTTTCTTCATCTCACCTCAAGATCAAACCTCTCTAACATAATAAAACTTGTCTAGAATCCATTTGTGGTCTCAAAATTTCGTTTGGAGAAGTAAAAGTAGGTGAAATCTAGACTTGAAGTTCAGGTGTAAAATTGAGGTAAGTGATTTAAGTGATTTTAATTTGGTTTTAAGGTTCCTAAAGGTACTATAGGATGTTACTGAGACGTTTATGAAGTTTGATTTTTGAAAGGAAGCTTGGATTTGATTAAATCTTAATTTTTGTGTTTGGACATAATTATGTCCAATAGGTGAAGGAACCTCTAAGCAAGCTAAGGGCAAGGAAAAGGATAATTGAGAAGTATAATACACGGATTTGAGGTTTGTGGTTGCAAATTCCATTTAATTCCATGGTAAAAAATATGAATTTATGTTATGTTCATGAAGAATGTATGTGATTTATGAATGTTTAATTGAAATTGACATGATATTCATGCTTAGGGATGTTAGAAATAATGGTATGAGTGATTAAATTGAATAAATAAATTGTGTGAAAAGTTACTTCTTTGGCCGAATGTAATTCATATGATTTTCATGTGTTTTCATGGTGTTTTATGTATAATTATGATGGATCTATGGTATTTGGCATGTGACTTAATGTATGGTATGTGTTAGAGCATGTGAAAACATCATGAGGTATGTGATGTATGTATGGCCGAATGTATATCATGTGTAAAGTCATGATTTTTATGTGTATTCATGGAAATTGATGGTATGGTGATGTTATACATCATTAAATTGGCCTAAATAAATGATAAAATTGATAAAAAGAATTAATGTAAATGAATTGGTATGTGGGCTATATGCATGTATGTATGTATGCATGTGTATCATGATGAAATAATAAGTTTACATGACATGTGATGATGTAATGATGATAATCACATGTGAAATGATGAAATGGTATGAAAAAGAATAAAATATTATGATGATATACCATAAAAAATAAGTATATTATATTAATAAGGTGAAAAATAAAATACTATTGCCCTATGTAGTGATCTCGTAGTCAAGTCTAGTTCAGGATATGTTGGCTTGCCATAGGGACATAAGACTGCGAGTGTGAGCATGACATCTCACTTTTTAGTAGGCCAATGATGGTCCTACTTCTGTATCTGAATATCTGAATATTTGAATTGTATTGTTCTGTATTAAAAGATAGTGGTGGTCCCATAAGACTCCGCTGGTATTTTTGTGAACTTTTGGAGTTCATGTCTCGTTTATCCTGTATATAGAGTCTGCCAGTGTGTTAAAGGGGTATAATTGTAAAAATAAGATTAAAATAGTTAAAATGTGATTAAAATAATATTTATGTGGAAAAAAAGGCATAAATATTATTAAATAAAAGGTTTGAGGGCAAAATTGTAATTTTATGTATATGTGTGTTAAGGATGATTAATAAGGGTAAAAATGTAAATAAATGGTTAAATATGAAAATTGGCAACTTTATATGGGTAAAAATGTAATTTGGCATGAAAATAATAATTAGAGGGTAAAACTGTAATTTGGCATATAAATTAATGATAAAATTGAAATGTTAGTAAAACTAATTAAAATAGTGGCATAATTGTAATATTATTGAAATTAAAATGAATTAGTGGCAATATAGTAATATTAGAGAAATTAAAGTGAAACAATGGTATACATGTAAAATTGGTGAAGTGTAAATGAAATATTGCCTTAAGTTAAGGGAAAAATGGTAATAAGATTTTTTATGTGTTAATTGTGTAATTGCCCAATTATGAAATTGAAAAATAATTACATGTAATATTGCATGCCTAGTTGGGAATTAAATTAAATATGTTTATTTATGAATATTAAATGATATTATTTATGTGAATATTAATATGCATGAAAAATTAAATTAAGTGGAAATTTATGGAATTGCAATCACCACTGGGCATGTTTAATGCTCAGCACGTACTTTTATTTGACGGTGTGTAGGTACTCCATAAGAGTTTTGGAACAGTGCATACCTCACACTTTGGAAGTGGTATGGAAGACATTATTTAGAATATTAAGTATGTTAAGATTTTGGCATGTATATGCCTTATAATACTGATTTTGGGTTTTGGACTGTAAAAAATTAATATAACTATCTTTAGTATATTTGTCAGAGCACGCCTAATAATTGGTAGAAATTAAGTTAATACAATTGGTAAAGTAAAATATAGATTTTCAAGTTAAAGAAAAATTGACCAGATGAATAGTAACTTAGACAGTTATAGGTCAATCGGTATAGTTAATAGTGAATTAAAAATAGTAAATATTAAGTTTGATAATTAATTAATAAGTATTAATAGACTTAAGTAAGTTGACTATTCATATAATACTATTCATACAGTATTATACATACCGTAGTATTTGTACATACGATACTATTCACGTATACGATACTATTCACGTATACGGTATTAAAAATAAAAATTATCGGTTTTAATTAATGGTCTATTTAATAACCTGAATAGTTTAACTAGGTTAACCGGATTAAAAGGAACAGTAATTTAATCGGATAAGTAAAGTATTAGAGTGTATGTCAGTTAAATGTTGTAGCATCCGATATCCGTATCACATACGGGTATAGGGCACTACATTTTCTATAATACGCACAAATTTAAAACACATTTTTACATACAACATAAAAATAATATGATAAAGAAAATACAACAATTTAAAATGCAAACCCAGATTCCAAAGGTCTTTAATTTTTCGATCCTCCGGCCCGCTCAGAAATGTCACTCAAGGTGAAATAAACAAATTTTGGGGCAATAAAAAAATAAAATAAAATGTTAGTAAATTAAATCAAATAAATGATATAATATAAACAATCAATTAAGTGAATAAATTAATCAATTCAAACGATCAGTTAATCAATTAATTAAATAATATAGGCAATAAAGTACATCATAATCTTACCACAAATAAATAAACAAATAAAATTAAAACGACATTAATAAAATTACGGGGTACGTAAACAAGTAGAAAATAAAATACAGACAAAAATAAAGAAAAGTAACCCAAAGGTGACATACATATATATTATATTATATCATGCAGTAGCAATAATAATAAATAATGACGGTGAGACATGAAAACAAATGAAATAAATAAATGACAGTAAGTGAACCAAAGGATATATAACAAAAGAATGAACCAAAGGATATATAACAAAAGAAAGGATTAGCATGGCCCACGGAATTCATGTATTTAAAATAAAAGGAACACTTTAGAAGTGGCCTAAGGTGAACAGTAAATGTGTAAAGTAATAAAAAGGCACTACAGTAATGGCTCAAGCCAAGAAATATACATGCAAAATGAAAATTAACAAATAATAATAAGAAACATATTAATATAAAATAACAATAATAATGATGATATTCAAACTAAATAAATTTAATAAATTACTATGACATACAAAATATATTAACAAAATAAAAAAACAACAATAAAATGATATAGTAGAATTTGTATACAATAAAGAAAATTAAATAAAAAAAAGTGAAAATAACTCAAAATGCAAGAAATTAATAGTATGAAATAAGTAAAGTGAAACATGCAAGCCACATGCAACTATTTACGTGAAGAAACATGAAGGCATGCAAAGTGACGGTGGCCACACAAATGAGAAGAAATCATGCAAAACACCATGGAAAAATATGATTTAATAATAATGATAATAATAATAATAAAAATAATAATAATAACAAGAAAGATGACAACGATACTAAGAGATATATTAATGAAATAATAATGATAATAATCTTTGAAAACATATTAATATAAAATAATAATAATAATAATTAGGCTAAATAAAGATAAAATAATAGTAAAATGAAATAAAATAAAATAATCAATCAAAAAGAACAAAATACCCATAAATGATGAAAACTAAAATAAACTAAAATAAATAAACTAAGTAAATCACGTGAAAGGCAAAGCTAACGGACAAAAATCACTATAGATTGGCCCAAAATATTGAAAATGCAATGTAAAGAAAAAGAAATGCAAAGATGAAAATGGGAAGCAGGGAGTGCGCGACTCGTGCACTCAATGCACGAGTCGTGCAATGCCTGCTGCTTTGAGGGACGTGACTGAACGGCGATCGGGGCAAGCAGGGAGTATGATAAGTTACAATTATATTGATATTTTAGATTAATTCTTGGCATAATTATGTGTTTTATTTATTTAATTTTAATATTAATTAATTAGTTTTTGTCTTTTTATTAATTTATAATGTTTTTATAAGTTTTAATAAGTTTTGGGATGTTTTCAGGTGTTTTATATTAATCCGGAGCTAAATTGGAGGTTGGTGTTTGATTTTAGAAGAAATTATGGAAAGAAGGCAGATTTTGCCTAAAGCACAGCTGTGCTTTCGAGGGGAGTGCGCACGCCAGCGAGATCAATCGACGACACAGCTGTGCTGTTGCGCAAGGCACAGCTGTGTCACGCAGGAGAGGCGCGCGCGGATGAGGACAGCGTCACGCATTTCTTGCCCAGCAGCACAGCTGTGCTTCAGCGAGAAACACAGCTGTGCTGCGCCTTTTTCCACTAGCTATCGCGCAACCCTAGTCAAAACACAGCTGTGCTTTTCTCCAGTTAATTTATTCTCGCCGTTTCATCTTCAAAGGAGCTAGTTAGACTTAGTTTTGATTTTTTTTAGTTTCCATCAGTCTTTTTATTTTATTTTAGGTTTTAATTCTCCTTTTAAATTCTGTTTTAGATAGATTTAATTTTAAATTGTAATTTTGTTCTTAATTAATTTAGATTATTTTTAGTTTAAATTTATATTTCGGGGATTCAAGGAGATTCTAAGGTGGATGAACAAGAGCTTCAAGATATATTTTCTCTTTTTTCAAGTGTGTATTCTAAACTTTAATTTTTAATATTTTATGTTTATATTCTTGATGTTAGAGTAGTTATTCATGCTTAGGAGTTCTTGAATCATATTTTGTATTTGGATATTTGGATTTAATAAATATTGTCATGGTTTCTTTTATTTCTCTTGTTATATTTTCTGCAATTATAATGATTATTAGGTTTGATCATGATTTAGTCCGGAATGATGATTGATTTCAAATCTGATTTGTGTTATAATTTATTTATACTCAGTTTTTATCATTCTTGCTGTGTCTTTTGGACTGCTCCGGAATGGGAATCTAAAAGTGCAGGATTTTATGATTTAAGACTAGAGTGGGATGTGAGGAATAGATGGGTTTTGGGTTGTTTGGCTCCGGAATGGGAAAGCAAACCGAATTTAGGACTTTAGACCCGCGCTTAGGCTAGTTGTATGGCTTGCTCCGGAATGGGACGTTATGCAATTAGAGTAGCTTGCTCCGGAATGGGACGCTTGGGTTTAGTTGGGTTGTCCAGAATTTTATGTTTATATTATTTTACCAATTTCCAATTACATTTATGAGGATAGAATTTCCTAAGCATTTAATTTCATCTTTGAGTAATTTCTTGATGAACACTTTTATTTTTAATTGTTAATTAATTTTCTTGCTTAGCTTAGTTTTCTCCACCAAACAAACCGGGGATATCTCAAATTCACTCTTCTATAGATATTTAACGTGACAATCCTTTTTCCTTTGGGTACGATAACTCGGGGTCCTAACTATATCCCACTTTATTACTTGTCGATTCGGTACACTTGCTGATCACCAATCAAGTTTTTGGTGCCATTGCCGGGGAAAACGGTGTTGTTTGTTTTATATCTTTAGTTGAGTTAGTTTGAGGTTTTTATTTTTCTTTTTGTTTTAATTTGGTGTTTATCTTTGCAGGAAAATTTTGAGGTATTTTCAAAATGATGCAAGATAGTGTTCAAGATTATGAGTTGGTCCTTTTGCGAGCTCAAGTGAAAGATATGATGAGGGAGATGCAAGAGTTACGACAATTGCATTCAACTTCACCAGTCACCTAGTCACCGTCTTTTGAAGATCCTCACTCTTCATGTGTATCACAAGAGTTTCACTTTGCCCATATCGAACGTCTTTCAAACTACATTTATTGTAGAGAGAAGGAATACCAAGCAGAAAGGGGGGAGTTGCAGGCCACAATCAACTTTCAAGAGGAAAGGATCAAGGCTCAAAGGAATCTATTAAGAAGTCAAGAATTGGAGATCCAAAATTTGGAATCCAAGTTGGAGCTTTTAATTGTCTCTTCGGGTGATCAAAGAGATGGTGGTGAATTGAGTCATGCACCTATAGAGCTTATCGAGAATTTTGAAATTTTTGAGGATGGGTTGCATGAAGAAAAAAAGGAACCAGTCATTGTTGAAGACAAATCTTGTGTTTCTTTGGAAACTAATTTCAATTTTTCTGTGCAGGATAGTGCACCAAAGGAGCAAGAGTTGTGCGATTCTCAAATGAAAGCACTGGATTCAGTCCATTTGAAGGATTTATTTAGGCTGAAAGAGCCAGTAGAGTTCATTTATAGTGAACCCAAGGTGGAGTCATACTTCATCGAAGACATGGAATTTTCCACCTTGTTGGCTTTCGATGATTTTCTCCTACTGACGGGGGAAAATGAGGAGCAAAAACCGGAAAGACCATTATTTGGTTCACAAGCTCGTCCCGAGAGTAACATGAGTCGAGCTGGGACTCATTAAACCATAACTTTTCATCTTAAGCTTTTCTATTTAATTATATGTCATTTATATGTGTTTTTGTGTTTTATGTTTTTAATTTTTAATTGTTTATTTTTGAGTCTTTATAATTTTCCTTTAATTTTTGGTGTGTTAGAATGTTAATTTGTTGTTTTTCATGGTTAATTTGTTGATTTTTAATTTTTGTTTTTAATTGGTTTTGGTTTGGTTTATTGTTTTGGAATTTAACAGGGAGAACAAGAAGAGAATAAAAAAAAAATTGAGCAGCCAAAATTGCAAGTTGGAATTTCCTGGACAGTTGCATTTAACAGCTATCTCACGGTGACAATAAAAAATTGTTATCACCGTGAGATGTGGTACATCAGGGCAGTAGCATCAGGTAAAGTGCAAAAACACAGCTGTGCTTTTCAAAAGCACAGCTGTGCTTTCATTTTAAAACACGCCGATTTGTAGCGTTGTGAAAAACATAGCCGTGCTTCTTTCAAAAGCACAGCTGTGCTTTTCGCACAGCCCTCTTAAAACACGCCTGTGTTTATTTTTGCTGCTCTTTTCTTTTTCCTTCACCTCTGTTCCCCCTGTTCTTCAAAATTAAAATTTTCTCTCAATCTTCTCTTTGATCTCCTTTTGAAAACCAAGCTCATCTCAGGTAATTTTTATTTTATGCATTTTCATAGAGCTAATTGGAATTCCTTTCATCGTATTTCTGTTTTTCTATTATTCTTTACCGATTCTGATCTTCCCCATAATTTCTAAAAAAATTCCAAATTTTTGGGGTTAAGAATTAAGAGCTCTCTTCCATTATTTATCTTCCAAAATTTTTAAGTCAGTTAGCTAATTGCTACAGATTCCAGGTACGCTTTATTCCCACTCTGTCCATTCAAAATTTTTCATTCTTTTTCTGATTCCTTTGTGCACTGAGCTTCAATCAAAAATTTATGTTTTTATTTGACATTGTGAATTGAGAGGTGTTTCTTCTTTTGCTAATGGGTGTGTAGGATGAGAAAGTTGTGCTAAAAATTTAGTTTGTTAACTCTGCTCACCAGATGCTTGATGAAATGTCTAAATGAGAAATTCATGTCAGATTTGAGACTTATAACTTGAAAATGCAACATAATTGTTTATTTTTCTACCCAGCTCTATCAATATAATCTGTTGAGGTTATTTTCAAATTCAATTTTTTCATAAATCAGGTTGTTTATTCACTGCTGATTTGGAGTTTTTAACTGCTGAGCTTTATCTTAACATTTTATACACTGAGCATCACATTTTGAGCCTGATTTCATATATGTGTTTGTGTTTAAATTGCTATTATAGCAGTGTTGAGTTGATGGATGCCATTTGAATTGAATTTGAACTCAGTACTTATTGTGTTAGATGGGGTATATTTTGCGTTTTGCCTTGAAATATAGCAGCTGGAAATGGGGAGTTAGGACTTCAAAATTCTGAATTAAGTGTTTTGAGATAATTTGGGCATGATGCATGGTATGAATATGGAAAGAAATATTTTGCAAATTAAATTCAAATTGCTTGATATTACGCTTGGCATTTATTTTGTTTTAGAAGCATTTGCTGCTGCCTTTAGTTTTTTTAATTTAGATGCAATTGCTATTGTGTTTGATTGTGTTGAGACAATTGTACGTTTGCTAGTTCCCGACTTGATGGGATTAGGATAAGTTGTAATAGATACCAATTTTTCAAATTCTTATTTACATGCAACTTTGAATTTTTCCTACATATTTTTGCTATGAATAGAGCATTGATTAAGCAAACTGTGCATTGTTCTCTATTATTCTCCATTAAATTGCATGTATTTTATTTTTGGCAATTGCATTTCACTGATGAATTACTTGTGCATATTTTATTCTCCACCTTGTGCTTTTCATCTTTAATTTCTTTAAATTCTACTTTGTGCAATCTTCCAATTTTGACTATTTTGTGTATTGATTTTGTACTGCAATATGTTTATACATTTGCCTTATGCTTAATGTTTTATATTTTACATCTTCATTAGCTAGAAATTTTATTTATTTTGCAAATTTCTGTTGTGAATTTTTGGTGAGTTTTGCTAATGTTCTTTCAATTTAGTTATAGATGTGGTTTGCACTTAAAGAACCTAAGGATGTTTTGAATAAAGTTTATACTTTCTTTTTTAGGAACCATGGTTCGCAACAGAGATGAGCAAACTTCAGAGCCTATTCACCCTCCTGATTGGTTGACTCCAGCACAGCGCACGTTGTTCAACAAGCTGGCTGCAAAGATCATTATCTCTAGTAGGTTTATGAGTATGAAGACACTCATTGACCTGGGCATTCAAGAGAGGGTAGTAACTTTGCTGAGGAACATTAGATGGGAGGAGTTCTTTTCTCTGAATGGCCCGACTCATCCTGAGATCACATTGGAGTTTCTTAGTACTTTTCAGTACTCTCCAAGGTTATCTAAGGATGATAGGAATACCATTCAGTTTAGAGTGCGCAATATTCCCTATTATCTTTCAATTTCAGACTTAGCTACATATCTGAGATTGCCAGTGGATGGAGAGGTGCACATTGTGTGTGATTCAGCTGCACATTGGGCAATTATTGGGAAGCCCAATATGGACTTTCATGCGAGAAACACCAAGTCAACAAAACTCCGCTCTCCAGTCTATCAGTACCTACATAGAGCGATGACATCTTCAGTGTTCATGCGACCAGGGTGTCCAAGCAATGTGACTACACCAGATTTATTTTTCCTTTATGCTATGGAGACCAGTATCAGAGTCAATGTCGTTCCTTGGTTGTGTAAGCAACTGAAGAGAGCTACAGCCACCTCAGGGAAGAGGATCAGGATTGGTGGGTTGATCACCATAATCATGAGAGCCCTACATCTGCCTACTGCTGATATGGGACGACACTTGACATCATCTTATTAGATTGATGAGAAGGTAGTACTCAGATGTAGGATAGCTATAAAGGATCCATCTTCCGAGAGTGGATAGAGACTGAGGAGAGCGGAGGAGTTAGAGGCCCATGACTTGGGTGATGATGGAGAGAGCAATTCTGATGATGCCCACCTGCCAGCTGATCATGATGTTGATGCTCCACCACCACCTCCGCCACAGAGACCGACAGTTAGTACTTCCAGTAGGAGGGTGAGACAGAGAAGTGACATACCATTCTCCCCTCCAGATATGAGTCGCTATGCTCAGGGGTATGATGAGCCATCTTCTTCAACAGCCCCTCCTGTCACACCCCGTTTGCCCCATAGTAGTATGAGCCTGTCTGTGTGAGCATGCATTTGCATGTGTTCGGCATATCATCAGGGTATTTTGGTAAAAATACATGTTTTTGGGGTTTTATTAGCATATGGATATATATTTGTCATTAGAGTGTGAATTAATTGAGAAATGATTGTGTGCATTTGAGCATAACATATTAAGGTGTTTTAAGTTGGGAGTGCATAGTGTGTGCGTTCATACCATTATAGGGTGTGCATTAGTTGGGAGTGCATTGGGTGTGTGTGGTGCACGCTTGTTGGGTGTGAATGATTGATCCCCACCAATAGGGAGATGACATGTGTCTAGAGTTTTGGAAAAGGAAAAGAAAAAGGAAAGAAAGAAGGGGAAGGGCAGAATTTTACGTTTCCCTTCTTCCCCTCACTCTTCTTCTTCTTCTTCTTCATTTTTCTTCACTCTAAGAGCTCTTGTGTGGATTCAAATCTTTATCGGTGGAATTAATCATCTCTTTGCATCCTTTTTAGTAAGTGAATGTATTCTTTTCATTTGTTTTCATCTCCTTCTTCTTCTTTGGGTTTAGATTTAACTTAGGGTTTATATTTTGGTTGTTCTTGGTGTGTTGATGGTCAGTTGAGCCTCCCCGTGATCCTAAGGGCAAGGAAATTGATGGGACTAGTGGAGCTAAGTGATTTGCAGCTTTGAATTTCAGGATTGGGACTTGTCTCTATTTTGGGTTTGTTTGGTGATTTGATGTCTTTTTGGAAAAATTTACATGATGTGGTACAATAAGGTGTGTGTGTGGGTGTGTTAATGGTTGAGACTTACTGTTTTTATGTATTGGAAATTGTGAATTTGAGAGTATGATGATTTAGTTATGCATGGGTAGGTTTTGTTAATTTTAATGTAATGGATATTGGATTATTTGGATGATTAATTATGTTATTGATGAGGGTGTTTTTGATTTGAGCTAGAAAGGTAAGTTCTTGGGGCGAATTTATGGTTTGGAGTGTGTATTTTGTGATGTGTGATTTTGGGTTCGGATTTTTGGGAGTGACTTCTGCGATTTCTGGAATTTCCAGAAGTCACACGGCGGTAAGGAAATAGCTCACCGCCGTGTGGATCGAGGAAATTCCTCAGAAATTACAAGGCTGAGATTTTACACGGTGGTGAGGATACATCTATACCGCCGTGTAAAACGCTTCTGTCCTTATATGCAGATTTTGGACTTCTTTTCTTTTCACTCCTTTTCCAATTGTGTTTGGTTTTAATTATTATTTAGTGTTATTTTATCTTTTTAGCATCAATTAATTGTGTATTTTGCTATGCTAAGTAGTATATGTTTTATGTATTATTATATTGAGTTATGCTCAAGTATGAATTCCGTAATTGATGAATATTCGAATGTAAACTTTGTTATGCATGACCTGCTAGAGTCTAGTAAGTGGATAGTTAGGCATTCCTAATAGAGTCTTTTAGCTGCAGCCCTCAGTTCAGTTCGGACCCCGATCAGGTGCCCGTTAGGTTCCTCGCGAACCCCTCAGTATTTGGATCTTATTTAAGATCCCCTCAGTAAAAATATTGTGTTATTTATAAAAATAAAATGACTTTTGATTTGTACTTGTGAGGTACCCTCTGTAATCGATTCGTACCCGTAAGGTACCCTCAGTTCACTCGTTATCCACTACCTCGAGTTAGCAGGTGTTCGATCGGTTTGTTTGTTCTGATTTGACTATATAAATGTGATATCTGAATGATTATAATGATGAGATGTATGTTTGATTATTTTGGAATGGACATGAATTTGAGATGCGGAATGTATGGCTTTAAATTGTGAGCATGGTTATATGGATTATGTTTTAAACTATTGCATTTGCCATTGTGAATGTGTTATGCCTTGGCGACCATTGTGAATGGCCGTCCATATTTTATGTGTGTTTCCCCACTAAGAGTTTATCGCTTAGCACAGTATTTTTACCCGTGCAGGTGCGGAAGGAGTTTTGCTTCGAGAGAGTCGCCGCCGTCAAGCCAACACAGAAGGTTTTAGTGTAGGGCTTAGCTTTTGTAGTCGTTGATGATTCTTTTTGTATAGAACTCTCTTGTATCAGTTTTGTTATAGTTTCCGCTGTTATACTTATATTTTGGTTATGTAATATGTTTTGTTTCAGCTAGTTGATCAGAACATTATTGTAATGATTTATTATATTAATGTATGATTATCTATTGCTTTCTTTTCCTTAAAGTTTTTATTTATCCCGTATTTCGGTATGTATGTCATGAATAAATGTATGATTTGCTTTGTATCTGTTTGGTGGCACCTTGACTCATACGGCATCTCACTCCTTATCGGATGGGATCACCTATGTATGGGTAGGGGGTGTTAAAGTTTTTGGTATCTGGGGGGTGTTACAGTTTTTGGTATCAGAGCCCCCGTTTAGGCATTTATGGGTGTTGTTGTTGTTGTGTTGAGTTGCTTGTATGTGTCTAGATCTGTGTTGGCTGATGCGGTTGTTCTTATTTGTTTAGATGGCTTCTAACTCTGCTCATGGATCACTTGAGGAGTCCGCCGAGAGTGTGAGCGCTCAAGCTGTAGATCCATCAATTTCTGTGTCGGCTCAGCATGCTAGGGTCCAGCCCGAGGCCGCAGCCATGCCTTTTGAGGCTATGTTCAGATTGCATCAGGACATGGCTAGGGTCTTGGAGAGAGTGACTGCTCCTAGAGCCCCTTTGGAGAACTTGAGAAGGGCAGGTGTTGAAGACTTCTATGGCACAGGTTTGGATGAGTTTGAGTTGGCTGAGAAATGGGTAGACAAAGTGAAGCGTGCTTTGAGAGAAGTCCGGTGTCCTCCCGACCAGCAGGCAGAGTGTGCACTGGCTTTACTGCAAGGGTCCACTTATGAATGGTGGGAATTGGTTTGCAGGCATCCTCAGCTACCAGATCCGATTACTTGGGATTTCTTTGAGGGAGAGTTCACAAAGAAATATGTAACTCAGACTTATAGGGATGCTAGATGTGCACAGTTTTTGAGTTTGAGGCAGAGGGCCATGTCAGTTTCAGACTATGAGAAAGAGTTTAATCGGTTGTCTTGCTATGCTCCGCGTGGGGTTAAGACAGATGATTTCAGATGCAAGCATTTTGAAGCGGGGTTGAACGAGTCTTTGAAGATTGCTTTGATTTCTTTGATGTGTATGCCTGGGGTAAGTTACTACCAGATAGTAGAAGCTACTATTAGGGCTGAGAGGTCAGAAACTGTGATGAGAGAGAGGGCTCAGAGGAGGAACCCTTCTCGCGGAGGATCTTCTTCATCCTCGGGTAAGAGATCAAGGAACCCGCAGGATGAGTCATCATCTGGCCCGACTTCTAAAGGTAGAAGACAGGGTTCTGTAGCTATGTCAGGTTCTGGTAGAGGTGGTAGACCTGAGACTACATCGGTATGTCCTCATTGCAGTAAGACTCATCGGGGTGAGTGTAGGTGGCTCTCTGGTGCGTGCTTCAAGTGTGGGAGCACTGAGCATCTTTTGGCTAGTTGTCCGAGATTGTATGAGGATTCAGGTTCCCAGAGAGAGGCCAGCAGGGTTGGTTCGAATGCTTCTCAGGCTACCCGTGGTAGAGGCCGTGGTAGAGGTCGAGGTGGTCGACCTAAAAAGGGTGTTGCATCAGAGACAGTGGAGCGTCAGTTGCCAGTCTCAGCCAGAGCATATGCTGTGCGAGCCCGAGAGGAGCAGGATGCGCCTGATGTTATTACTGGTAAGTTCCTACTCCATGACACTGAATTGTATGCTCTAATTGACCCTGGTTCCACACACTCATACTTGTGCATAGATAAGATTGTTGATAAGTTGCATGTGGTAGATAAGTTAGATTATGAGATATGTGTGACCAGTCCATTAGGGAATAGTGTCTATGTGAGTAGAGTCTTTAGGAGTTGTCCCCTGATGGTTGAGGGAGTTGTGCTTCTAGCGGATTTGATTGAGTTGCCTTTCAGAGAGTTTGATCTGATTCTGGGTATGGACTAGTTGGGTAAGCATCGGGCTGTAGTTGATTGCCATAGGAAGACAGTTGTGCTTCGTGACAGAGGTCAGTCTCCTGTGTTTATGAAAGGTTTGGGTGCTAGTTCTTTGAATAATGTGATTTCTGCGATGCAAGCCAAGAGATTTATCAGGAAAGGTTGTGAGGCTTTTCTAGCGGTTGTATTGGATTCTAAGAGAGATCAAGTTAAGATTGAGGATATTCCTGTAGTACGGGAGTTTAGTTATGTGTTCCCGAGCGAGTTGCCTTGTTTGCCTCCTGAGAGAGAGGTCGAGTTGTCCATTGAGATTATGCCGGGCACCACACCTATATCGAAAGCACCTTATCGAATGGCTCCTGTAGAGTTGAGGGAACTTAAGACTCAACTACAAGAGCTATTGGATAAGGGGTTTATTCGACCTAGCATATCTCCTTGGGGAGCTCCAGTGCTGTTTGTCAAAAAGAAAGATGGATCTTTGCGGATGTGTATCGACTATAGGCAGATCAATAAGGTCACAGTGAAGAATAAGTATCCGTTGCCAAGGATTGAGGATTTGTTTGATCAGCTTCGAGGTGCAGGTGTTCTCTCCAAGATAGATCTTCGGTCAGGGTACTACCAGCTGCGAGTTCAGGATGCAGATGTGGTTAAGACTGCATTTCGGACTAGGTATGGCCACTATGAGTTTCTTGTGATGCCGTTTGGTTTGACCAATGCTCCAGCGGCTTTTATGGATTTGATGAATCGTGTGTTTAGGCCATACTTAGACCGATTTGTAGTAGTGTTCATTGATGACATCTTGGTGTATTCCAAGGACGAGAGTGAGCATGAGAAGCATCTCCGATTGGTTTTGCAGATGTTGAGAGAGCATCGGTTGTTTGCCAAGCTTAGCAAGTGTGATTTTTGGCTTCGAGAAGTGTCGGTTTTGGGCCACATTATTTCAGCTAGGGGTATTCAGGTGGATTCGGCCAAGATTGAGGTGATAATTGATTGGAAAACGCCTAGAAATGTTCAAGAAGTGAGGAGTTTTCTTGGTTTGGCAGGTTACTACCATCGGTTTGTTAAGGGTTTTTCTTTGATTGCCACTCCGATGATGAGATTGTTAAGGAAAGGGGTCAAATTTGAGTGGTCAGATAGATGCCAGGCTTGTTTTGATCAGTTAAAGCAGTTGCTAGTTGAGGCTCCTATACTTACTCAACCCATCTCGGGTAAAGAGTTTGTCATTTATAGTGATTCTTCGGGTGTTGGTCTTAGATGTGTTTTAATGCAAGAAGGTAAGGTCGTGGCTTATGCTTCTCGACAGCTAAAGCCACATGAGAGGAACTATCTGACGCATGACCTAGAGTTGGCGGCTATGATCTTTGCTTTGAAGATTTGGCGTCATTATCTGTATGGGGAAAAGTGTAGGATCTTTACGGACCATAAGAGCTTGAAGTACTTCCTCACACAGAAAGAGTTGAACATGAGACAGCGTCGTTGGCTTAAGTTGTTTAAGGACTATGACTGCATAGTGGATTACCATCCTGGTAAGGCCAATGTAGTCACTGATGCTTTGAGTCGGAAGTCAGTTTCAGCTTTGTTCCTGAGGCGGTTTAGATGGAGGTTTGATTCAGATGGGGCTTTGATTGCTCAGTTGCGTGTGAAGCCTACCTTGAGACAGAGGAATGTGGATGCTCAGAGGGGTGATGAGAGGCTACAGCGGTTTGTGCAAGAGGTCAAATCGGGTAAGCAGTCAGAGTTCTCAGTTCTGGATGAGGTGCTTATGTACAGAAATCGCTTGTGTGTGCCAGAGTCTGAGGATTTGAGGAGACAGCTTATGAGTGAGGCGCATAGTACGATTTTTACTATGCATCCTGGCAGTGAAAAGATGTATCGGGACATGAAGCAGTTTTATTGGTGGTCCGGTATGAAAAGAGACATCATGGATTTTGTGTCCAAGTGCTTGACATGTCAGCAGGTAAAGGCCGAGCATCAAGTTCCTTCGGGATTGCTTACGCGTTTATCCATTCCTGAGTGGAAGTGGGATGATATCGCCATGGACTTTGCATCTGGTTTGCCTTTGACTCAGAGGCAGCATGACTCAGTTTGGGTAATAGTGGATCGGCATACGAAGTCAGCTCATTTTCTGCCAGTTAGAGTGGACTACTCGATGGATAGATTGGCCAGTATCTATGTGGATGAGATAGTTCGGTTGCATGGTGTGCCATTATCCATAGTTTCAGATCGGGATCCGAGGTTTACTTCCAAGTTTCGGAAAGAGTTGCAGAGAGCTTTGGGCACTAAGTTGAACTTCAGTACAGTGTTTCATCCTCAGACTGATGGTCAGTCAGAGCGGGTCATTCAGATTCTAGAGGATATGATGAGGGCTTGTGTTTTGGATTTTTCGGGTAGTTGGGACAGATATGTATCGCTTATGGAGTTTGCCTACAATAATAGCTTTCAGTCGAGCATCGGTATGGCACCGTATGAGGCTCTATATGGTCGGCAGTGTAGGACTCCGGTTTGTTGGACCGAGCTATCCGAGAGATCAGTGATTGGGCCAGAATTGGTTAGAGATACAGAAGAAAAGATTAGAGTGGTGCAGCGAAATTTGAAGGCAGCCAAGGATCGACAAAAGTCTTATGCCAACTTGAAGAGGAAAGACATGCAATTTGAGATCGGGGACAAGGTTTTCCTTAAAGTTTCATCTTGGAGGAAAGTGCTTCGGTTTGGGAAGAAAGGTAAGCTTAGTCCTCGCTTCATTGGTCCTTATGAGATTTTGGCTAAGGTTGGACCGGTAGCATATAGATTGGCGTTACCGATGGAGTTGGCAAAGTTGCACGATGTGTTCCACGTTTCGATGCTTCGTCGGTACAGATCAGATCCTTTGCATGTTCTTTCGGTCTAGGATGTGCAAGTGCAGCCAGATTTTTCCTACGATGAGGAACCGAGAGCCATTCTAGCCCGAGAGGTGAGATAGTTGAGAAGTAAGCAGATTCCATTGGTAAAAGTGTTATGGAATCATCATGGAGTCGAGGAAGCGACATGGGAACCGGAAGAGTCGATGAGAGCTCAGTATCCGCAGTTGTTCAGTTCAGGTGAGAATTTCGAGGACGAAATTCTTATTAGTTGGGGAGAGTTGTCACACCCCGTTTGCCCCCTAGTAGTATGAGCCTGTCTGTGTGAGCATGCATTTGCATGTGTTCGGTATATCATCAGGGTATTTTGGTAAAAATACATTTTTTTGGGGTTTTATTAGCATATGGATATATATTTGTCATTAGAGTGTGAATTAATTGGGAAATGATTTGTGTGCATTTGAGCATAACATATTAGGGTGTTTTAAGTTGGGAGTGCATAGTGTGTGCGTTCATACCATTGTAGGGTGTGCATTAGTTGGGAGTGCATTAGGTGTGTGTAGTGCACGCTTGTTGGGTGTGAATGATTGATCCCCACCAATAGGGAGATGACATGTGTCTAGAGTTTTGGAAAAGAAAAAGAAAAAGGAAAGAAAGAAGGGGAAGGGCAGAATTTTACGTTTCCCTTCTTCCCCTCACTCTTCTTATTCTTCTTCTTCTTCATTTTTCTTCACTCTAAGAGCTCTTGTGTGGATTCAAATCTTTATTGGTGGAATTAATCATCTCTTTGCATCCGTTTTGGTAAGTGAATGTATTCTTTTCATTTGTTTTCATCTCCTTCTTCTTCTTTGGGTTTAGATTTAACTTAGGGTTTATATTTTGGTTGTTCTTGGTATGTTGATGGTTAGTTGAGCCTCCCCGTGATCCTAAGGGCAAGGAAATTGCTGGGACTAGCGGAGCTAAGTGATTTGTAGCTTTGAATTTCAGGTTTGAGACTTGTCTCTATTTTGGGTGTGTTAGGTGATTTGATGTCTTTTTGGAAAAATTTGCATGATGTGGTACAATAAGGTGTATGTGCGGGTGTGTTAATTGTTAAGACTTACTGTTTTTATGTATTGGAAATTGTGAATTTGAGAGTATGATGATTTAGTTATGCATGGGTAGGTTTTGTTAATTTTAAAGTAATGGATATTGGATTATTTGGATGATTAATTATGTTATTGATGAGGGTGTTTTTGATTTGAGCTAGAAAGGTAAGTTCTTGGGGCGAATTTATGGTTTGGAGTGTGTATTTTGTGATGTGTGATTTTGGGTTCGGATTTTTGGGAGTGACTTTTGCGATTTCTGGAATTTCCAGAAGTCACACGGCGGTAAGGAAATAGCTCACCGCCGTGTGGATCGAGGAAATTCCTCAGAAATTGCAAGGCTGAGATTTTACACGGCGGTGAGGATACATCCATACCGCCGTGTAAAACGCTTCTATCCTTATATGCAGATTTTGGACTTCTTTTCTTTTCACTCCTTTTCCAATTGTGTTTGGTTTTAATTATTATTTAGTGTTATTTTATCTTTTTAGCATCAATTAATTGTGTATTTTGCTATGCTAAGTAGTATGTGTTTTATGTATTATTATATTGAGTTATGCTCAAGTATGAATTCCGTAATTGATGAATATTCGAATGTAAATTGTGTTATGCATGACCTACTAGAGTCTAGTAAGTGGATAGTTAGGCATGCCTAATAGAGTCTTTTAGCTGCAGCACTCAGTTCAGTTCGGACCTCGATCAGGTCCCCGTTAGGTTCCTCACGAACCCCTCAGTATTTGGATCCTGTTTAAGATCCCCTCAGTAAAAATATTGTGTTATTTATAAAAATGAAATGACTTTTGATTTGTACCTGTGAGGTACCCTCTGTAATCGATTCGTACCCGTATGGTACCCTCAGTTCACTCGTTATCCACTACCTCGTGTCAGCAGGTGTTCGATCGGTTTGCTCTGTTCTGATTTGACTATATAAATGTGATATCTGAATGAGTATAATGATGATATGTATGTTTGATTATTTTGGAATGGACATGAATTTGAGATGTGGAATGTATGGCTTTAAATTGAGAGCATGTTTATATGGATTATGTTATAAACTATTGCATTTGCCATTGTGAATGTGTTATGCCTTGACCACCATTGTGAATGGCCGTCCATATTTTATGTGTGTTTCCCCACTAAGAGTTTATCGCTTAGCACGGTGTTTTTACCCGTGTAGGTGCGGAAGGAGTTTTGCTTCGAGAGAGTCGCCACCGTCAAGCCAACACAGAAGGTTTTATTGTAGGGCTTAGCTTTTTTAATCGTTGATGATTCTTTTTGTATAGAACTCTCTTGTATCAGTTTTATTATAGCTTCCGCTGTTGTACTTATATTTTGGTTATGTAATATGTTTTGTTTCAGCTAGTTGATCAGAACATTATTGTAATGATTTATTATATTAATGTATGATCAGCTATTGCTTTCTTTTCCTTAAAGTTTTTATTTATCCCGTATTTCGGTATGTATGTCATGAATGAATGTATGATTTGCTTTGTATCTGTTTGGTGGCACCTTGACTCATACGACATCTCACTCCTTATCGGATGGGATCACCTATGTATGGGTAGGGGGTGTTACAGTTTTTGGTATCAGGGGGGTGTTACACCTCCACCCTCAGCTCCGTATTTAGATGCTTTGATGGACCAGACTTTGCTTTCAGAGATGCGGTCTATGACTGCTATGATGATACGGTTTGAGACTGCAGTCGGCATGCTTCATGATTCATTTAGTGAGTCGAGGAGGGAGCAGGCAGCCTTCCAGGAGAGGGTGTGGGAGATATTGGATGTGTTGAGCAGAGGATTGGCGGAGGTTAGGGCAGCTACCTTTCAGAGTGACTAGTTGATCTCTGGCATGGTCCTGTCAGTGCAGAGAGCTTGGGAGCATTTGTCTTCAATTGAGGCGCAGATGGAGCAGGTGCGCAGAGACATGGTCCTGGGAGCTGAGCAGAGAGACGCATTCTTGGGCGGGTTTCAGCACTAGATTATGACACAGTTGGACAGGTTGAGCAGTGAGATTCGCAGATTTTTTACACCTGTTTCCACTGTATTTCCTCCACATTTGAGACGACCACCACTATGATATTTTGTATATCTTTCAGGAAGTGATTCTTATACAATAGATTTTGTATTTATATATTTTTATGGTTAATGAAATTGATGTAGTCAGGCAATGTATGATTTTATTTACTTTGTTATATTTTTGAAATTGTGTGGCTGAGCCAATGCCGTGTGATAGGATAGATATATTATTTATGTTGGCTATGCATTTCACATAATTCAGAATATTTCATTTTGCACAGGGATTATTGAATTTTTGCACAGGTTTTGAGTTACTTTGTTTTGCACAGGTGGCATGTAGGAATTTTGGATTGTTTTTAATTTTGCACAGTAATTGTTTTATGTTTGCCATTTTGAGATGATTACAATAATTTTTAAATTGCAATGAGCTTTTTGCATAGTAAGGGAAAATTTTTTTTGAGAAATTTATTTGTGTACTTCATTTTTTTGCAATGAGGACAGTGCAATATTTCGAGTTTGGGGTGGAGTACCATTTCAAAATTTTAAAAAAAAACCAGTTTTGTTTTGTATGTGTCTTTTTAGTTTGTTGTGTTTGATTGGTTTTTAGTTAGTTTTGTTTTGTTTGTGGCGTGTTTTATGCCAAATTTGTATCTGAATATTTTTATGGTTGTTTCTTTTTTATTTTCCTTCGATTTAAATTTTTATTTCGTCCTAGTGGTTCTCAATTGTGAATAATTTTGATCTCAGTTTTAGAAATTTGTGTTTCATTCAATTTTAACTTGAGTGAGAAATAGTCTTGTTTGTATCTTTATTTGCTAGACTGCATGTAAACCTTGATTATATTTTGCAATTTCTAAATTTTGAGCACTTTGGGCCTGTTTTTAAAATTTGAGAAAAATCTAGTTGCAATTAGGGGATTAAATGAAAACTCACTAAGAGCACTAGAACCTTTCTGATTACCCATCGAAGCAACCCTCGGATGAGACATAACTTAGAAAATGATTTAGGCAATCCTTCTTTGTATAGCTACTTTAAATGACTTTTCGTACCTCAATTTCATAGTCTCTTGTTAGCCAGTTGAGCCTTTTATTTAGTGTGCTAAATGCTAGCCTTAAATGATTTTTGCCTCCCCTTTGAAGAGTGGCCACTCTAGTAAGGTTGGGTTTGTATTTTGGGTAAAAGGGAGTTTAGTTTTTTTCAAGTTTTGGTGTAAATTTCTGTTTGAAAATTGATTGGTGTGTGTAATGGAGAGTTGAGCCCATTTAAAGAAATGAGTTTGGGGTTGACAAAGGGGAATGTGATTTTAGTTGTTTATTGGTCTTTTGAATATTAGAGCTCAATTTTAGTTCTCGGAGAGATTTTTGGATTTATTAAGTGCTTCATTAATTATTAGTGGCTAGTTGGTTTTTTATGCTTCTAAAAAACAAAATTTGAAAAAGAAGAAGAAGCATTGCAAGTTTGTCCTAGCTAACTGAGCAAAATGTGAGTTTGGGGTACAAAAGTTAATAAAACTTGAACTAGTGCCTTGAGATGATCATTGTTGAATATTATGTGGCATTTATTATTTTGAGCTAAGTTTGATGAGCTAAGACCAATTTTATTTTGATGGTATGTAATTGAGTTGGGAATTTTCACTAGTCTAGTTGGGTGGTTGTGGTTTTGTTTAGGTAGTGGCCATTTTTCTCTAGTGACTTTATCTTTTTTTGTTAGCCAATTTACCTAAGCCTAACGTTACAACCAAAATGTAAGACCTCTTGATTCTTTGTTTTGTCTTGTCCTATTTAGTGGAGATGACCTTCTAGTAAGGTTTGTTACGCAAGAAGAGGCATATGGTGTTTCTTGAGCTTTGAGTGAAAAGCCATGACTGCATTCATGCATTCGAGTTGATTCTTGTTCCCAACATTGTATCTAGAAGTTTTGTTTTTAAATGATAAAAATTCTGTTTTGGTCTTTTGCACACACACACAAAAATTGCTTGGTATGTTCTTGTGTTTATTTGTTATTTAGTAAGCATTGGTATTTACAAGCCTATTTTCTTGTTCCTTAATTGAGAATGACTCCTTATTTTCTTTTACTGAGATTGAAGTGATTGAAAATGTGGTTCATTCAGTTTACTCGAGGACGAGTAAAGGTTTGAGTTTGGGGTAGTTGATAAGTCACAATTATATTGATATTTTAGATTAATTCTTGGCATAATTATGTGTTTTATTTATTTAATTTTAATATTAATTAATTAGTTTTTGTCTTTTTATTAATTTATAATGTTTTTATAATTTTTAATAAGTTTTGGGATGTTTTCAGGTGTTTTATATTAATCCGGAGCTAAATTGGAGGTTGGTGTTTGATTTTAGAAGAAATTATGGAAAGAAGGCAGATTTTGCCTAAAGCACAGCTGTGCTTTCGAGGAGAGTGCGCATGCCAGCGAGATCAATCGACGACACAGCTGTGCTGTTGCACAAGGCACAGCTGTGTCACACAGGAGAGGCGCGCGCGGATGAGGACAACATCACGCATTTCTCGCCCAGCAGCACAGCTGTGCTTCAGCGAGAAACACAGCTGTGCTGCGCCTTTTTCCACTAGCTATCGCGCAACCCTAGTCAAAACACAGCTGTGCTTCTGAAAGCACAGCTGTGCTTTTCTCCAGTTAATTTATTCTCGCCGTTTCATCTTCAAAGGAGCTAGTTAGACTTAGTTTTTATTTCTTTTAGTTTCCAGCAGTCTTTTTATTTTATTTTAGGTTTTAATTCTCCTTTTAAATTCCGTTTTAGATAGATTTAATTTTAAATTGTAATTTTGTTCTTAATTAATTTAGATTATTTTTAGTTTAAATTTATATTTCGGGGATTCAAGGAGATTCTAAGGTGGATGAACAAGAGCTTCAAGATCTATTTTCTCTTTCTTCAAGGGTGTATTTTAAACTTTAATTTTTAATATTTTATGTTTATATTCTTGATGTTGGAGTAGTTATTCATGCTTAGGAGTTCTTGAATCATATTTTGTATTTGGATATTTGGATTTAATAAATATTTTCGTGGTTTCTTTTATTTCTCTTGTTATATTTTCTGCAATTATAATGATTATTAGGTTTGATCATGATTTAGTCCGGAATGATGATTGATTTCAAATCTGATTTGTGTTATAATTTATTTATACTCAATTTTTATCATCCTTGATGTGTCTTTTGGACTGCTCCGGAATGGGAATCTAAAAGTGCAGGATTTTATGATTTAAGACTAGAGTGGGATGTGAGGAATAGATGGGTTTTGGGTTGTTTGGCTCCGGAATGGGAAAGCAAACCGAACTTAGGACTTTAGACCCGTGCTTAGGCTAGTTGTATGGCTTGCTCTGGAATGGGACGTTATGCAATTAGAGTAGCTTGCTCTGGAATGGGACGCTTGGGTTTAGTTGGGTTGTCCAGAATTTCATGTTTATATTATTTTACCAATTTCCAATTACATTTATGAGGATAGAATTTCCTAAGCATTTAATTTCATCCTTGAGTAATTTCTTGATGAACACTTTTATTTTTAATTGTTAATTAATTTTCTTGCTTAGTTTAGTTTTCTCCACCAAACAAACCGGGGATATATCAAATTCACTCTTTTATAGATATTTAACGTGACAATCCTTTTTCCCTTGGGTACGATAACTCGGGGTCCTAACTATACCCCACTTTATTACTTGTCGATTCGGTACACTTGCCGATCACCGATCAGAGTACGATACGGACGGACAGTCATGTATCCGATCGGGAAACCAAAAGTATAACTTAGATAAGGAACATTATCCGATCGGAAAGACACAACCCAGGCAAAGAGGTGATAACGCGACTCAGACAAACAAAAACAGAGGTGAACAGAGTAACGTAGCGGGTCAACAAACACAATGATATATTATCAAATACATGCATAACAGAAAGACAAACATGCAGATTAGTCAAAATAAATATTTAGGATTCATGTCCGATAACTAACAGCAACAAATATACGATATATAGTCTAATAAAACCAAACAACAAATATATACAGTAAGTACGTCATGGGAGACTGAATAAGGAAAAATAAGGAATAAAATAAAAAAGAATAAAAGAAGAGGAGGTTTAACCCAGTATTTACCCTCATAAATGATTTTAGATTGCAAGTTAAGAAGCTCTGGATTCCTTGTTGATTTGCTTGAGAAGAAAAACTAAAACAGAGACTCAAAGAAAAACTTTAAATAAAAGTTACGTAAACAAAGAAATGAAAGATGAAAGATGATTGAATATCAAACGTCAGGAATTAGTTTCCTAGATTCAAGATTAACCTCAGAATGCTTTGAGAACCAAAAATCACATTCTTGCTCTCAAAAACTTTTCTCCCTGTGTTTTTCTTTCTTTTCTCCGTTTTCAAAATAACCTCTCCTCTTTTATTTTCAACTTTTCCTGTTTATACGTCCAGTCAAAAACTAGGGTTTCCTAGGTATCTTCTTTGTAAAACCCTCCATCCTCTTTTGTCCAAATCATTTTTCCTGTTGAAATCAGAAATGCCACTTCCATGTCCCAACAGGATCCCGAAAAAATCGGAAAGTGAGCATTGGAGGAAAAGGGGCGCATGAGGCAGGCTCTCACCAAAGTGAGGCTGCATCTCACGTTAGTGAGATGGGCCTCACTTACGTGAGGCTGCATCTCATGTTAGTGAGATGGGGCTCACTGCACAAGCCCCAATTTTTTTTTAAATGAAAAGTAATTTAATTTTTTTTATTTTTAATTTAACGAAACGAAAAGCAATTTTTTTTAGGAAATCATCACTTCTATTCATTTTTTGCTTGTGAACAGGTATTATTCTCATCATTGGGTAACTTTGGTCTGGGCTGCCTCAGAACCCAGTGTCTACAGTCCTCTTTGGCCAACGCTAACTATACAAACACACTTCAAAATACCTAGTTAACCAAAACTGTCAAAACCGGTACTCTGATACAACTAAATGTAACACCTCTTACCCGTACGTTGCCCTCCACACGATAATATGGTTGGAGCATGACGAAAAGTAAAGGATGGTACCGGATGAAAACACTTATTAAACAAAATAGGAAACAGGATAATAGAATTCCTAAGATCAGAACCTCAGCAACATACACAACCTAAATATATATCACCAGCACACTCTAATTCGCACTAAAATATTACATCTCAACACCAAAAGCCATGAAAATAAAACTTAATTACATTCCAAGAATCAATACAAACTTCTTATAAAACTTCTACCGACTCGTTGGCCAAAGTCATAGCAGACCGCTCGAACCTAACTTCAGTCTCCTAACCTACACGGATAAATAACCATGTGCGACGCGAGACGAACCTAGCAAAGGCCCTCATGTGAACCCGCTTTTGGGATTCGAGGGATTGGTTCGCATCTTTTTGATTTTGGGTGCCATGAGACATCTTGGATGCGTCCTTCCCAATAGAACATTGGGAAGGATCATCTATGCTCATGATGCCTTTAGGCACCTTTGAGCTATTTTGGAGTCGCCACCCAATTTACAAGAAATTGGGAAAGGTTTCTAACTTCTTATTGGTCTACACAAGAGATTGGTGTTCGAAACTTCACTCTTATTAATGATTTGGCTAATTATAAATGGATTTTAACTTCCTAAAATTTTATCTCTTATCTCACACGATTTATGCATGTAATTAAAGCGCACCACAAGCACCCAAAAGCAATAAAAGAAAGCGATAAATAAAGCAATAAAGGAAAGCAGTAAACACATCAGGCACACAATTACAAGTGAAATTGGGGAAGAATAGAACCCCAATAAAAGAAGATTAAAAATGTATATTGGGACAGAATACAATCTGAAATGGAAATTAAATAATGTTGCCCCAAAAATTAATTACAAGGGCACAAAAGAAAATACATGAATATGAATTCAAAACAAATAAATAAAGTCAAACATAAGAAAAACATACATAAATCGGGACATTTGTTTGGTTTAGGAACATTGGTTCCTTCGTGCTTACTTTGAAGAGGGATCGAAGAGTTATTTGGTTGCTAGTTTGAAAGCCGGGATGAGTGATCCCATTTTTGGAGAAAATTAACTCTTCGTTTTATTGTGTCATTTTACATTCCTTGGCTAAAAGGACGGACATTGGTCCCAATTTTATTAGTAAAACACTAATTTAATTATAAAAATATTTTTGTGATTTTTTATATCACGCGTGCATAAATAAAATATTTATTTACAAACAAACATAGCACAAAGAGAAGGAAAAGGAAAGGTCTCACCAAAAGACGCGATTTCCTATGCGTGTGACCCCTCCGGGTGGTCACGAGAATGCCCACATAATGCAAGTCTTATTTTAATCTTAAACAGAAAATAATATTAAAAACATTAGTAATAATTCTAAAAATTAATCAGATAAAGACAAAGAAGGTGTAAGATATGTTAATTCAATACCCAAGTAGTTTACACGCAAGACAGATTACAAATAAGTCATGTTAACATAATAATAACAATAAAGATAATAGTGACAACAACAACAACAACAACAATAATAACAATAATAATAATAATAATAATAATAATAATAATAATAATAATAATAATAATAATAATAATAATAATAATAAAAGTTACAACACAACATAATAATGATGATGATAATGATAATAATAATAATAATAATAATAATAATAATAATAATAATAATAATAATGATAAAAGTTACAACAGTACATGATGGCAATGTAAGATAAATATAAGATGATAATAATAATACCACAAAATAATTTATAATAACCATAATACTAATAATAACACGGTAATCACAATAATGATGATAATAATGACAATAATAACATGAACAAAAAAAATGCTCATAGTAGCCAAAAAGCTAGCCACAACACTAAATGATATTAATGAGGTCAACAATGAACATTAGCATAATAAGGATAATAGCAATGCCAATAATAATAATAAGAAAATTAATGATGATAATAATAATAATAATAATAATAATAATAATAATAATAATAATAATAATAATAATAATAATAATAATAATAATAGAAAAAGAATACTGGCGACAACAAATGTGGAGTTAAAACAATAAAAGTTAAACTAAAAACCACAAGGAGATCATGTCGAAAATAACTAAACCCAAAATGCCCACAGTAGCCACCAATATTAAAATCGCCAGACAATAAACATGATGGATACTAGTAGAAAACAACAATATTAATAACCATGAATGATAAATAGAAAAGGAATAAAATGAGGACGGGTCCAAAGTGTTTACCCTCAGAGTTATAGATTCGAAAAATGAGTTGTCTTGGCTGTTCACCTTGTCAGAATTTCGGTAGTAAACACAAAAAATATTCAAGAAAAAATGCAAGTTTAAAAAAGAAAAACTTGAGAAAATATTTTTGGTGGATTATTGGACAAAGCAAATTAATTCTCCTTGCTCGATTCGATCCTTGAACAAACTGTTCTTGATGAAAAAAAGGAGAAAATTGAACTTTCTAAATTCAAAGATACCCGTCAATAAGGAGAGACACCCATCGTTCATTTCGAAGGAAGGCCTCCCTCACGCGAACCGAACCTGTCGCTCGCTCGGGGCAGGCCCATCTCTCACTGGAGTGATGGCCGTCGCTCGCATGTGATGCCCGTCTCTCGGGGTGAGCGCTGGCTGTCGCTTGCGGGTGAGAGACCATCCCTCGCACTGAGCGATGCCCATCGCTCATGCGAGGGGCACCTGTTCCTCACGAGCGATGGTTGGTCCCTCACCGCCCGTCTCTCGCGAGGTTACCAGCCGCATGAAAGGGCAGGTGTAGCCCAAGAGCGACACCCATTGGTCACCAAGTGATGCCCGTCGGTCGGTGATCTGCAACAAGATTTAACTGGATTTTCCAAAATTTCCTTGGATTCCAAAATATATTTCCAAGATTTTTCAATATCTTCCAAATCTTTTCAAACACTTTCAAATTTCGAGTTTGATTTTGGAAATATTCTTCAAATCAGTCGGTTTTGATTCTGATTTCATAAATCTTTTTAAATTTCAAATTCAAAATTTAAATTCATTTGAGTTATTTTCCTAAACCTATAAATAAGGGGTTAGGGATCATTATTTAGGGTTAGCCATTTTCATCAGAAATAGAAAGTTTTCCCACGAAAATCCCGAAAAAGTTTATTTGCTTGGATGTTTATCAAAAGTTTTCATCAAATCTTTTTAAAACCAAGGCAAATCCGAGAAAGCGAAATCAATTCGTTTTTATTCGATCCAACCCTTTTTTTAGCATTCATAATTGCTACAAAACATCAAGAAGAAAAAAATACAATTTTTTTTTCTTGATCTGATTTTAAAAATACAATTTTGGTGGTAAAAATCTCCCAAAATTGCACACTACTGATCAATCCTTGTAGAATCTAAGGAGCAGAAATCGCACGACATTCACCTTTAAAGGTATTATTCCGAGGGTAAATATTCTGGATCAACCTCTCTCGCATTTCATCCTTTCATATTAAAGTATTCGAGACTGATTTGTTGGAAAGGGTAATTTTAACGTGGAATTCATATTTATTTATTAAAAAAATGGGTTCTTTAATTAAATTTTGTTTTTTCTGGATTAGGGACGACTGACGGGCAGAGGCTCCACCGACGGCCATCGCTCAGTCGAGCAACAGGCCCTCGAGGAGTTCCGACTCCACCCATCGGTCGGCCCAAGGATGGCCATCGCTCGCACAATGTAGGTCGTGCCTGGGCCTTCCTTCTTCTTTGTTTGCTTTCTTTTCTCTTATTTTTATTCTTATTTTCCCCTTATTTTTCCATGATAATTTTTTATACATTCTTTGGCTTTATTCATTTTTCATGTTTATTTTATTGTCGATTATTGTGCTAACATGATTTTTGTTTTTGTGAGTTTAATAATTTTTCTTGGATTTGGGGTGTTAAAAAAATTGTTGACACATGATAATCTGAGGACATCATTCGGGTTCATTTCTTATTCTTGTTTCTTTTCATTTCAATTTCCATGTATCATTTATTGCAAATATTGTCTTTACTCCGCTAATATGAAAATGGTTAAATGTTTATACTAATTAATTTTGGATTTTTTTGTAATAAAAATGGGACTAATGTCCTAGTTTTCTTATCCAAATAAACCATCACCTCTAACATTTTTTCCTTTACGTATGCAAGTGAGGACCAATGTCCTCATCCTTAATAAACACCCCGTTTTGTGTATGATTTACATGTTTATTTACAATGTGGGTTGTATTTCGCCCCTAGTCTGAGGACATCATTCGGGTTCATTTCTTATTCTTGTTTCTTTTCATTTCAATTTCCATGTATCATTTATTGCAAATATTGTCTTTACTCCGCTAACATGAAAATGGTTAAATGTTTATATTAATTAATTTGGGATTTTTTTATAATAAAAATGGGACCAATGTCCTAGTTTTCTTATCCAAATAAACCATCACCTCTAACATTTTTTCCTTTACGTATGCAAGTGAGGACCAATGTCCTCATCCTTAATAAACACCCCGTTTTGTGTATGATTTACATGTTTATTTAAAATGTGGGTTGTATTTCGCCCCTAGTTTTGTTGTAAGTTATCACCTTTTCATCCTTACGCTCAATTTATCTTATTTACTGCTCTCCATTACATGATAATCTGCGCTTTAATAAATTGCATTAAAATGAATGAGAAAACAGAATGAAATTTTCTCTCTAAAACTCAATCATAATTTAATTAAGGTATGAATATATGGGAAGTTCCGAACCTTCTCTGGTCCTAGGCTCAGCGAGGTTAGAGGACCATCTCAATGTCCTATTGGGGTGGGGTCTCCAAAATATCTCTTATTGCCCAAAATAGGCCCAATTTGTATGGTCTTAGGCTCCATGAGATTAGATGATCCTTCCAGTGTTCTATTGGAATGAGGTGTCCAAAATATCTCTGGCTTGCCCAAAATGGATGCATATGCATCATCTTAGACTTCATGAGATTATATGATCTTTCTAATGTTCTATTGGATGGAGGCATCCAAAATATCTCTGAGAGCCCAAAATAGACACACATGCATTGTCTTAGGCTCAATGAGGCTAGAGGACCTTTCCCAATGTTTTATTGGGTGGCGACTCTAAAACACCTCATTGTTGTAAAAAATAGATGCCCTTGTAATCTCTAACAAATTTTTTGAACCCCTCTCGAATACCCTAAAAGCGGGTCATTCGGGGCACCCCGGGTTCGGCGCACGTCACAGTGGCGACTCCATTGGGGATGACTATGAGACTTCGCTTCGAAAGTACCTTGATTAAATCATATAATTGAGTTTTAATTTAAAATTTCACCCTTTTTACGAGATTGCATTACATATCATTGGAGCCTTAGATCTATGCTAGTTTGGTCCCTTTTTTAACCCCGGTGTGTTCCCGAAGCACGACCCTATGTTCACTCAATTTAGGGAAGTGTTAAGGATAATCACTAGCCCAATCCTCATACCATTTGGTATATTAAATGGCGACCCGATGGGTCATTACGCTCATGATGAGCTATACCTGTTGGCAGGGATTGGATAGCATGAAAGTATCATCACCCTGGTTAAAGCCCCGTAATGGAAATAGATACTTCCCCTAAATGGTATGAAACATAATACTATGCTTGTTGTATGGATCATTTTATATTGGATAAACCCAAATAATTTGATTGGTCACCTAATCAAAGGCTTTTATGCCCCGATAGGCCCATGTCGATTTATTCAGACTGCCTAAATACACAATGGTCAGAACCTATACGTATGTACATCGTTAAGATAGGTTATGTTGCCGGTGTTCCACCGTGTACCATGCGCATCCATCGGGTTCCTTGTTAACCCATGGACTAAGCCCACCTAGGAAAGAGACTATTACCTCGTGTGCAGGAGTGATAAGGTTGGAGGGACCTATGTGCTTGCATGTGATTGTTGATGCTGCATAGCACGATCATGCATCTTATTGCATTCATGCATCATCCTAACCTGATATGTTTTGCAGCCATCATAGATCTGCCCAAGTGGTCAAGAGGTCCTCATGGGCGGCTGCGCAGAAATTCGTTCTTTAGACTACTAGAAAGGGTAAAGTACTCGGACAGAATTTCGAAAAGCAGTCACGCTACCTTGTGAAATGGCTAACTTGCCAAGAGGGATAGACCCCACCAGGGCCATGATAGCTGAAGAAGTGGGTAGACGATTTGAGGAGTTCGAGAACAGAATGATTGCCATGATGGCAACCATAGCCCAGCCTGCCGCACCACAGAACCTAGCTCCTCCTCCTATGAGACACAATGAACAGGAGGAGGTCAAAAAGGACCCACAAGAAGAAATGTACCCACCACCAGTGGGTCTAAGGGCCAATATATTTGCAGGACAAAGAAGAAGCCCTGCCCGTAGGGTAGATGAGGAATGGCAAGAAGATGAATTGAAGAACCGACATCAGTAAGGGGAAAGGTACCTCAGATAAAAGAGGCTATCTGGAAGAAGACGGAGGAAAAATTTGATGCAATGTCAAGAATGTTGACTCGGGGATGAGGGATGAACCCTGAGGACAAAGAGTTGGAGGGAGATGATCTGATCCCTATGAACTTTAAAATGCCAGATGTCCCAAAGTTCGATGGCACTTCTGATCCTACAGCCCACATAAAGCAGTACTCGTTGGTGATGAAGGGTACTACTTTTACAAAGAGGCAGAAGATAGAGTACTTCTACTTAAGCTTAACTGGCCCGGCGGTGGATTGGTACCACAGTTTAGACCAGAGAACTAAGGAGGATTGGGATCTGTTAATAGAAGAATTCCTCAGGTAATATGACTGCAGTACGAGGATGGAGGTGACACTGAAGGATTTTGAATTGTTGCAATAGAAGTCGGTTGAGTCATTTGACAAGTATGTGACCCGATGGAGAAATCGGGTGATGGAGATGAAGAGAAAGCTAGATATTCAGGATCATATCTGGCTTTTTATTAAGAATGCTAGCCCATATCAGAGGGATGGGCTGAAGATGAAGGGTTTGAAGGATTGGGAATTGCTGAAGGATATTTCCATTAAGGCTGAGGGACAGTACCTCGCGAGAAGGGTAAGTAACGAGGGTTATGTCAAGAAGGGCAGAAGCAGCCAGGGGGCAAATAGGCCAACAAGCTCCAGCAGTGGCACAAGGAAGACGGCTGAGGTTTCAACTACAAATACTGCTCTGAGGCATTTCTCTAATTTAGAGAGGTCTCTCTCATGGGTACTTAGGAGGTTGATGGAGGGGAAACTACAACCTTTACCACCCCGACTAGCCAAGACCCAAAGATAGCTAGGGCACAAGGATGATGAGTACTGTGCTTATCATCAACATACCGGGCATGTAACTAATAGGATCTGATCGACTCTAAGAAGATCACAGATCCGAAGAAAAGAGAGAACCAGAGGAAGCCCGGGTATAATAATGTGGCCCCACCAGTGTTTATGATCGCGTCCAGTTTGTCCGAGTGGTTTGTATTAGAAGATCTATACGGTATCGGTGCCAACGTTGCTATCACACGCCTTCATGAGGCAAGTGAAAAAGGGATTCTCGTGGCAATGATCGATTGCTGGTCCACTAATGAAAGTGGAGATAAAAACCAGAATTTTGAAGTTAAAAGATTTCCCGACCCGTGGGGATCGGAGGAGGAAGACGAAGAAAGAGGGAAAAAGAAGGGAAGAGACTGGGAATGTGTGACGCGCGCCGAACCCCGTAGCCCTCGAAGGCCCGCCTTTAGGGGTTCATGAAAACTTGTAAGGTATTTACAAGTGCGACTATTTTGGGCAACAAGGAGATTTCATGGAGTCACCACCCAATAAAACATTGGAAAAGTTCGTCTCTTCTCAGTGAGCCTAAGACGATGCATATTATCCATTTTGGGCAAATCGAAGGGGTCTTGGAGGCATTCACCCCAATAGAACATTGGAATGACCCTCTAACCCTAAGGAGCCTAGGATTGTAAATTGAGTCTTTTGGTGGGACACAAGAGGTATCTTGGAGATCCCATTCCAATGAAACATCGGAATGGCCCTCTCTCCTCGTTGAGCCCAAAGACCAGAGATGGTTCGGGACTCCCCATTTATTCATAGCTTGGCTAAGCTTATAATCAAGTTTTGAATTTAGCGTTTCATGCCTTTTGTCATTCAATTTTAATGCAATTTAATTAAACACATATCAATCATATAATAAAAGTGATAAATAAAGTAAATGAAAGCAAAATAAATTACAACAAAACCAAGGGCGGAATACAACCCCCATTTGTAAATAAAATACAATTCATACATAAATCGGGCTATTTATTAAAATAAGGACGTTAGTCATCTCATGCATAATTAAAGAAAATAATTTTAAAATGACACTTATTTTGGATGAAAAAAAGTTAGGACATTGATCCCATTTTATTTAGAAAAAAATAAATTAATTAAGTAGAAATATTTTTGAGTTTTTTTCAATTAACGTGCATAAGAATAAAATTTATTACAGATTATATGATAAAATAAATTAATCCAAAATAATAAAAAGCAAAAAAAAAATAATAAACAACTCCTAAATGGATCTTCAAATCTCCATGGGCTCCCACTTGACAAAAACTCACATATGAAAAATAAGTATTGAAAAATAAAAAAACAAATAAAAATGAAGTTAGTATAAAAAATGAATTAAATATATAACATTAAAGCAATTAAATTAAGGCAAATAAAAATGCATCATGTATGACAAGCCAATTAAATTGACATAATAAAAATATGCAATTTAACAAATTAATAAAATCAACATGCTAAAAAAACATAAAATAGTGCTAATAAAATTTAACATGCATAAAAGCATAAAATAATATCCAATCATGCATAAAAAGTATAATACATATAAAATTCAGCATGCATAAAACATACATAATAATAGTAATAATAAAATTAAACAAGAATAAGGATAATAATAATAATACTAATAATGGTAATAATTGCAATAATAATAACAACACAATAATAACAAAGAATATGAACAATCAAATATAATAATAATAATAATAATAATAATAATAATAATAATAATAATAATAATAATAATAATAACAACAACAACAACAACAACAATAATAATGACAATAATAATAAAAATGGTAATAACATCAAAGAAAATGAACAATCCAATTAAATATGGAAGAATAAAATGAAAATAAAATAAGCCAATTATGCTAAAACATGTTAAATGATAATACTAATACTATTTATGAACAAAAAAATGATAACAATAATATGAACATGAACAATTAAATAAGAACTAAGAAATAATAATATGAACAATTAAATAAAAAAATAAGAAATATGAACAATTAAATAATAGATCTAAAAGAATTCACATGATAATTAATTAAATAAAAACAAAAGAATAAGAAAATAAGAAGAAAATGATAGAACTAAAAGAATTTACATGTTAACTAATTAATTGGAAACAAAAAAAATGAAATTAAAAAATTAAATTAAGAAATTGAGCCAAGAATGTTTACCCTCAAAATTAGCTTGATGAAATGAAGGTAAGGAGATCCAATTCCTTATCTTGATTTGTAAGAATAAAATTAGAAAAATAAAATATTGAAAATGATTTTTACTCAAGAACAAATAATTGATTTATTTGTCTCAAAGTAAAAATTGTTTGATGAAAAGGATAAAAATTCCCAAGAAAAAAAATTTTTTTTTTTTTGTCTCAAGATTCACTTGGAAAAATTATTTAGAAATTGAGAGAATGTGTTTGAGAGAAGAAAGAAGAAGAAAAAATAATTTTCTAAAGAAAATCCCTCCCAAAATTCTTCTAAAAATTAATTTTTATAACCCCAAAATTTAAAATTTTTTAATTAACAAATTAAATTGATTTAATTCCAATAACTACAAAAAACCACTGAATTTTGATGGGTTGGAAGATAAAAAGCTTTTAGAATTAAATTATGTAAAAAAAATGAGTTAAAAAGAATTAAAAATTAAGAAAATATGGCCAAAAAGGCCACTGGGGCGAAAACGGGTGCACAGGGGCGGGAGACGCCCGTCGGGCGTCTCCAGCGCGGGGGGCATGCGCCCAGCTGCGTACGGCGGGCAGGCCGTCGCTCGCGCGCGCAAGCGACGGCCAGCGCGCCCCTCGCGCATAGCGCTGCACGTCGCCCGGCGCTGCCGCAGCCCGACATTCGCGCGAATTTTTTTTTTTTCCAAATTTTCTATAAAACACAAAACTCACTTTTTTTTACCCCAAAATAAATTTTAAAACATCTTTAAAAATATTTTTAAAATACATTTTTATTCATTCCTAACAAATCAAAACGACGAGAAAATTATCATTTCCAACTTTCATTGTTTTTGCCTATAAATCGACACACTTAATTTTATATTTGGGTAATCCTGATCAAGGCTACTCGGGACCCGGTATCTACAGTTGCCCCCAATTTTGGGGAGGCTAGTGTGTGGGTGCCTAGGTGAGCAAAAATTCAGGAAAAAGAAAGAAGCGCGTACCTGAGGCTGCCTCCTTCCAGCTGCTCCCTCAGGAACAGTGCTGTGATTTGAACTGTGAGTATCCTCTTGGATTGCATTGAGTCGCTGACAAGACTACAAAGTGCTAGGGACCATTCTAAGACGGTGATGCACCGGGTTTGCTACAGACAACAAAAAATGGAAGAAGAGGATTGCACCGAGTCTGTTACAGACTACTAAAAGTGCAAATGTCATCCGTAGATGACGATGCGCCGAGCCTGCTATAGGCTACAAAAAACGCAAAAGAAGGATTGCACCGAGTCTTGTATAGACTATAAAAAGTGCAAAAAGAGGACTGCACTGAGTCTGCTACAGACTACTAAAAGTGCAGCTGCCATCCGTAGATGACGATGCGATGAGCCTGCTACAGGCTACAAAAAACACAAAAGAAGGATTGCACCGAGTCTGCTACAGACTACAAAAAGTGCAAAAAGAGGACTGCACCGAGTCTGCTACAGACTACTAAAAGTGCAGCTGCCATCCGTGGATGACGATGCGCCGAGCCTACTACAGGCTACAAAAAACGCAAAATAAGGATTGCACCGAGTCTGCTACAGACTACAAAAAGTGCAAAAAGAGGATTGCACCGAGTTTGCTTCAGACTACTAAAAGTGCAGCTGCCATCCGTAGATGACGATGCGCCGAGCCTGCTACAAGCTACAAAAAAAGCAAAAGAAGGATTGCACCGAGTCTGCTACAGACTACAAAAAGTGCAAAAAGAGGACTGCACCGAGTCTGCTACAGACTACTTAAAGTTCAGCTTCCATCCGTAGATGACGATGCGCCGAGCCTGCTACAGGCTACTAAAAGTGCGAAAACCGATGATCTTCATTTAGATATTTCCTGCAAAACTATGTGCACAAAAATATATACAAAAATTTAAATGTATATGATATGAGATGTAAATGTTAGCAAAAATAGATTGACCCTATCCTAGGTGGTTAAGGGTCTACTGAGGATATAGCTTGGCTGCTGCATCGCCCCTCCAAGGATCTGAAAGAGTGACATCTTGGCTTTAGGGACTTTGACCCTAAAACATTTTCTGAAAGAGACATCAAGTGTGCATCTTTGCCCCCCAGCCAATGATCATATGCCCAGGATCTGACTCATGCATTATCTGACTGAAGAATGATCATCCGAAGTAATGCCGCCTTATCGCTTCAGGCATCAAACGTCATTGCTTTAAAGGTATTGCGTCCATTGTGGATTTTCACACTAGCTTTTCTTTGTGGGAAATGCGTCCCTTCGGGGATTTTCACATAACCCTTTGCCTAACTTTTGCCTAGAATGGACCCAACCCAATCTAGCGGCTCTTATTTATTTCATTCATTTTTTGTAGGGCAGACTGCCTGTTTCCAAGTTTTCACCCTGCTCTTTGGCCTAACTTTTTCCTGGAGAGCCAGTTACGGTTTTCATCTCTAACGGCCTTTTTTTTTGTGTCAAGATTTTTTTTTTCTTTGAAGGAACTACAAGAGAAGGCTATTATCAGAACCACCGCGAAGAGTGAATAGCACATATCTGCTTAGGCACCTTCCGACAGAATGATTAGACAATAGTCATTAGATGAATAAGTGATATATTTCTTTTTAAGGCAGAACTAAAGAACAATGAAACTGTAAACTGTATTCTTTTATTCATTGCAAAATTGAGTACATTTCTATATGATTTCATCATACATGATCCTTATTTAACAAGAATTCAAAAGCACAAGACTACACCTAATCTCGAAATAGATCTTGTAAGCATCAAACTCCTGTTATCAATCGGCCCTCTCGGGTTTTCTCGATTGAACATTTTCTCTTGGCCCTTAATTTTTTCCCAGGATGCCATTTTTCAGTTTTCACCCTGACAGGGCACCCAATTTTAGCAAGGCCGCCTTTTTTTGGTTTCCAACCTGCGGGGCATTTATTCTCTTCTTTTTATTTTCTAGTCTTTAGCCATGGAACCTTTTTAGTCTATCGACATTGACCGGGTCTTTAAACTCATTCCCATCGCTGTCTGCTAAGATTGCTGCTCCCTTTGTTAGCAACTTTTTCAAAATGAACGGGCCTTCCCATGTTGGCCTGAATTTTCCTCTTATGTCTGGCACTCTCGGCCTCATCATCTTAAAGACCAGGTCCCCTTCCTTCAACGGGTGCTTTCGTACCTTCTTGCCAAAGGACCGAGCTAGTCTCTTCTGATAAACCTGATTGTGGTAATAGGCTCTCAACCTATCTTTATCCAACAGATTCAACTGCAACAATCACTGTTGTGCCCATTCTGTCTCTGGAATCTCAGCTTCCATGACTACCCTTAAAGATTTCAGCTCAATTTCAACCGACAAAACTGCTTCGGTTCCATATACCAGAGAGAATGGTGTTGCTCCCGTAGAGGTTCTGACTGTGGTTCTATAACCCCAGAGTGCAAAAGGTAGCTTTTTTGCCCAATCTTTATAACTCTGAACCATCTTGGCCAGTATTCTTTTCACATTCTTGTTCGCTGCTTCAACCGCACCATTAGCTTAAGGACGGTAAGGAGAAGACTTGTGATGCTGGATTCCATACTTCTAAAGCATCTATTTAGTTTCTGCTAAGAATTGTACCCCATTATCAGACACAATATGGTGTGGGAGACCATATCTGCATATCAAATTCCGCTCAATGAACTTAGCCGTATCCCTAGCATCAATCTTCTTGAAAGATTCAGCTTCGACCCACTTAGTAGAATAATCAATGGCAACTATAATGAACCTGTGCCCGTTAGAAGCTGTAGGACGTATCTCGCCTATGATATCTATCCCCCAAGCTCCAAATGGCCAGGGAGATGTAAAATTATGTAGCTCTGAAACTGGAACATTCCTTAAATTCGCGTATTGCTGGCATAACTGGCATTGCTTCACATATTTTGAATAATCCGTATCCATTGTGAGCCAATAGAATCCTTGGCGAATAATCTTCTTTGCTAAGGCTAAGCCATTCATGTGAGCTCCACAAACTCCGGCATGAACCTCTTCCATAACCTTTTCAGCTTCTTTCTCCGCCAAACACCTTAACTGGATATCATCGGCTTGCTTTTTATACAAAGTGCCATTTACACTGATGAATTGTGTGGACAACTTCCGAATCATCCTTTGGTCTTTCTCAGTGGCTTCCTTTGGAAAAACTGACCGTTCCAAGTAATTCTGAATGTCGTAGTACCAAGGGTTTCCATCGGTGGCCCCAACATCCATCACCTGCTCGGCTTTAAAATAAGGCTTTTCCAAGCTAGAGATTAGGACGGGTTTCATAGCAACCCCCATTGGATTATCCCACATGGACACTAATCTCGCTACAGCATCAGCCAACTGATTTTCATCCCTGGGGATGAAGTGAAAGGTGTAAGTCTCAAACTGGCTACTCAACATTCTCAAGTGCTTCACATAAGGTAACAGTCTATCTTCCTTAACTGTCCATTCCCCTCTGATCTGATGAATTACCAATGAAGAATCTCCGAAGACTTCTGCAGTCTTTGCCCCCAGAGAAAGCAGTGCTTCCAATCCGAAGATGCAAGCCTCATATTCTCCTTCATTATTGGTCGCCTTGTACCTCAACTTTTTGGCTAATGGCAGCTTTTCACCATCCGGGGTCATAAGAATGATCCCCGCTCCTACCCCTTTACTGTTGACTGCCCCATCGAAGAACAATTGCCACCCTTGTACTGCTATGACCATGACATCTTCATCTGGAAAATTGTACTCGAACTGGTCTCCCTCAATAGGATGTTCAGCCAAGAACTCAGCTACAGCTCTTCCTTTAATGGTTTTCCTGGTGATATATTCGATATCGAACTCCTGCAACAGTAGTAACAATCTTCCCATCTTTCCTAGTAGAGAGGGCGCTTCCTGAAGGTACCTAAGCGGATTATGCTTGGCAACCGCTTGCACACTGAAAGAATGAAAGTAGTGTCGTAACTTCTTAGAAGCCCAAATAACTGCCAAGCAAATCTTTTCTACTTCAACATATTTGGCTTCATATGTTAGGAATTTCTTGGTAAGATAGTAAACAGCAAACTCCACCCCAAATTCATCCTCCTGGGCCATCATGGCACCCACTGAATTATCTTTTATTGCCAGATACAGGATTAATGGTTTGGCACGACGTGGTGGTCTTAAAACTTGAGGATTCAGGAGATAATCCTTAATAGTATCAAAGGCTAATTGACAATCATTATTCCACACCACCGAATGATTCTTCCTAAGAAGCTTGAAAATGAGCTCACATATTGAAGCCAGCTTGGCAATAAACTAGCTGATGTACTGAAGCTTTCCCAGGAAACTTCTAACCTCTTTCTCTTTTTGAGGCACTGGCATCTCTCTGATGGCCCTGACCTTGTCAGGATCTACTTCAATTCCTCTCTGGCTTACCACATGGCGTAATAGCTTACCCGAGGTAACTCCAAAAATGCACTTCTTTGGATTGAGGCGCAGATCATACTTATTGATCCTTTGAAAGAACTTTTCCAAAGCCTTGAAGTGACCCTCTCTGGTAGTTGACTTGATCATCATGTCGTCAACATATACCTCCACTTCCTTGTGGATCAAATCATTGAGAACTCTGGTGACCATCCTCTGATAGGTCGCTCCTGCATTCTTTAGTCCGAAAGGCATGACCCGGTAAGCAAATGTATCCCATTCAGTTATGAAAGCTATCTTTATTTGATCCACTATCTTGTTAAGGATTTGATTGTACCCTGCGTACCCATCCACGAAGCTATAGATCATGCAAGCAGCGGTACTATCTACCAGCATATCAATATGAGGCAGAGGAAAATCATCTTTCAGGCAGGCTTTCTTCAGGTCCTGATAGTCCACACATACTTGAACTTTTCCATCCTTTTTAGCCACAGGAACTACATTAGCTAGCCACGTCAGGTATTTAACCTCCAGTAGAAACTTAGCCTCAATCTGCTTATGGATCTCCTCTTTCACCTTCTGAGCCCATTCTGGCCTAAGTCTTCTGAGCTTTTGCTTGACCGGTTTACTCTCTGGGTAAGTTGGAATGGCATGTTCGGCTACATCTTGGTCAATTCCCAGCATGTCCTCGTAGGTCCAGGCAAAGACTTTTTTATATTTTTTCAATATTCTCTCAAATTTTATCCTCTCCTCAGGAGTTATGTCTGATGCTATCAAAATTTCCTTTGGATTCTCCAAAGTTCTGAGATTAAATGCAGTCGTGCTAGTTGAGTTAATGTCAAAACTGAATACATCATGTTTATGATCATGAGGAATGAAATCATCAGAAATATCACACAAGTAAGCAAAGTTATTCATCTCATTAATGTAATCAGAAACATTAACATTGTCATTAAAATGTTCTGGCATAAAAATAATATCTAAGTAACTATTATTTTCATCTTCTGTCGATGACGATGTTGCAGCTGAATGGGCTTTGACTTCCTGGTTTGATGGAGGCTTTTCAACTACCTCCAGTGAAATCTTCAAATCTTCAAACTTCAGCTCTGGCTCTACCATCTTTTCTTTTCCCTTCAACGTGGTAGCTAACAGCTTATCAGTGACAATCTCCTCGGGCCCATCTGTAACACCCCGAAACTGCCCTGATAGATTGAGCCTATTTGTGTACGAATTGTGTGTATTTAATTTTGAGCATGTGTGGTTTGTTAAATTAAATTTGTTAATATTCATTATTTAGGGGTTTTAATTGAGTATGAGTGAGTGTAGGGAGTTAGGATGTATTTCTAAGGGTTATGTTAGGGTGTATATGTGAGTATGGGAGTAGTGTGTGTGTTAAGAGATTAGTCTTCGGTGTAGCTTGAAGGATGGGAGTTAGGTGTAGGTAGTATGTGGTCCATTGGGAAGTTGCCATGTGGCATGAGAGAGGGAAGAAGAGGGACAGCTGTTCTTCCCCTTGTTCTTATCCCGTTTTCTTCTTCTTTCCCTTCTCTTCCCGTTACTTCTTCATTTTCTTCTTCTTTCTCTTTATTTCTTTCTATAATTCTTCTTTTGTTAGAATTGAGTGAGCTGTGGTGAGTTGGGGTAGCTGGAGTTGGTTGGTAAGTTTGTAAATTAGTGTCCTTCCTTCTTCTTTTCTTTGAGTGAGTTTTATACCTAAGTGTATGTTTGAGGCTGAATTCTGGTTTTGCTGGGTTTTGTGGTTCAGAGATTCCGCCTAAGGAGACAAAAGGCAAGGATATCGTGAGTGGTAGTGGAGCTCGAGATTGAAATTCCATATTTTGAGGTTTGGGAACGTTGGTGTATTTTGCGTATTTTGTGTATTTTGATGATTTCTGTATTATTATTGGAATTGATGATATGGATGGTGTGTTTTGGCTTCTATGAGTTATGGGTATTGTTTAATTTGAGTTGAGAAGCATGGGTTGTGAAGGATGGAGTTAAAATGTGGAAGTTTTGCATGTTTTCTTAGAAATTACTGGTTTGAGAACTTTTGGATTTTGATTTTGTGATTTGCTTGATTTGATGACAATAATGAGTTCAAAGGGCATGTTTTATGTTGTGTATAATGGTTTGAATGAAGGAGTTTACTTAGAACTGAGTTTTGGACCAAATGAGTGAGTGGGTGAAAGTGGAGAATGAATTTCTGTAGATTTTTGGCGTTGGAAGTGGAAATCCCGACTCTGTCGTGAGCGTGATGATGTCACGAGGTCGCGACAGAGCTCGGTGATCTCTGTCCCATCGTGCGCGCCGAGCTGCAAGCGGCCGGGCGTGCGCAGTGGGAACTCCCTGTCGCGAGCACGACGTCGTCGCGATCGTGACAGAGAGCTCAGCGTTTGGCCAAACTTCTATCGCGAGTGCGCGCCTGGGAATGAGCCCGCGATAGCTCTTACAGGTACTCACTCTGTCGCGGGCGCGACGCTTGTCGCGAGCACGATAGTGAGATTTGTTTTTGTCTCCACGCGAGTGCGAGGCTAGCCGCGAGCGTGACAGGAGGCCAACTTTGCCTCTGTCGCGAGCGCGACACCCTCTAGCTTTTCTTTTTGACTTCTCTTTTATGATTACAATGCTTAACTTTCCAATTTGTATTACTTCTAGAATTATGTATAGTTTATATGCTTCCTATATCATGAATAAAACATAATATAAACATATGTTGTGAATTGAAATGTGTCTTGGATTATGCATGACCTGCTAGAGTTGGATAAGTGGATAGTTAGGCATGCCTAATAGAGATAGTGTTGCTGCAGCTAGTGTATGATTTGGACCCTGATCATGTTCCCCGACTGGATCTTCGTGATCCCTTTGTACTGAATCTACGCGAAATGATTTTGGAACAAAATTAAAAGATTGTTTTGATACCCTCGGGTATCTATGTGTTATGAGAATACCGTTAATACCTTCGAGTATCTACGCGTACTCGTTATCCACTGTTTTGATATAGCAGGTGCAATAGTGTTATTTGTTATTATATATGAATTTCTAAATTATTGCTTATTGGGAATAATATGAATATAGTACTGTTATGTGTTAAGTTAATTTATAACATCTTAACAATTAACTTTATCATTCGCTTGTGAATATTTGTTGACGCCACTATGAATGGCCGTTGTGCATCTTTATTTCCCCACTAAGCGATTTCGCTTAGCATGGGTGTTTTATCCGTGCCAGTGTGGAAGGTTTTGAAGGGTTGAACCGAGGGTTTCGCATTAGCAGGGCCAACACAACTAGTGGATAGAAGATTTTGTAATTAGGCCTTGTATTCTTTTTGTATATATATTATAGTCTTATACTATTGAACCTATGTAAAGGATATTTTATAACTTATTTTGTTACTAGTATATATAATCATTATGTGGTGCTGAGGCACTTTTGTATCTTTTGGAATATGTAAAGCCACTTTTGTCATATTAATGAAATGTAATATTTTGCTCCATGGTCTTTTCTCAGATAAATTATGAAATTTTAATTTATTCATTCGCATGTGAAATTGGTGTGCAATGATTGATACTGTTTGAGCATCTGTGGTTGGCAGCACTTATGTACCGAGGACCTTTATCCTCTTCGTAGGGTGAAGTTCTCTACGTATAGGTAAGGGGTGTTACATTTTGTGGTATCAAAGCAGTAGGTTTAGACGTTTCTGGGTTAGAGTATCATAGAAAGTCTGTTAGAGTTTTGTTGGCCTAATGCGAATTGTGGTTTACAATTTGTAGCTATGGAGTCTGCTCGTGGATCGCTTTAGGGGTCAGCCGAGAGTGCGAATCCCCAAGAGCAAGATCCATCAGTTTCGGGTCCGGCTCAACCTCCTAGGGTGCAACTTGAGGCCCCTGCGGTTCCCTTTGAAGCGATGCTTAAGATATCTCAAGATATGGCCAGGGTGTTGGAGAGAGTAACTGCACCTAGGGCACCTATTGAGAATATGAGAAAGTATGGAGCTGAGGATTTCTTCGGTACCAGTTTAGATGAATCAGATAAAGCTGAGATGTGGATTGATAAAGTGAAACAGGCGTTAAGCGAAGTCAGATGTCCGCCAGATAGAGAAGTGGAATGTGTAGTGTCACTGTTGCAAGGTTCTGCTTATGACTGGTGGAGGTTAGTGCTCAGTCAACCCTAGCTTCCCGAGCCTTTATCATGGGGGTTCTTTGAGAAGGAGTTCCAAAATAAGTATGTAACGAAGGCATTTAAAGACGCCAGATGGGCGCAGTTCTTAAGTCTCAGGCAGAGAGTGATGTCTGTGGCAGATTATGAGAATGAGTTTAACAGACTTAGTAAATATGCACCGCCAGGAATTCTTACTGATGAGTTTCGGTGTCAATATTTTGAGGCGGGTTTGAATGAATCTTTGAAGGCAATGCTAGTTTCTTTGATGTCTGCCCCGAATGTCAGCTATTATCAGCTGGTTCAGGCGGCTTTGAGAGCAGAGCGCTCTGAGAATGTTTTGAGAGAGAAGGCTTTCTGAGGAGAAGGACCTCCAAAGGCAGTTCTTCCTCAGGGAAAAGATCAAGAGAATCTCAAGGGAATCCTGTTGGTGAGTCTCCTGCTAGTCCGGCTACTAGAGGGAGGAGACAGGACTCTTCTAGAGGAGGTTCTAGTGGTAGAGGCGATGCGATGCCTCAATGCTCTCATTGTAGTAAGCGCCATTGGGGCGAATGTAGGTGGCTGACAGGCGGATGCTTCAAGTGTGGTAGTACGGACCAGTTCCTTGCTAATTGCCCGAATCTGCGTGAGAATGCTCCAGGTCAACAAGAAGGTAGTCGAGCAGGATCTAATGCTCCCCAAGGAAGCCGTGGTAGAGGTAGAGGACGGGGTCGTGGTGGATGGCCTCGGGAGAGAGAGCTATCTAAGTCTGTGGACCGCCCCGTTCCGACAGCTGGTAGAGCCTATGCTATGAAAGCGAGGGATGAGCAGAACGCACCAGAAGTAATTGCCGGTAAGTTTTTATTGTTTGACTCTGAAGTGTATGCTTTGATAGATCCGGGTTCTACTCATTCTTACTTGTGTTCTAGTAAGTTGGGTGCTAGTTTGGGAAGTGAAGAAAGATTGGAGTATGAGATTTGTGTGTCTAGCCCGTTGGGTCAGAGTGTTATTGTGAACCGGGTTTGTCGGAATTGTCCTTTAAGAATTCAAGGCATGGAGTTTGTAGTTGATTTGATTAGGTTGCCTTTTCATGAATTTGATGTCATTTTGGGAATGGATTGGTTAGCCAAGCGTCGAGCTATAGTGGATTGTCATAGGAAAGTTTTGATTCTCAAAGATAAAGATAAATTACCTGTAGTTGTAAAAGGTGAGGGAAGTAGTTCGTTACATAATGTCATTTCAGCAATGAAGGCTATGAGGTTCATGAGGAAAGGATGTGAAGCGTATTTGGCACTAGTTCTGGATTCACGGAGAGGGCAAGTTAAAGTGCAAGATATTCTGATCGTGAGGGAATTTGAAGATGTATTTTCGAAAAAGTTACCGGGGCTACCTCCAGAGAGGGAAGTAGAGTTGTCAGTGGAGATTGTACTGAGAGCATCTTTGATTTCTAAGGCTCCTTATCGGATGGCTCCAGTGGAACTGAAAGAACTAAAGAGTCAATTACAAGAACTCTTAGATAAAGGATTTATCAGGCCTAGTGTGTCTCCGTGGGGTGCTCTGGTCTTGTTCATTAAAAAGAAAGATGGAACATTGCGGATGTGTATAGACTACAGGTAACTTAACAAGATTACGGTAAAGAATAGGTATCCGTTACCGCGGATTGAGGATCTTTTTAATCAGTTGAGAGGGGCAGGAGTGTTCTCCAAGATAGACCTAAGATCGGGTTATTATCAATTGAGGGTAAAGGATATGGATGTGGCGAAGACGGCTTTTCGGACGCGTTATGGTCACTATGAATTCTTAGTGATGCCATTTGGTTTGACCAACGCGGCCACAACCTTTATAGATCTAATGAACAGGGTCTTTGGATGGTATTTGGATCGGTTTGTGGTAGTGTTCATCGATGACATCTTTGTTTACTCGAAGAATGAAAAGGAACATGAAGAACACCTCCGTTTGGTATTACAAGTGTTGAGAAATCACAAGCTTTATGCTAAACTTAGTAAGTGCAAGTTTTGGTTAAAAGAAGTGACCTTCCTTGGACATGTGGTTTTAGCTGAAGGTGTTCGGGTAGACCCATCCAATGTAGAGGCAATTGTGAACTGGTTACCACCTAAGAATGTGCCAGAAGTAAGAAGTTTTCTGGGTTTAGCTAGTTATTATCGGCGTTTTGTTAAAGGATTTCCGGTATTGGCTTCACCTTTGTCTAGGTTGCTTTAAAAGGAAGTCAAATTTATTTGGTCTGAAAAATATCAAGCAAGTTTTGATCAGTTGAAGGAAATGTTGATATAAGCTCCTGTGCTTACACAGCCTGTGCCGAGTAAGGAATTCACCATGTATAGTGATGCTTCAGGAGTGTGCTTAGGTTGTGTTCTGATGCAAGACGACAAGGTAATTGCCTATGCCTCTAGGCAATTGAAACCTCATGAGCAACACTACCCAATGCATGATCTAGAATTAGCGGCGATAGTGTTTGCACTGAAGGTGTGGCGGCACTATTTATATGGAGAAAAGTGTAGAATCTTCACTAATCATAAGAGTTTGAAATATCTGCTGACTCAGAAAGAGTTAAATCTGAGACAGCGAAGGTGGTTGGAACTATTCAAGGACTACGACTGCATTATTGATTATCATCCGGGTAAAGCAAATGTGGTGGCAGATGCTCTTAGTAAGAAATCAATATCGGCTTTGTCCCTTAATAGAGGAAGATGGAGATTGGATTCAGAAGGTGCATTGGTTACTCGGCTTAAAGCTAGATCAAATTTGAGGCAAGAGATTGTGGATGCACAGTTAAGTGATCCTATTTTGCAGCGTGCTTATCAAGCAGTGAAAGTCGGTAAGCGAAATGAATTTTCAATGGATAGTGAAGGAGTGCTTAAGCATGGGAATCGTTTATGTGTACCAGATGTGAATGAGGTAAAGAAGAAGCTTTTGCTTGAAGCCCATTCATCAGTTTTTACTATGCATCCGGGTGGAGATAAGATGTATCGAGATCTCAAACAGCATTACTGGTGGTCGGGTATGAAGAAGGATATAGTGGATTTTGTTTTAAAGTGTTTAGTGTGTCAGCAAGTGAAAGCCGAACACCAAGTTCCATCGAGTGTGCTTAACCCCTTACCCATTCCTCAGTGGAAATGGGACGATGTTACGATGGATTTTGTGACTGGCTTGCCGTTGATGCAGTGCAAGCATGACTCAGTATGGGTTATAGTAGATAGATTGTCAAAGTCAGCGCATTTCTTGCCTGTTCGATTGGACTATTCTATGGATAAGTTGGTAGAGATATATGTGAGAGAGATAGTCAGGCTTCATGGGGTTCCGTTATCCATTGTATCAGATCGAGATCCTCTATTTACGTCCAAGTTTTGGAAAGAACTTCAGTCAGCTTTGGGTACTCGGCTAAACTTCAGTACAACGTTTCATCCTCAAACCGATAGTCAGTCTGAGAGAGTTATTCAAATTCTTGAAGACATGCTGCGGAATTTTCTGGAAATTGGGATCGATATGTGCCTCTGATGGAATTCGCGTATAATAATAGTCACCAGGCAAGCATCGGAATGGCCCCTTATGAGGTGTTGTATGGGCGGAAATGTAGAACACCGATGTGCTGGATTGAATTGTCGGAAAGAGCTATGATAGGTCAGGAGATAGTGAGGGACACGGAAGAGTAAGTTAGAATTGTGCAACAGAATCTGAAAGCAGCCAAAGACAGACATCGATCGTATGCTAATTTGAAGTGTAGAGATATCCAGTATGAAGTCGGTGACAAGGTCTTTCTGAAAGTTTCTCCGTGGTGAAAAGTTCTTCGTTTTGGCAAGAAAGGAAAGTTGAGTCCCCGATTTATTGGGCTGTAACACCCCCACCGTCGCCCCCGTTAGAAGGACACCAGCGGGCGCGTTACCCGACGCTCACTCACAAAAATGCACACATACACTATGCGGAAGCATACATTCATACATAATGATACATGCATAATGCGGGTTAATTAAAAACTTATCATGCGGGCAACAGCTGGTCATGCATTAACTCACACACTCGCAAGCACTACGTGGAAACATAAGCACATACACACATGCATGCACTCTTTCAATCAGCGGAAGCATAGGGCGAATATTAAAACAGAAGAATAGCTTAATACCTAAGCATTTTAACGCTTACATCATCATAAATATTACATCAAGATGATTGCATAATAATTACATATACGAAAGGCTATAGAAATACAAGATCCAAATTACAAAAGCTGAACAAAATACAGAACTTCTAACTCCTATGTGGCCGACCTTGCAGATGCGCGACTCGAACAGAACCAAACCTGCCACCTGCATGAGAAAAGAACCCGTGCTAAGCGATAAACGCTTAGTGGGGAAAACACACAAGCAATATGGACGACCATTCACAATGGTCGTCAAGGCATAACACGTTCACAATGGCAAATACGGACATTCATAACACATATAAAAATCAGGCTTGCATAGAAAGGCATTCCGTCAAAAACTCACATTCATATCCATATACTTATGTCAAAAATAAGCCGAAGCAGACAGAACACCATACACAATACAAGTATCATCATGCCGAACTACATACAATTTCACATGCATATACTTACCAGGGTATTGGACATCAGCACCTTACCGTTCATAGTGGCATGACATTTATACGTGCAATTGTCATGACCAATTACTCATACATTATCTAAAACTCCATTCACATATTATAAGATTACCATGCTATACTGCACACAATTATCATGCCAAGAACAAGTGCTAATTAAACCTACTTTCTGTCATGTCATACTACCCACACTAGCCGAACCCAAGGGAATATGTCAAAACACCACACTTCCACTGCAAGACTCTTTCACATAAAATATCATGCCATGCTCATAGACACATGACAACATGCCGAAGATACTACAACAGTTGAGACCAAAGGAACAAATAGCAAAATATTACATTCAGAGCTTACACAAGCTCAAGATTAGATTCTTAAACACTTTTACTTGCCTCATCATCATCCATTAATGCACATACACTTACCGAAGCCGATCCACATGCATTGTACCCCAGATAATACATATGTAATCATTCAATAGTCTAGATCGCCTTATCATGCATACTAATTCACATGCTACAATAATAATTAACAGTACAGAATCACACTCATATACATACTAATTAACCATATCAATCCGTAATTTAAGCTCACTTTCGTATACATATTATTTCATATGCTTATAACCTAACTAGTCGAATTCAAATTCTCATAAGAATAACATAATAAAATGTATTCAAGGCATTTGAAAGATTATGGTCACAGTCATGAACGTTTTAATTTCAGTACTGTAGACACCGGGTCCTGAGTCAGCCTAGATCGAAGTTACCCAATGATGATAATTGCCTTCACAGGCTTAAAAGGTTAAAAGTGATGGTTTTCTCATCAAATTTGCATTTTAGAGTGAAAAATTAGAAAATAATATAAAAAAAATATATTTAAAAAATTAATTAATTCTGAAAAATGGGGGCTTAAAATTATAGTGTTTTTAGTCAATTTATAATTTAAAAATACAAAAAAAAAAAAAAATAAAAAAAAATTTTCGGACCGCGAGTGTCGGGCGCGGCAGCGCGCTTGCGGCAGCGCGCAGGCGCGCTGGCGCCCAGCACGCCGACGCCCAGGCGCCCAGCGCGCTGGGCACGGTTTGGCGACACGCAGCGTCGCCAATGCCGCGCGTTGCTAAAGAGCGACGCGCAGCGTTGCGCGCTGCGCGCCGCACCGCGCGCCTCTGCGCGCGATTCCCGCCCGAGCGCCAGCGCGCGAATCGCGCCTGCTCGCCGCGTGAGTGCCCGTCGCTCTATAGCGACGGGCGGCGTCCCTCTGGCGACGGCTCCCTGGCCGTCGGTACAGGGTCTGATGCCCTATTTCCCCTTTTTCAGCATTTTTTCCGATTTTTTCACCCAAAAATCCGTTTTTATCCCAAAATTAAGGGTTTTTGACTTCAAATAAAATTCCAAAATATTTTTTATAGATTATTAATTAATAAAACTTGATTTTATCCCCAAAAATAGAGGAATTTGAATAAAATTAGGTTTGTTTTCCTTAATTAAATTAGGGCAACATTTTCTATTCTTTAAATAGTTTAGGATGAAAAATTAAAAAGGGGAGCCTCCACATTTTTGAGACCTAATTTTCCAGAATTCTTCTTCTATTTTTTCTCTTCAAAATTTCATTTTTCTTTTTTTAATTAATAAGGTTTAATTGAAATTGAAAGATCAATTTTCAATTGTTAATTATTCCAATTAATTTCTTGGTTTTCTCTTCATAAACACAAGAAATTAATCATCATTTTGACATCAATTTCTTTTTAATCTTAAGCATACAAATCAATTCCTTTGTTTTTCTCCATAAACAAAGAGAATTAATTTTATTGCTAATTTTATTCTTTCAAGCAATCTTCCGGAAAATCATCACTTTTCCTTCATCAAATCCAATATTCTGAGGGTAAATATTCTTGGCTCCATTTCTATTTCATTTCTATTTTATTTTATTTATTCATATCCATTTTATTATTTTTATTGATTTATTTATTGTTTTCATCTATTCATTTGTTGTATTGATTTTATATTTGTTCCATTTAATTGTTTATATATGATTTGATTTTTATTCATGTGAATATTGTTTTTTTTTTAATTCCTAACATGTAAATAATTTATTTTGATTCCTCATTATTTTTAACATGCAAATAATTAATTAATTTAAATTAATCTTTTTGCCATGTAAATAGTTTGTATTAATTATGAACACATCAATTAACCTTGTTACATATCATTATTATTTTCATCATTCCTTTGTTTACTAATTTTTATCATTGTTACATGATTTTATTATCATTTGTTTATTTATTCAATCATTATTTTTCACTTATCATCATTTATTTTCATCATGTGTATATTTTCATCATGTACTAATTAATTAACATGTTTTATTTTATTTTCATCACATCATTTAATCATTTATCATATATAATCCATGTTTCTCATTTTATTTTGGTTTGTTAATATTTTTTTTTATTCCATTATTATTCTTTTCATATCATCTTACTTTATTTTAATTTGTTATTCATTATTTTGTATGTTTAATTGATTTAATTGATTGAATCACTAACATTGTTTTAATTGTATTTTGTTTTTATGTCTAAACTCATTTTTTCGCTTGGGCGTTTTTGCGAGCACATCGGGAGGTCCAAAAAGGCTCATTTGGTTTGTAATATTTTATTTAATTTTGCCATATAATTTTCTTGTAAAATTCTTTATTTAGGCCCGCTAGAAAGAAAATCACAAAAACATTTTTATTAATTAACTTGACATTTTTTTTCTAAATAAAAGGGGACCAATGTCCTAGTTTTTCATACCCAAATAAATCATTACATCAAAACTGTTTCATAATAAATATGCATGCGAGGACCAATGTTCTCACTATTAAAGAATAACCCGTTTTATGCATGTGTTTCACTTTTATAAATGGGAGTTGTATTCCGCTCCTAGTGTTATTGTAATTTATTTTTTAAATGCTTTATTTTGGATTTTGCTTACATTTACCGCTTCTGAAATGAATGAATGCGCCTTCAATTAATTGCATCGTGTGGAGAGAGAGCGAATCAATGGTATTAAAATTTGATCATAAAATAATCGAGGTAGAAATAGATGAGAAATCCCGGACCCAGCTCTGGTCTTTGGGCTCGAGAGGTTAGAGGTTATCCTCCAAAATACTTCTTGGGTCATGAGGCTTTAGCGCTAATCCTAGGCCTCATGGCCCAATATGGATAAAATGCGCAAGTCTTAGGCTCTCCGAGGCGAGAGAAACTTTCCCAATGTTCTATTGGGTGGCGACTCCATGATACCTCCTTGTTGCCCAACATAGACGCACTTGCGATTCATTTGCAAGATGCCAACGGACCCGCAAATGCCCCGGTCGCCCACGTGCGGGCGGTCCGAAAGGGCGGCGCTCGGGATCCGGCGTGCGTCACAGTGGCGACTCCGCTGGGGACGTTTATGGTTCGAGATTTCGATTCGAAAATACCTCTTTTAACATTTATGATTAAAATTTAATTCATAAATTCACCTTCTCTCAAATTTGCATTTGCATATCATTAGAGCCTTAGAATACGCTAGTTTGGTCCCTCTTCTAGCCCCGGTGCGTTCCTGAAGCACCTCCTCATTTTCACTCAATTTGGGGAAGTGTTAAGGATAATCACCAGCCCAAGCCACGTACCTTAATGGTATATCAAAATGGTGACCCGATCGGTCGTTACGCTCGTGATGAGCTAGACCCGTCGGCAGGGATCATGCTTGGGTAGCCTTAAAGTAACATCTCCCTTGTCCAAAGCTCATATAATGGCCATAGCTACTTTCCACAGGTGATATGAACCATAATTCCATGCTTGCTGTATGGACCCTCATGTATTGGGTGAGTCCAGATGTCTCGCTTGGTAACCTAGCCAAAGGCTTCCATGCCCCGGTAGGGCCATGTCGAAATTTGTGGAACGTCTAAATACATGACGATCACTATCCATCCGCTTGTACATTAGTATAGGAGTGTTATGCTGTCGGTTTTTCACCGCGCACCATACGTGTCCATTGGGTTCCCCGTTAACCCATGGATCAAGCCCACCTAGGAAAGAGACCGCATTACCACGTGTGTGAGAGATATGAGGTTGGAAGGATCTATCTACTTGCATGAGTTTGTCTATGTTGCATAGCACGATCATGCATCTTACATGTCATTCATGCATCATCTTAACAGGTATTTTTTGCAGCCATTATAGATTTGTCCAGGTGGTCTAAAGGTCTTGACAGGTGATTAATTAGCAATTTATTTTCTTTCTGAGGATCAGAATACGTGGGCTCAGAGAACGACAAGTCGTCATCTTTTACAACATTTGATAGAAAGTAACATGACCAACCCATCAGGAAGACCGGGTGCAACCCATGCCCTCATTATTGATGAAATGGATAGGAAGGCACAAGACTTAGAGAGCAGGCTGAAAGAATTTGAAGCCAGGTTGAAGACTATAAAGGAAGACTTGGCTGCCACAATGACACCGTCTACCAAGGCACAGCATACTGATTTTTCCATGCCACAGAGCAAACAGGGTCTAGCTGCAACAGCATACATGCCAAGAATCGGGTTCAGAGGAAAGATGCCTTGTGTTCTGCAGTCAAGGAAAAAAGACAAAGGACATGTTTGTAATGAGGGGTTTAAGATGACGACACAGGGTGACCCCAAGAAAAGAATGGACATTCTCGAGGAGGCAATTCAACGATCCAAACGTGCTACTGCCCAAGCTGCCAACAAGAAACTCGCCTTGATTACGATAAATTCAGAGAGGAAAAGTGGTCTATGCAGAAGTGACAATACCGTCGGCATTCAAAATATCAAAAAAATGCCGGTGGCTGGAGTGGCCCAGAAATATTGCTTTGGTTTTGACGGATCTTTCCCTCAGAGGACGTCAACTAAGCCAACTATGGGTTATGGGATAATGGATTCTCATCAGTACCCCACAGGTCTATTTAATGACTGGAAAATCCCGAGGAAGCAAGTCCAAGATCTTGAGCCATCTAGAATTATTGAAGGGTGCCTAAGTCAGTGCAATAGCAGCCGAATAAGTGGTGGAGACATGAAGATGCCAGCTAGGAAGGTGACCCGAAATGACTGCATCATCTTAGAAAAGCCTTTGTCAAAGCATTTTGCCTATTTTGTTAAGCAAGGGAAGTTGCAATCAAAACGAGCTAGACCCTATAAAAGCCAAGGGCGTCCAGGTCATCGGGTAGGTCAATATTGCATCTATCATCAGCAGGATGGACATGACACTGATGAATGCCGAGCTTTGAGGGAGCGGGTTCAAGGCCTCATCGACAAGGAGTCAAAGGAAGGAAGGATAGGCCCCGAAGTTAATTAGAGACCGTTGGCAACAACACCTGCGTTGGCAGAAAGAGGAAGATGATAGTTTAGACTCTCTTTCTTAGTTCTGAACTTGTTTTTAATATTAATGATGTTTTCTAGTTTTATTAGTGAATCAAACAATTTCCTTCATTTGTGTGATGTTTTTAACGATTTCATTACACATGATCATAATTCATTTATATTTGACATTGGCTCGATTGATGCTACTCTATTTATTCTTGGAACCTCAAAAATCTTGATGGCATCTGACATAACTTTTGAAGAGTGAGAAAATTTGAGAGAATTAAAACAAGATACGAAAAAGTCTTTGCCTGGACCCATGAAGATGTGCTTATGAAGCTGTCGAAAATGCTATGCTAAACATATCCTAATCATGGACAGATGACACAAGAAGCTCAGAAGATTCAAGCTGAAATAGGTAGAAATGGCTGAAAGTGGAGATCCGTCAGTAGAAACAGGACCAAAATTCATACTCAAATGCAATGCCCAACTTGATGGAACAACAATAACCCCAATGGTTAAGATGAAAGGTGCACGCATGTGTAAAACTTCAAGATTTGAGCAGAGCTTATTGGGGAGCGAAAAATATATATAAAAAAAAATCGTCAAAACAAAAAAAAAAAAACAAAAAAAAAACAAAAAAGACAAAAAAACAAAAAAAACAAAAAAAAACAAAAAAATAACAAAAAAAAAATAACAAAAAAAAAAAAGAGAGGGAGAAGAAAAGAGAGAATTGATCAGGGGGTAAGCGAATGCTATTTGGAGGCAAGGTCTCCTCAAATCTCGTTGATTTACACATGCTTGTATTTTGCCTTTTTTCTTGATGACCAAAAAGGACCACGAAGATTGTATCGACTTGCAATAGGTACAGGTTGCTCGAGCTTGGAAGAAGACATCACAGGAAAGGTGTTCCTTACAATCCCAACGAATAGGGTCATGCCAAGGCAGCCTCCTACTCTACACATGGGTCAAGTGCGAAAGAGCAATTCATGGTTAAAGTTAGGAAACTGCTCCAGAGGTGACATTAAGGACCACAAGTCCTCTCTGTGTTTCCCTCAAGCTAATGGGGCAAGAGAGGCTGCTAACAAGGAGATCTCAACCAAGTAGATCCAAAACTACAAAGGTTGGACAGAGAAGCTGTCTTTCCCATTCCCAGGCAAGAGAATCACCATTATAACCTCTAAAAAATTCACCTTTTATAAGGGGGGCAGAGGCAGTATATCCGAGCGTGGTAGAGATCAAATCTTTAAGCACAACCATGGAAGCCTAAATTTTTAGAAGTCAGCTAGTGCAACAATGGCATCAGCAGTTAAACACATCAGACAAGGATAGATCAAGAGATCATCCAGGAAGGAAGCCAAAAAGCCACCGTGAAAAGAGGGAGATTCTATCTTTCAGCAAATGAGTATAATGCGGCAAGTTCAAGCCGATATGAGAAGGCTCCGTTGTTTTTCAGAGACGGTTATCCAGGATAGCAATGACAGAAGTGGTGAAGATGATCAGTATTAGTAGACTCAAAAATGGGTCAATGGCTAAAGACTTAAAAATCAAAAGAAGGGAATAAAAGCCCGCGGGTCGAAAATCGAAAAAGGCGGCCTTGCTAAAATTGGGCGCCTCGTCAGGGTGAAAACCGAAAAAAGGCATCCTGGTCAAAAATTAGAGGCTTGAGAGAAAATATCCAATCAAGAAAACCCGAGAGGGCTGATTGGTAACAGGAGTTGATGCTATCAAGATTTGGCTCTATGAATGAATGCAGTTTGACATTTTCGAATCAGTGTTAAATGGTGATTACGTAGATTGAAATTGTATTGAAACAAGCACAATGTTGTGAAATGAAATAAAACTAAATTCATTCATTGATATTATTTCCTAGTTCTGTTCTAAAAAGGAAGATATTGCTTAAAGTCTATACAAATCTGAACTAGTCCTTACTACGGCTCTCGCCGGCCAGGTGCCTTAGTGGCCAAGTCCTATTATCAATTGCAGGGCTAGGTGTCCATTTTCTATATATACGCTGGTTAAAGTTACAGAATGACTCCCAGAAAAAAAAAAAAAAAAAAAAAAAAAAAAAAAAAAAAGAGGCATAGTAGTTTTTCTAGAAGTCCAGTCCAATAATATGGAGAAGCAAAGGCTAAAGACAAGGCTTCACCTCGAAAGGATAGGGAACGTCTCACTACATCGTTAATCCCTCTAAGTTATCAAGCACAATAGATGGTTTCCAAGAACCATATCCCTATCTGCTACTTCACCCAATCTAGCAACACATTTATCAAGATATGCCATACAATGCAACCGATGCTAAAGAGAAAATATCTCAGAGAATAACTGCTGATTACCCTAAGAAGGGGCTTTAATGGTAGCTCAAACTTTTCCTGCAGCTGTAAAACAAAAAAAAAAAAAAAAAAAAAAAAAAAAAAAAAAGAGGCCGTTAGAGATGAAAACCGTAACTGGCTCTCTAAACAAAAGTTAGGCCAAAGGGCAGGGTGAAAACCTGGAAACAGGCAGTCTGCTCTAAAAAAAAAAAAAAAAAAAAATGAACAAAAGCCGCTGGATTGGGTTGGATCCATTTCAGGCAAAAATTAGGCAAAGGGTTGTGTGAAAATCCCCTAAGGGACGCATTTCCCGCAAAGAAAAGCTAGTGTGAAAATCCACAAGGGACGCACTACCTTTAAAACAATGACGTTCAATGCCTGGAGCAATAGGGCGACGGTATTTCGGATGATCTTCTTTCAATCATATAACATACAATACAGAACATGAAAAAGAATCCCGGGTAAATGATGATTGACCAGGGGGGGCAAGGATATATACCGGACGTCTCTTTCAGAAAACTTGTCGACGATCTTCAGGTTTCAGGGGGCATTGTAGAGCAGGAAGGCTACAACCTCAGCGAACCATGGACCACCTAGGGCACAGTCTATACATTGTTGCAAGCATTTGCATTCCATATCATGCACACGTGATTTCTTGTATATTCCTATGCATACAATCTTGCAGGAAAAATCGGCGGGGAACACCAACAAAAGCCGAGTGACGACACCAGTCCAAACATCTAAAGGAGCACAGTTCCAAAATTCACAGCGGTTAGCACGATGGCGGCACTACCCACAAGAGGTTAGCACGAGCACGGCACTACCAATTCACAGCGGTTAGCACGATGGCGGCACTACCCACAAGAGGTTAGCACGACCACGGCACTACCAATTCACAGCGGTTAGCACGATGGCGGCACAACCCACAAAAGGTTGGCACGACCACGGCACTACCAATTCACAGCGGTTAGCACGATGGCGGCACAACCCACAAGAGGTTGGCACGACCACGGCACTACCACAAATTCACAGCGGTTAGCACGATGGCGGCACAACCCACAAGAGGTTGGCACGACCACGGCACTACCGATTCACAGCGGTTAGCACGATGGCGGCACAACCCACAAGAGGTTAGCACGACCACGGCACTACCAATTCACATAGGTTAGCATGATGGCGGCACTACCCACAAGAGGTTAGCACGACCACAGCATTACCAGCTACAACCAAAAGACAGCAACAGCTATCATTACAATTCCATCAAGCAGGAAAGACGGCCGACTCAGGTACGCGTCTCTTTCCTTTTCTTCTTTGAGTTTAGGCTCACCTAGACACTAGTGTACTAGATTCCCCTAAACTGGGGGCAACTGTAGACACCGGGTCCTGAGTCAGCCTAGATCGAAGTTACCCAATGATGATAATTGCCTTCACAGGCTTAAAAGGTTAAAAGTGATGGTTTTCTCATCAAATTTGCATTTTAGAGTGAAAAATTAGAAAATAATAAAAAAAATATATATTTAAAAAATTAATTAATTCTGAAAAATGGGGGCTTAAAATTATAGTGTTTTTAGTCAATTTATAATTTAAAAATACAAAAAATAAAAAAAAATAAAAAAAAATTTTCGGACCGCGAGTGTCGGGCGCGGCAGCGCGCCTGCGGCAGCGCGCAGGCGCGCTGGCGCCCAGCACGCCGACGCCCAGGCGCCCAGCGCGCTGGGCACGGTTTGGCGACACGCAGCGTCGCCAATGCCGCGCGTCGCTAAAGAGCGACGCGCAGCGTTGCGCGCTGCGCGCCGCACCGCGCGCCTCTGCGCGCGATTCCCGCCCGAGCGCCAGCGCGCGAATCGCGCCTGCTCGCCGCGTGAGTGCCCGTCGCTCTATAGCGACGGGCGGCGTCCCTCTGGCGACGGCTCCCTGGCCGTCGGTACAGGGTCTGATGCCCTATTTCCCCTTTTTCAGCATTTTTTCCGATTTTTTCACCCAAAAATCCGTTTTTATCCCAAAATTAAGGGTTTTTGACTTCAAATAAAATTCCAAAATATTTTTTATAGATTATTAATTAATAAAACTTGATTTTATCCCCAAAAATAGAGGAATTTGAATAAAATTAGGTTTGTTTTCCTTAATTAAATTAGGGCAACATTTTCTATTCTTTAAATAGTTTAGGATGAAAAATTAAAAAGGGGAGCCTCCACATTTTTGAGACCTAATTTTCCAGAATTCTTCTTCTATTTTTTCTCTTCAAAATTTCATTTTTCTTTTTTTAATTAATAAGGTTTAATTGAAATTGAAAGATCAATTTTCAATTGTTAATTATTCCAATTAATTTCTTGGTTTTCTCTTCATAAACACAAGAAATTAATCATCATTTTGACATCAATTTCTTTTTAATCTTAAGCATACAAATCAATTCCTTTGTTTTTCTCCATAAACAAAGAGAATTAATTTTATTGCTAATTTTATTCTTTCAAGCAATCTTCCGGAAAATCATCACTTTTCCTTCATCAAATCCAATATTCTGAGGGTAAATATTCTTGGCTCCATTTCTATTTCATTTCTATTTTATTTTATTTATTCATATCCATTTTATTATTTTTATTGATTTATTTATTGTTTTCATCTATTCATTTGTTGTATTGATTTTATATTTGTTCCATTTAATTGTTTATATATGATTTGATTTTTATTCATGTGAATATTGTTTTTTTTTAATTCCTAACATGTAAATAATTTATTTTGATTCCTCATTATTTTTAACATGCAAATAATTAATTAATTTAAATTAATCTTTTTGCCATGTAAATAGTTTGTATTAATTATGAACACATCAATTAACCTTGTTACATATCATTATTATTTTCATCATTCCTTTGTTTACTAATTTTTATCATTGTTACATGATTTTATTATCATTTGTTTATTTATTCAATCATTATTTTTCACTTATCATCATTTATTTTCATCATGTGTATATTTTCATCATGTACTAATTAATTAACATGTTTTATTTTATTTTCATCACATCATTTAATCATTTATCATATATAATCCATGTTTCTCATTTTATTTTGGTTTGTTAATATTTTTTTTATTCCATTATTATTCTTTTCATATCATCTTACTTTATTTTAATTTGTTATTCATTATTTTGTATGTTTAATTGATTTAATTGATTGAATCACTAACATTGTTTTAATTGTATTTTGTTTTTATGTCTAAACTCATTTTTTCGCTTGGGCGTTTTTGCGAGCACATCGGGAGGTCCAAAAAGGCTCATTTGGTTTGTAATATTTTATTTAATTTTGCCATATAATTTTCTTGTAAAATTCTTTATTTAGGCCCGCTAGAAAGAAAATCACAAAAACATTTTTATTAATTAACTTGACATTTTTTTTCTAAATAAAAGGGGACCAATGTCCTAGTTTTTCATACCCAAATAAATCATTACATCAAAACTGTTTCATAATAAATATGCATGCGAGGACCAATGTTCTCACTATTAAAGAATAACCCGTTTTATGCATGTGTTTCACTTTTATAAATGGGAGTTGTATTCCGCTCCTAGTGTTATTGTAATTTATTTTTTAAATGCTTTATTTTGGATTTTGCTTACATTTACCGCTTCTGAAATGAATGAATGCGCCTTCAATTAATTGCATCGTGTGGAGAGAGAGCGAATCAATGGTATTAAAATTTGATCATAAAATAATCGAGGTAGAAATAGATGAGAAATCCCGGACCCAGCTCTGGTCTTTGGGCTCGAGAGGTTAGAGGTTATCCTCCAAAATACTTCTTGGGTCATGAGGCTTTAGCGCTAATCCTAGGCCTCATGGCCCAATATGGATAAAATGCGCAAGTCTTAGGCTCTCCGAGGCGAGAGAAACTTTCCCAATGTTCTATTGGGTGGCGACTCCATGATACCTCCTTGTTGCCCAACATAGACGCACTTGCGATTCATTTGCAAGATGCCAACGGACCCGCAAATGCCCCGGTCGCCCACGTGCGGGCGGTCCGAAAGGGCGGCGCTCGGGATCCGGCGCGCGTCACAAGTACTTATATCCATAACTGATGGTATACGAATACATTCACAATATGATATACATATATATATATATATACAGATAAATATGCCAAATTCACCTATTTAAGTCACATTCAACCGATTCAGAGGTTCATAATCACATTTGAGTACATAACTGATTCACATGTCCAGAATTATGCTCATTTGAATATCATATTCTCTTGTTCATATCAGACAAAACAAATAGAATACCTGCTAACTCAAAATAGTGGATAACGAGTGTACTGAGGGTACCTTACGGGTATGAATCGATTACTGAGGGTACCTCACAGGTACAAATCAAAAGTCATTTCATTTTTATTAAAAACACAATATTTTTTACTGAGGGGATCTTAAACAAGATCCAAATACTGAGGGGTTCGCGAGGAACCAAATGGGGGACCTGATCGGGGTCCGAACTGAACTGAGGGCTGTAGCTAAAAGACTCTATTAGGCATGCCTAACTATCCACTAGACTGACTCTCGCAGGTCATACATAAGCGACAGCATGTTTCAAGTCACATGTCATAGTTTATCATGCATAATACTGAGTATAATAGGCATATAAATAAGTTTATACTGCCCACATGCATCAACCAAGTCATATGTCGATTAATAAAATGTATATATATCTATATATATATACACACACAAGTATGTCATAATGCATAATCCGGAGTCTAAAAGACAAACACATATGTTCATAATATCAATCATACCTCATACAATTCATATTATAAAGCATGCAATATAATTCAATCAACACACTTTAGCACTATTCAATATTCTAAAACATATAAGAAATAATTGCGGGACCATATTATGCCAATACTTCACGACGCATAATCTTAATCATGGAGTCATACAATATACACTTCATTTGAAGATATCAAGGTATTACCCATATAAAGGCATATAAAAGCATGACATATATCATACAGTAGTGTAAGTCCATTCAGAAAAGATACGAAATTCATTTTTGTGTTAAAATCGGGAAATTTAAGAAAATAGGCCGAACGGGGTGACCAACAAGGTTGGCCGGTCACGAGTCGTGACTGGCATCACAACTCGTGACTGGCCTCCTCAACTGGCTGGTCACGAATCATGACTGGGAGTCACGCCTCGTGACTGGCTTCTTCCTTTTGCTGGTCAAGGGTCATGACTTGCCCTCCTCCTCTGGCTGGTCACGAGTCGTGACTGGGAGTCACGCCTTGTGACAGGCTTCCTTCTTTTGGCTAGTCACGGGTCGTGACTGGCAGTCATCACCCGTGACTGCCTTCTCTGGCCGGTCACGAGTCGTAACTGGCACTCACTACTCGTGACTGGCTTCCTCTTGGCTGGTCATGAGTTGTGACTAGCAGTCACCACTCGTGACTGCCTCTCTGCCTGGTCACGAGTCGTGACTAGGAGTCACAACTCGTGACTGGCCTCTCTAGGTGAGTCACACGACAGACACAGACCGAAAACGGGAAATTCAACAGTATCGCGATTTTCCATTTCCAGAATTCCCAGAACTCAAAAATCAATTCCAAAACTGAATCAAAACCATACAAATCTCATCATACCTTCCAGAAGATGTCCCATACAGCATAAACAACATAAATACAACTCAATTCAGAAATCAAAACAAACAAATTCAAGCATAAACACATTCAAGTTTCTCAAGAACACAAACCCTAAAAATTACAGTAAGTTCAAAGTCAAGAAAATCTCTCAAACAAAATCCCAAACCTGCAATCTTAGATTCAAAACCACACTTCAAGCTTCAATCCTCCTTCCTTTCCTTGCCCTTAAGCTTCCTCTTACAACCCAAAGCTTGCACAAACAAAAACCCACAAATTACTCTTCCAAAACCCTAACTCAATAAAGCAAAATCAGGAGAAGAGGAAGAAGAAGAACATGCAGGAAACCCTAACCCCAACTTACCTCTTCAAGCAATCTTCAAGCTCTACCAAGACACCAATTCACACACGGCCAAGGAAGGGAGGACAAGAAATGGGAAAGGGAAAGAAAGAATAGCTAGGAAGAGGAGAGGAGAGAGCAGAACGTAAAATGTGATATGCTCCTCCCCTTCATTCTTTTTTCTTTTTTTCTTCTTTTCCCACTAATTGCCCACCTACCAAGGCACATGGCAGCCTCCTATTGGCTCCAACCAAAATATCTTGTCCTATTACTCTTTAATCCTTTGACAAACTTGCACTTTACTCACTTGCACAATTCTTTCCTTACAAACTTTAATTATCTTTTCAATTAGGTCCTTATCATCCAAATTCCACATGCACAAATTGCCAAAATATCCATTACTTAACCGACTTAACTTGCCAAATCTGACTAGGCCCGATTTGGGGTGTGACATGGGCCCTATAAGATCTTAGGAAAGGTTAGTCCGGTAGCTTATCGGTTAGCATTACCGATAGAGTTAGCCAAGTTACATGATGTCTTTTATGTATCCACACTCCGTCATTACCAATCAGATCCATCACATGTGCTAAAAGTGCAAGATATTCGGATTCAACCAGATTTCTCTTTTGATGAGGAACCGAAATAGATTTTGGCTAGAGAAATTAAGCAACTTCGGAACAAGCAGATACCGTTGGTTAAAGTGCTTTGGCAATATCATGATGTTGAGGAAGCGACCTGGGAACTGGAAGAGGCAATGAGGACTCAGTATCCTCAACTATTTGGATCAGGTGAGAATTTCGAGGACCAAATTCAGTTAAGGAGGGGAGTATTGTAACACCCCAGAACCGCCCTGATAGATTGAGCCTATTTGTGTGCGAATTGTGTGTATTTAATTTTGAGCATGTGTGGTTTGTTAAATTAAATTTGTTAATATTCATTATTTAGGGGTTTTAATTGAGTATGAGTGAGTGTAGGGAGTTAGGATGTATTTCTAAGGGTTATGTTAGGGTGTATAAGTATGGGAGTAGTGTGTGTGTTAAGAGATTCGTCTTGGGTGTAGCTTGAAGGATGGGAGTTAGGTGTAGGTAGTATGTGGTCCATTGGGAAGTTGCCATGTGGCATGAGAGAGGCAAGAAGAGGGACAGCTATTCTTCCCCTTATTCTTATCCTGTTTTCTTCTTCTTTCCCTTCTCTTCCCGTTACTTCTTCATTTTCTTCTTCTTTCTCTTTATTTCTTTCTATAATTCTTCTTTTGTTTGAATCGGGTGAGCTGTGGTGAGTTGGGGTAGCTGGAGTTGGATGGTAAGTTTGTAAATTAGTGTCCTTCCTTCTTCTTTTCTTTGAGTGAGTTTTATACCTAAGTGTATGTATGAGGTTGAATTCTGGTTTTGCTGGGTTTTGTGGTTCAGAGATTCCTCCTAAGGAGACGAAAGGCAAGGATATCGCGAGTGGTAGTGGAGCTCGAGTTTGAAACGCCATATTTTGAGGTTTGGGAACGTTTGTGTATTTTGCGTATTTTGTGTATTTTGATGATTTCTTTATTATGATTGGAATTGATGATATGGATGGTGTGTTTTGGCTTCTATGAGTTATGGGTATAGTTTAATTTGAGTTGAGAAGCATGGGTTGTGAAGGATGGAGTTAAAATGTGGAAGTTTTGCATGTTTTCTTAGAAATTACTGGTTTGAGAACTTTTGGATTTTGATTTTGTGATTTGCTTGATTTGATGACAATAATGAGTTCAAAGGGCATGTTTTGTGTTGTGTATAATGGTTTGAATGAAGGATTTTACTTAGAACTGAGTTTTGGAACCAAATGAGTGAGTGGGTGAAAAAGGAGAATGAATTTCTGCAGATTTTTGGCGTTGGGAGTGGAAATCCCGACTCTGTCGCGAGCGCGACGATGTCGTGAGGTCGCGACAGAGCTTGGTGATCTCTGTCCCATCGTGTGTGCCGCGCTGCGAGCGGCCGAGCGTGCGCAGCAGGAACTCCCTGTCGCGAGTGCGACGTCGTCGCGATCGCTACAGAGAGCTCAGCATTTGGCCAAGCTTCTGTCGTGAGTGCGCGCCTGGGCACGAGCCCGCAATAGCTCTTACGGGTACTCACTCTGTCGCGGGCGCGACGCTTGTCACGAGCGCGACAGTGAGATCTATTTTTGTCTCCACGCGAGCGCGAGGCTCGCCGCGAGCGCGACAGGAGGCCAACTTCGCCTCTTCGTGATCCCTTTGTACTGAATCTACGCGAAAATGATTTTGGAACAAAATTAAAAGATTGTTTTGATACCCTCGGGTATCTATGTGTTATGAGAATACTATTAATACCTTCGGGTATCTATGCGTACTCGTTATCAACTGTTTTGATATAGCAGGTGCAATAGTGTTATTTGTTATTATATGTGAATTTCTAAATTATTGCTTATTGGGAATAATATGACTATAGTACTGTTATGTGTTAAGTTAATTTATGACATCTTAACAATTAACTTTGCCATTCGCTTGTGATTATTTGTTGATGCCACTATGAGTGGTCATTGTGCATCTTTGTTTCCCCACTAAGCGATTTCGCTTAGCACGGGTGTTTTATTAGTGCAGGTGTGGAAGGTTTTGAAGGGTTGAACCGAGGGTTTCGCATCAGCAAGGCCAACACAGCTAGTGGATAGAAGATTTTGTAATTAGGCCTTGTATTCTTTTTGTATATATATTATAGTCTTATACTATTGAACCTATGTAAAGGATATTTTATAACTGATTTTGTTACTAGTATATGTAATCATTATGTGGTGCTGAGGCACTTTTGTATCTTTTGGAATATGTAAAGCCACTTTTGTCATATTAATGAAATGCAATATTTTGCTCCATGGTCTTTTTTAAGATAAATTATGAAATTTTAATTTATTCATTCGCATGTGAAATTGGTGTGCAATGATTGATTCTGTTTGAGCGTCTGTGGGTGGCAATCCTTATCTACCGGGGACCTTCATCCTCTTCATAGGGTGAAGTTCTCTACGTATAGGTAAGGGGTGTTACACCATCCCTGTCCCAGACACTGCACTGAGTCATGATCTCCTCATGCCAGAAGTTCTCTGCGGACTTGATAACTCCAATATCCCAGTCAAAGACATCATTGAAAATTTCAAACCCCGGAATGATATTTCCATCCACCCACTGAGGCTTATCTTCTCCAGTATAAGCACAGACCGAAGATGAGGGAACAAAACTCTCTGAAATGTGGGGAATCTTCTATGACACTTTCTTCCTGCCATGCTCTCCTTTGTAGCCCAGACCCTTCCGATCTTTCTGGCCTTGTGTTGTAATGGCATCTTGCAACCCCTGCGAATTTTTACCCAATCCGGCCCCTGGGAGGAAGTGCATCCTTTTGATCATGTTCATCACCTGAGGGCTACCTGCCAAGCCCTGCTCCTCACCAATCACTGATACGTGAAAGCCACTACATGGCTGATTAGAGATCCCCAAGGCAGACACTTGGTTCTCTCTCGCTGCTTTAATGGTCACCACCTCCCCTTCATGAGGTATCTTTACCATTTGACGTAGGGTGGACGGCACTCCTCCCAATTTATGGAACCACGGTCTTCCTAGTAGGGCGGAGAAATTTGCTGGGATAGGCAAGACCACAAATTCTTCTTCTGTCTCAATGGGCCCAGTCCTAACTAGAGCTCTGAATGTTCCCGATGCCTGTCTCCGAGAATTATCATAGGCTGTGATGGTCATATCAGACTTACTCAACATACTCTCGTCCAGCCCAAAAGCCTGAAGTGCCACCAAAGGGCAGACATTTATAGATGACCCATCATCAACCATAACACAAGCAGTGTGCTTGCCATTAATTTGAGCCTTGATGTATAGTGGTCGGTTGTGATTGCGGCCTTCAGCTGGCAAATCTGCGTCAGAAAACACCAGTCTTTCCCCTGATCCCCCCTTGATGAGATCTAGCAGCTCGGATGGAGAAATTGTGGTGGCTACGGTGGACTCACTCAAAGCCTCAACTAACTTTTATCTATGAGAAGGGGACTGCCTTAGAAGGTCCCAAATTGATATTTGAGCCGTGGTCTTTTTCAGCTGCTTTACTATGGGATTTTCTTCCGGCTCCTTCTCCACGGGTGCTTGCACTGAGTCCTGCTGCTTCTCAACTTCGGGGACCACTCTCCCACTTCTTGTTACAGCCCCAACTCTTTCCTCCTCCTCCAAATCCCATGGATCCGTGAACTCTCCATCTTTCTCCTCTTTATCTTCGTCTCCACTCTCACTAGTGGACCAACAGTCTATCGCCGCCACGGGAATCCCTTCTTCACTTGCCTCAGAGCGAGTGATAGCGACGTATTCATTGCCATACAAATCCTGTAATACATACCATTCGGGTAGGCTCGACCCAATCATAAAGACAGGCGGTGGCACAGCATTGAAATTAGACTTCTTCTTGCTCTCCCTCTTTTCAGGATCAGTGATCTGCGTACTTGTAGACACCGGGTCCCGAGCTCAACATAAAAATGGCAATGGTAATTTTGGATCCTTGATAATTCCCTCCAAAAAAAATAATATATGTGATAATATATAAATATGTGTATGTGTAAAATTTAATTAGTTGATGTTGTTTGTTAATTAATTAGTTAATTAGTTAATATTATGGTATTGATTAAAATGCATGTAAAATTAAAGATTAATTAGTTAATTAATTAGTTAAAATGTAAAATGTTTAATTAATTAGATAAATTATATATTAAGTAGATTAATTAATGTATGTAATGTTTAATTGATATATAATGATTAATTAAATTAGTATGTGTGTGTATTAATTTTAATTAAGTGAGATTAATTAACAAAAGAAGAAAAGGAGGGAAATTGAGGAAATGACTATTGTGCCCTTAACCCTAGTTTGAGGGTGTATAAAAAGAAAATAATAAGCAAAAGAAAGGGGGGCTCGGCAGATCAAAGAGAGAAGAGCAAGAGAAGAAAAGGAAAAAAGAAAGAGAAGAGAGAAAGAAAAAGAAAAGAAAAGAAAGAGAGGAGAGGAGCAGACCAGGAAACCCACGACGCCGGAAAAGGGAAAGGAAAGGGAGAAGGAGGCGAGGCCTCCGCCGGCCAGCCACGGCGCCGAACCGCCGTACGCGCCACGCCGGAGGGAAGAGGAGACCCAGACGCACCGAACGGCAACCTCCAATCAGCCATCGGTGCCGGCGTGGCGGAGATCGGCGAGAGAAGAGAGGACGCTGCCGACGCGACTTCCGACCGAATCCGGCGACCTTCCGGCGCGTGACCACCGGCGTTCGACTCCCGGCACTCCGATCTACCGTCCGGTGTTGGCGGTGTCTCCAACGGCCGCTCCGGCGAGTCTCCGGCGACCTAAATCCGGTAAGCCCATTATTTATTTATTTATTTTAATATATTATTAATTAATATTAATTAATATTATTATTTATTTATTTATTATTATTATTATTAATATTTATTTAATTTCTGAATTATTATTATTATTATTATTATTATTATTATATTTATTTACTTAATTTCTGTTTATTATTATTATTATTATTATTATTATTATTATTATTATATATTTATTTGATTTTTGTTATTATTGTTATTATTATTATTATTATATTTATTTAATTTCTGTTTTTATTATATTTATTTATTTAATTTCTATTATTATTATTATTATTATTATTATTATTATTATTATTATTATATTATTATTATATTTATTCATTATTCTGATTTATTATTAATGATTTATTATTATTATTATTATTATTATTATTATTATTATTTATTATTGTTATTATTTATATTTATTTAATATTATTATGTTAATATTATTATTATTATTATTATTATTATCATTGATATTATTATTATTATTGTCTAATTTGTGTTAATTTTATGTTTCAATATTTAATTGATTTGTGATTATTTAATTTTATGTTTTATTATTATTATCATTATTGATTATTGTTAGAATTTAGTTATTTATTTACGTATTCATTTATTTATTTATTTAGAAATATGTAAATATTATTGTATGTATTTGTGGTCTGTAATAATAAAATGATTTTCGACCGTGCTTAAAAGAACCACCACACAAATGTTTTCCACTAAATAGAATGTTTGCTAAATAAAACTTGGACCAATGTCCTATTTTTACCCAATAAAATTGTCACATGAAAATAGTTTTCCATAATAAACACATGCGGGGACCAAAGTCCTCAAAATAAATGAATAACTCGTTTTATGCATGTATCAATTTTTATTGTAAATTTATTTTATACTGCTATGCTATTTTATTTTATGCTATTAAATGAATAAATTGTGCTTTAACCAAACTTGCATTGTGTGGAGAGAGAGAGATAGAGAACTAATAAATTCAAAACTCAATTGTAAACTTAATCAAGGTACGAATAAATGAGAAGTCCCGAACCCTGCTCTGGTCTTTGGGCTTAAGAGGCTAGAGGTTATCCTCCAAGACACCTCTTGTGTCACGAGACTTAGACGTTAATCCTAGGCCTCATGGCCCAATATGGATAAAATGCGTAAGTCTTAGGCTCTCCGAGGCGAGAGAAACTTTCCCAATGTTCTATTGGGTGGCGACTCCATGAAACCTCTTTGTTGCCCAACATAGACGCACTTGCGATTTATCGCAAGCTGTTGACGGACCCGCAATGCCCCGATCGCCCACGTGCGGGCGGTCCGAAAGGGCGGCCGCTGGGATCCGGCGCGCGTCACAGTGGCGACTCCACTGGGGACGTATTTGAGACTTCGATTCGAAATTACCTTGATTAAAATTTACAATTTAGTTTTAGTTTATAAATTTCGCTCTTCTCTCAAAACTGCATTACATCGCATTAGAGCTTTAGAATATGCTAGTTTGGTCCCTCTATTAGCCCCGGTGCGTTCCTGAAGCATGACCTCATTTTCACTCAATTTGGGGAAGTGTTAAGGATAATCACCAGCCCAAGTCTCGTACCATCGTGGTATATAAAATGGTGACCCGATCGGTCGTTACGCTCGTGATGAGCTAGACCCGTCGGCAGGGATCATGCTTGGGTAGCCTTAAAGTAACACCACCTTTTGACCGAAGCCCATGTAATGGCAATAGAAATCTCCACTAGGTGACATGTACCATAATATCGTGCTTGCTATTTGGGCCGTCATATACTGAACAAAATCAATCAAATTAAACGGTCTTCATCAAAGGCTTACATGCCCTGGTGGGCCCATCTTAATTTGGTTGAATCGTTTAAATATATGATAGCCAAATTTCCATGCGTATGTACATTAAGAGTTGTTATGCTGCCGGCTTCTCACCGTGCACTATACGCGTCCATTGGGTTCCCTGTTAACCCTTGGATAAACCCCACCTAGGAAAGAGACTGCGCGACCTCGTGTGTGGAAAAAATAAGGTTGGAAGGATATACCTGCTTGCATGTGGCTGTGAATGCTGCACAACATGCACATACATTACACGTCATTCATGTAAAAAAAACAGAAGAAAAAAAAAGAAAAAAAATCAAAAATAATAATAAAAAAGAGAAAACGCATTTCATTTTATGTATATATCCTTTTGCCTACATATTATTTTCCATGTGCATATACCATCATGTATATAACTTTTTCATGCATTGCATCGCATAATTACAATTTATTGATTTTTTCACTCCATCTGCACGATTCACGATCATGCACTGTATATTATCATACACGCATCATACTAACAATTTAAATTTTTAGCCATCATAGATTCTTCCAAGTGGGTTAGAGGTTCCGACGGTCGATTAGTACGAACAGACTCGCCCTTTGGATTGCTTGAATTGGTGCTCGATTGGGATCCTGAGCCATTCTCGACATCTAGTACCTCATCCTCCATGGCGGACGAAACTGGAAACCTAACCACTCAAGACCTCGCCCGGAGGTTGGATGAATTTGAACAGCGAATGCTAGACATGATGGGTGTCATGGCCGAAAGAATTGCCCATCCCCCTGCTGCACAAGCACCTCCTATTCTGCAGCCGCCTATTGCTCAACAAGTACCGGCAGTCCCTCCTCAGGGGCAAGTTGAACCGCCTGCTGTTGGGGAGGCTCCCTTCGCTGGAGTGGCTGCTCGCCAACCTATTAATGAGAATGAAGCTGCACCTGTTGAGCCAAGAAGGGCAAGGGTTAATAATCCCGAAGAGGATTTTATGGAAGAAGATGAGATTGAGGACATAGTAGCCCACCAACGCTGGCCAGTTAACAGATCAATGCCAAATTCTGAGGGATCAAATTCAAGATCTTATCAACAATAAAGAAATTGTTGACCCAGAGAAGATGGAGAAATAAAAGCTGATGACAGATGAAAGACATGGGTTGCAGTGCCTGCTTTGCTACAAGATGTCTTTATATTTGAGCTTTTCAAATAATGGCATATGCAGTATTGGTCATTTCAATTATGTTTTTGTGTATTTGTATATTATTTCTAATGATTTCATTTTTTATGATCATGATATATTCATTCATTTTGACATTAATTCAATCAATACTACTACATTTAATCTTGGAACTTTGGGAAATTCAAAGAAAATCTTGATGGCATCTGATATAACTCCTGAAGGGAGAGAGATTCAGAGAGAAAATAAAAATAAGAAAAAAACTAGTTGCAATTAGGAGATTGGATGAAAACTCACTAAGAGCACTAGAACCTTTCTGATTACCCGTCGAAGTGATCTCTGGATAAGACAGAACCTGGAAAATGATTTAGGCAATCTTTCCTTTGTATAGCTCTCTAAATGACTATTTCCTACCCTTATTCTGCAATCGCTTGCTAGCCCATTGAGCTTTTATGCAGGTATGCTGAATGCGTACCAGTTTTGTTGTTACACACATTAAAACTACCCACTCGCCTAAAATGATTTTGGCTTCCCCTTAGAAGAGTGGCCGCTTTAAAACTGATGGATATACATTTGAACAATTCTTTGGACTATTAAAAAAAAATTGCCTTGATAAGAGCAAGTTCAAACTTTGAAAAGAGGGTTTAGTCATGCATGAAAGGCATGAGCTCAAAAAAAAAGAGAAGCGAAAGCAAAAAAAAAAAAAGAAAAAGAAAAATGAAAAATTCAAAAAGAAAAAATGAAAAAAAAAAGAAAGAAAAAAAGAATCAAAGAAAAAAAAGAATCAAAAAGAGAGCTCAAGATGGTGACCAATAGACCAGTTTCAATGATTACCCTTTTTGTTCTGATCTCAAGGAGCTAGAATATTATCGAGTCCAAATTCAAGAATACTTTTGAGCCGAGAACGGTTCATCCATCAGTCGAGAAAATATCGCGGCCATTTTTCTCTAGCGGCCTGATCTTTCTTTGACAACCATCTACCTAAGCCTGGCATTACAACCAAAGTAAGACCTCTTGATTCTGGGTCCAGTCTTATCCAATTAGCGGAGATGACATTTTAATAAGGTTTGGTACGTAAGAAGAGGCCTATGGTGTTTCTTGAGCGTCAAGCGAGAAGCCATGAGTGCATTCATGCATTCGAGTTAAGTCTCGTCTCCGACGTTGCTTCTAGAGTTTGCATTCAAAAGATTAAATGAGAGCGGAGAGAAAATATTCAATCATGAGAATCAAAAAGAGAGCGGATTGATAACAGGGGTTTGATGCTTTCAAGATCCATCCCGAGATTGGATGAGGTTTTGTATCTTGAGATTAATGCCAAATAATGATCATATATTATGAAATCAAATTGAAATATGTGCATTTATGCAATGGTATTGATGTAACCAGAATAGTTCATCTGATGTACAAAAAAAAAAAAAAAAAAGAAAAAAAAAGAAAAAAAGGTCGTTAGAGATGAAAACCGTAACTGGCGCTCTAAGCAAAAATTAGGCCAAGGGACAGGGTGAAAACCTGAAAACAGGCAGTCTGTCCTAATAAAAAAAAGAAAAGAACAAAAAAAAAAAGAGAAAAAAAAAAGAGAAAAGAGAAGAAAAAAGTAAAGAAGAGCCGCTGGATTGGGTTGGATTCCTTCCAGGCAAAAATAAGGCACAGGGTTATGTGAAAATCCGAAAGGACGCATTTCCCGCTAAGAAAAGATAGTGTGAAAATCCACAAGGGACGCACTACCTTAAAATAATGACTACAGGTTTCAGACGAGAACCTCATGATCCCCAAAGAGCATGAAATTCAAAGGCAATTCCAGAAGGCACTGATCTTAATGCAAATTGCAATCAAATCGGCTGTCGCCTCCAAATCCACTTAGATGAATTTTTATACTGCATTGCTGCATACGCATGCATCTCACGTGCATACTCACAATTTTTTCTGTATAACTGCCTTTCTAAGTCTTGCAGAAAAAGAGACTCGATGCGGACACCGGCAGAATCCGAGTGACGACGTCATTCTATCCATCAATCAAGACAATTAACCCAAGACCTCTCAGGGGGCTGTTATCAGAAACGTGAAGTCCTTTGAGGAGGCAAATCTCGAAGCCCTCTGAAGAGGCCGATTACCCAAGCTCCCTAGGGAGACAAGTCCCATACAACATCATGCATACAATTTCTTGTGTATATTTTATGCATTTGATTTTGCAGAAAATATTGAATGACCGCTCAGAAGGGCAGTCCAGGAGGACACCCGGTCTGGAAGGACATCCATTTCAGAAGAACAACATCAGCACTTTGTAAGTCTGGAGCAGACTCGGTGCAGCTCAAGAGAGCAACCCCCGCGTTTTGTAAGTCTGGAGCAGACTCGGCGAATCATCATCATCAGCACTTTGTAAGTCTGGAGCAGACTCGGTGCAGCTCAAGAGAGCAACCCTCGCACTTTGAATCTTGGTAGTGATTCAGTGCAAACACTTCGAATCTTGGTAGCGATTCAGTGCAAACACTTCGAATCTTGGTAGCGATTCAGTGTAGTTCGCGTTTTGTAAGTCTGGAGCAGACTCGGCGCATTCACAAAATTCTCAAAGTCCTCTGAGGAGGCAAAATCTCAAAGTCCTCTGACGAGGCAAATTCTCAAAGCCCTCTGAGGAGGCAAAATTCCAAAGTCCTCTGAGGAGGCAAAATCTCAAAGTCCTCTGAGGAGGCAAAATCTCAAAGTCCTCTGAGGAGGCAAATCTCAAAGTCCTCTGAGGAGGCAAAATTCCAAAGTCCTCTGAGGAGGCAAATTTTCAAAGTCCTCTGAGGAGGCAAAATTCCAAAGTCCTCTGAGGAGGCAAATTTTCAAAGTCCTCTGAGGAGGCAAAATTCCAAAGTCCTCTGAGGAGGCAAAATCTCAAAGTCCTCTGAGGAGGCAAATTTCCAAAATCCTCTGAGGAGGTAAAATTCCAAAGTCCTCTGAGGAGGCAAAATCTCAAAGTCCTCTGAGGAGGCAAAATCTCAAAGTCCTCTGAGGAGGCAAATTTCCAAAGTCCTCTGAGGAGGCAAATTCTCAAAGTCCTCTGAGGAGGTAAAATTCCAAAGTCCTCTGAGGAGGCAAAATCTCTAAATCCTTTGAGGAGGCATCTCTCTATCCGACTCTCGGTAAGAAGGCAGGTATGTAATCCCTTCTCTCTTCTTCTTTGAATTTTGGCTCACCTAGGTGTCTATGCACTAGCTTTTCCAAAATTGGGGGCAACTGTAGACACCGGGTCCCGAGCTCAACATAAAAATGGCAATGGTAATTTTGGATCCTTGATAATTCCCTCCGAAAAAAATAATATATGTGATAATATATAAATATGTGTATGTGTAAAATTTAATTAGTTGATGTTGTTTGTTAATTAATTAGTTAATTAGTTAATATTATGGTATTGATTAAAATGCATGTAAAATTAAAGATTAATTAGTTAATTAATTAGTTAAAATGTAAAATGTTTAATTAATTAGATAAATTATATATTAAGTAGATTAATTAATGTATGTAATGTTTAATTGATATATAATGATTAATTAAATTAGTATGTGTGTGTATTAATTTTAATTAAGTGAGATTAATTAACAAAAGAAGAAAAGGAGGGAAATTGAGGAAATGACTATTGTGCCCTTAACCCTAGTTTGAGGGTGTATAAAAAGAAAATGATAAGCAAAAGAAAGGGGGGCTCGGCAGATCAAAGAGAGAAGAGCAAGAGAAGAAAAGGAAAAAAGAAAGAGAAGAGAGAAAGAAAAAGAAAAGAAAAGAAAGAGAGGAGAGGAGCAGACCAGGAAACCCACGACGCCGGAAAAGGGAAAGGAAAGGGAGAAGGAGGCGAGGCCTCCGCCGGCCAGCCACGGCGCCGAACCGCCGCACGCGCCACGCCTGAGGGAAGAGGAGACCCAGACGCACCGAACGGCAACCTCCAATCAGCCATCGGTGCCGGCGTGGCGGAGATCGGCGAGAGAAGAGAGGACGCTGCCGACGCGACTTCCGACCGAATCCGGCGACCTTCCGGCGCGTGACCACCGGCGTTCGACTCCCGGCACTCCGATCTACCGTCCGGTGTTGGCGGTGTCTCCAACGGCCGCTCCGGCGAGTCTCCGGCGACCTAAATCCGGTAAGCCCATTATTTATTTATTTATTTTAATATATTATTAATTAATATTAATTAATATTATTATTTATTTATTTATTATTATTATTATTAATATTTATTTAATTTCTGAATTATTATTATTATTATTATTATATTTATTTACTTAATTTCTGTTTATTATTATTATTATTATTATTATTATTATTATTATTATTATTATTATATATTTATTTGATTTATTTGATTTTTGTTATTATTGTTATTATTATTAGTATTATATTTATTTAATTTCTGTTTTTATTATATTTATTTATTTAATTTCTATTATTATTATTATTATTATTATTATTATTATTATAATATTATTATTATATTTATTCCTTATTCTGATTTATTATTAATGATTTATTATTATTATTATTATTATTATTATTATTATTATTATTATTATTATTTATTATTGTTATTATTTATATTTATTTAATATTATTATGTTAATATTATTATTATTATTATTATCATTGATATTATTATTATTATTGTCTAATTTGTGTTAATTTTATGTTTCAATATTTAATTGATTTGTGATTATTTAATTTTATGTTTTATTATTATTATCATTATTGATTATTGTTAGAATTTAGTTATTTATTTACGTATTCATTTATTTATTTATTTAGAAATATGTAAATATTATTGTATGTATTTGTGGTCTGTAATAATAAAATGATTTTCGACCGTGCTTAAAAGAACCACCACACAAATGTTTTCCACTAAATAGAATGTTTGCTAAATAAAACTTGGACCAATGTCCTATTTTTACCCAATAAAATTGTCACATGAAAATAGTTTTCCATAATAAACACATGCGGGGACCAAAGTCCTCAAAATAAATGAATAACTCGTTTTATGCATGTATCAATTTTTATTGTAAATTTATTTTATACTGCTATGCTATTTTATTTTATGCTATTAAATGAATAAATTGTGCTTTAACCAAACTTGCATTGTGTGGAGAGAGAGAGATAGAGAACTAATAAATTCAAAACTCAATTGTAAACTTAATCAAGGTACGAATAAATGAGAAGTCCCGAACCCTGCTCTGGTCTTTGGGCTTAAGAGGCTAGAGGTTATCCTCCAAGACACCTCTTGTGTCACGAGACTTAGACGTTAATCCTAGGCCTCATGGCCCAATATGGATAAAATGCGTAAGTCTTAGGCTCTCCGAGGCGAGAGAAACTTTCCCAATGTTCTATTGGGTGGCGACTCCATGAAACCTCTTTGTTGCCCAACATAGACGCACTTGCGATTTATCGCAAGCTGTTGACGGACCCGCAATGCCCCGATCGCCCACGTGCGGGCGGTCCGAAAGGGCGGCCGCTGGGATCCGGCGCGCGTCACAGTACTATCAATCAAATCCTGAATCTGGTGCCTTAGCCTGAAGCAATTGTCTGTTAGATGCCCAGTATGTTGGTGAAAGGCACGATATTCGTTCTTTTTATGCCTCGGTTCCCCTTGGGTCCTAGCTAGCCTTGGTGGCAGGGGTTGTAGCTTCCCCTCCTTCATCAACCTCTTCAGTACCCATGACAATGGCCTACCCAAATTTGAGAAGTACCTCTGATTCACGCCTATCGCTGACACCTCAGTTGTCTTCCCATTTCTATTACCACTGCTGGAACTAGCTGACTTGGTTGCACCTTGATTATTGTAGCCCTTCTTGGCATAACTGCTTGCGCTTCTGGCCATATATTCTCCTTCTGCCTCTATAGCAATATCCTTCAAGGACTCCCAATCTTTCAGCCCCTTCATTTTCAGTCCATCTCTCAGATATGGGCTAGCATTCCGAATGAATAATTGGATCTGATCAGGTGTGTCAGGCTTGCGCTTCATCTCCATAACCCGGTTCCTCCATCGAGTGAGGTATTCATGGAAAGACTCCCCAGCCTTCTGCTGTAATAGCTCTAGATCCTTCATTGTGACCTCCATCCGGGTACTGCAATCGTATTGCCTTAGGAACTCTTTAGTCAATAAGTCCCAGTCTTCTTTGGATCTCTTGTCCAGCCCATGGTACCAGTCAATGACAGCCCCTATAAGACTCAAGCAAAAGTACTCTATCTTCTGCTTCCTTGTTAAAGTTGTCCCCTTCATGACTAGCGAGTACTGCTTGATGTGTGCAGCAGGGTCAAAGGTGCTGTCAAATTTTGGAATATCAAGCATCTTGAAGTTCTGTGGGATCAGATCATCCCCATCTAGCTCAAGATCTTTGGGGTTCATTCCCCTTCCTACCGTCATCATCCTTGTTATAGCCTCAAATTTCTCCTCCATCTTCCTCCACATTGCTTCCTCTAGCTTAAGCGACTTTCCCTTTGCCACCATCTGTTCCTCTTGCTCATCTTCCCATAAGTCAACCTCAGATTTAGGGCCTTCTCTGCGTTCTACGGGCATTGTTGCTCTTTGCTCAACCGCAGGTGGGTCAACTACAGCAGGGGGATCCTCCCTAACAGCCCCTTGTTCATCTGGCCCCCTAATAGGAGCAACAGTAACTTGTTACCCAGCTATAGTAGTGGCAAGGTTGCCCATCATTGCCATCATTCTAGCCTCAAACTCCTCCATTCTTCTTCCTATTTCCTCGGAAATCATTGCCCGGGTTGCATCAGACCCACTTGATTGGTTAGTCATACTTGCCTTTAGTGATGATTCTGAAGAGAAAGTCTCACTACCCTCTGAAAGAGAATTCAAACTCTGATATGATACTAGCTCTGGTAACCCCAAGAGTGGAATCCTTCTCAACTGACCGTCAAGACCCCTAAACCACCCGGGCAAATCTATGATTGCTGAAAAAAAATACATCTCGTTAGGATGATGTATGATTGAAGTGCGATGCATGGTCGTGTTGATGCAGCATAGACAAACACATGTAAGCAGATAGATCCTTCCAACTTTATTGCCCCCACACACGAGGTAGTACAGTCTCTTCCCTAGGTGTGCTTTATCCAAGGGTTAACAAGGAACCCATCGGACACGTATGGTGCACGGTGGAAAATCGGTAGCATAACAGCTCTTATCTAATATACATGCGTATGGTTGTCTGGCCATTATGCATTTAAATAATTGAGCTAAATTAAGATGGGCCCACCGGAGCATGAAAGCCTTTGATGAAGACCATTTGATTTAATTGATTTTGTCCAATATATGATGGCCCAAATAGCAAGCACGGTATTACGGTACATTTCACCTAGTGGAAGTATCTATTGCCAATACATGAGCTTCGGTTAAAGGCGATGATACTTTAGGGCTACCCAAGCATGGTCCCTGCTAACGGGTCTAGCTCATCATAAGCATAACGACCGATTGGGTCTCCATTTGATATACCATAAGGTACGAGGCTTGGACTGGTGATTATCCTTAACACTTCCCCACATTGAGTGAACGTAGGGTCGTGCTTTGGGAATACACCGGGGTTAAAATAGGGACCAAACTAGCATAATCTAAGGCTCTAGCATGGATACAATGCAATTTTGAAAAGAGATTCAATTGTAAATTTTAGCCAAGGTACTTTCGAAGGGAAGTCTCTTTTGTCCCCAGTGGAGTCGCCACTGTGACGCGCGCCGAACCCCGTAGCCCCCGAAGGCCCGCCTTTAGGGCGATCGAGAGAGGTTCATGAAAACTTGTAAGGTATTTACAAGTGCGTCTATTTTGGGCAACAAAGAGATTTCATGGAGTCGCCACCCAATAAAACATTGGGAAAGTTTGTCTCGCCTCAGTGAGCCTAAGACGGCGCATATTATCCATTTTGGGCAAACCGAAGGGGTCTTGGAGGCATTCACCCCAATAGAACATTGGAATGACACTCTAACCCTAAGGAGCCTAGGATTGTAAATTGAGTCTTTTGGTGGGACACAAGAGGTATCTTGGAGATCCCATTCCAATGAAACATCGGAATGGCCCTCTCGCCTCAATGAGCCCAAAGACCAGAGATGGTTCGGGACTCCCCATTTATTCATACCTTGGCTAAGCTTATAATCAAGTTTTGAATTTAGCGTTTCATGCCTTTTCTCATTCAATTTTAATGCAATTTAATTAAACGCATATCAATCATATAATAAAAGCGATAAATAAAGTAAATGAAAGCAAAATAAATTACAACAAAACCAAGGGCGGAATACAACCCCCATTTGTAAATAAAATACAATTCATACATAAATCGGGCTATTTATTAAAATAAGGACGTTGGTCCTCTCATGCATAATTAAAGAAAATAATTTTAAAGTGACACTTATTTTGGATGAAAAAAAGTTAGGACATTGGTCCCATTTTATTTAGAAAAAAACAAATTAATTAAGTAGAAATATTTTTGTGGTTTTTTCAATTAACGTGCATAAAAATAAAATTTATAACAAATTATATGATAAAATAAATTAATCCAAAATAATAAAAAGCAACAAAAAAATAATAAACAACTCCCAAATGGATCTTCAAATCTCTATGGGCTCCCACTTGACAAAAACTCACATATAAAAAATAAGTATTGAAAAATAAAAAAAAAATAAATAAAAATGAAGTTAGTGTAAAAAATGAATTAAATATATAACATTAAAGCAATTAAATTAAGGCAAATAAAAATGCATCATGTATGACAAGCCAATTAAAATGACATAATAAAAATATGCAATTTAACAAATTAATAAAATCAACATGCTAAAAAAACATAAAATAGTGCTAATAAAATTTAACATGCATAAAAGCATAAAATAATATCCAATCATGCATAAAAAGTATAATACATATAAAATTCAGCATGCATAAAACATAAATAATAATAGTAATAATAAAATTAAACAAAAATAAGGATAATAATAATAATACTAATAATGGCAATAACTACAATAATAATAATAACACAATAATAACAAAGAATATAAACAATCAAATACAACAACAACAACAATAATAATAATAATAATAATAATAATAATAATAATAATAATAATAATAATAATAATAATAATAATAATAATAATAATAATAATAATAATAATAATAAAAATGATAATAACATCAAAGAACATGAGCAATCCAATTAAATATGGAAGAATAAAATGAATATAAAATAAGCCAATTATGCTAAAACATGTTAAATGATAATACTAATACTATTTATGAACAAAAAAATGATGACAATAATATGAACATGAACAATTAAATAAGAAATAAGAAATAAGAAATAATAATATGAACAATTAAATAAAAAATAAGAAATATGAACAATTAAATAATAGATCTAAAAGAATTCACATGATTATTAATTAAATAAAAACGAAAGAATAAGAAAATAAGAAGAAAATGATAGAACTAAAAGAATTTACATGTTAACTAATTAATTGGAAACAAAAAAAATGAAATTAAAAAATGAAATTATGAAATTGAGCCAAGAATGTTTACCCTCAAAATTAGCTTGATGAAATGAAGGTAAGGAGATCCAATTCCTTGTCTTGATTTGTAAGAATAAAATTAGAAAAATAAAATATTGAAAATGATTTTTACTCAAGAACAAATAATTGATTTATTTGTCTCAAAATAAAAATTATTTGATGAAAAGGATAAAAATTCCCAAAAACAAAAATTATTATTTTTTGTCTCAAGATTCACTTGGAAAAATTCTTTAGAAATTGAGAGAATTTGTTTGAGAGAAGAAAGAAGAAGAAAAAATAATTTTCTAAAGAAAATCCCCCCAAAATTCTTTTAAAAATTCCTTTTTATAACCCCAAAATTCAGAATTTTTTAATTAAGAAATTAAATTAATTTAATTGCAATAACTACAAAAAACCACTGAATGTGATGGGTTGGAAGATAAAAAGCTTTTAGAATTAAATTATGCAAAAAAAATGAGTTCAAAAGCATTAAAAATGAAGAAAATATGGCCAAAAAGGCCATTCGGGCGAAAACGGGCGCACAGGGCCGGGAGACGCCCGTTGGAAGCGCGCGGGGCGCGCGCCTAGCTGCGCGTGGTGGGCAGGCCGTCGCCCGCGCTCGCAGGCGATGGCCAGCGCGCCACTCGCGTGAGCGAGCGCATCGCCCAGCGCTGCCGCAGCCCGACATTCGCGCAAAATTTTTTTTTTTTTTCCAAATTTTCTATAAAACACAAAAACTCACTTTTTTTTACCCCAAAATGATTTTTAAAATATTTTTAAAAATATTTTTAAAATACATTTTTATATATTCCTAACAAATCAAAACGACAAGAAAATTATCATTTCCAACTTTCATTGTTTTTGCCTATAAATCGGCACACTTAATTTCATCATTAGGTAATCTTGATCAAGGCTACTCGGGACCCGGTGTCTACAGAATGCCTAAAAAAGATCTTAAAGATAATCCCTTCATGGGCTTACATGATTTTGACTTGCGTGGGCTTTTTCTTTAATTCATCTTGCCGAAGTTGTCCTTGGGTTCGGCCTTTTCCCTGTAAAGTTATTGGCACAAAAGTATGTACAAAAGATTGTGTGTGCGTAATGTGTGTGAAATGTACACATAAAGCTATATACACGAGACACGAGCAAAGGATTAATGTACGTGAGATGCATGCGATATGCAAAAATGGATAGACCACATCCCAGGTGGTTAAGGGATTCGATGAGGGTACTGCTCGGCTGCTCACATTGTTAGATGCCCCCAAGGATCTAAAAAAGAATTGTCTTAGCTTTATAGACTCTGACCCATAATCTTTTCAAAGAGAACTGACCCGTGCACATCTTTGCCCCCCGGTCAATGAGCATTTTGCCCCCAGGACTCTGAATTAAGTTATCCCTAAAGGAAAGTCATTCGGAGTAATACCGCCTTATCGCTCCAGGCATCAATAGTCATTATTTTAAAGGTAGTGCATCCCTTGTGGATTTTCACACTAGCTTTTCTTAGCGAGAAATGTGTCCCTTTAGGGATTTTCACATAACCATGTGCCTAATTTTTGCCTAGAATGGACCCAACCCACTCCAGCGACTTTTATTTTTATTTGCTTTTTTACTTTATTTTCTTTTGCTCTTATTTTCCTTTTGTTTCCCTTTTAGATATGGCTGCAAGAGAAGTTGAAGCTGCTGTCAGATCCAACTCCCAGGGTCATTAGTTAATATTCGCTGAGGCATTTTCTTCCTCGCCAGCGACTGTATTCATTTGTGACCCCCGACGAAGGCATTATCCGATTTAGCGAGGTAACCGATGGGGACATTAGCTTCATGAGCGCTTGGCTCCCCCTATCTGCTGCGATAGTTGATGGTTCTTCAAGATGTGTTCCCTTATGTGGGCTACGTGAGGCCATCTTTTACATCACGGCCCGATGCACTCGACAGCTCGGGATGACTCAAGATGTGGTGAGAGTCCCTCTATCATTTCGAGGCGAAATCTTATCTGCAGCTTTTGCCTCCTGGTAGCATGATCTTTGAGCTGAACTACCAGTAAAGACTATCATTCCCTCTTTCGGTCATCAATCTGTTGCATATAAGCGATGGGTGCTCAGCCCTGCCATTGACAACAGGACTCGACGACTTAGACATTTGGCCGACGAGAGTAGTAGTAGGGTTTAGTTCAGATTTGTATGCATTTTGAGCAATATGTTTCTTTTTAGAACATAACTGAGACAATAATATGAATGAATAAATTCAGTTTTATTTCATTTCACAAAATTGTGTACATCTCAATATGATTTCGACATACATGATCGTCATTCAACGTTGATTTAAATATGCAAAACTACATTTATTAAAGGAGCCAAATCTTGATAGCACCAACTCCTGTTACCAATCAGCCCTCTCGGGTTTTCTTGATTGAACATTTTCACTCAAGACTCTAATTTTTTACCAGGATGCCTTTTTTCAGTTTTCATCCTAACGAGGCGCCCAATTTTAGCAAGGCCGCCTTTTTTCCATTCTCGACTCGCGGGGCTATATTTCTCTTCTTTTGATTTTTTATTGCCTTTAGCCATGGAACCTCTTAAGTCTATCAATGTTGATCGGCACCTTTGAAGTCATCTTCATCGCTGTCTGTTGCTGCTCTCTTGAATAACAACCTCTGAAGAATAAAAGGGCCTTTCGACACTGGTCTGAATTCGCCTCGTGCATCTGGAACATTCAAACTCACTTGCTTAGAGATTAAATATCCCTTGTCTAGCAATTGCTCTCTGATTTCCTTCCAGGATGATCGAATAGAGTGTCTTTTGATAGGTCTGACTGTGGCGATAATCCCATGCCATGCTTTCATCTAATGTGTTTAGCTGCTGTTGTCATTGTCGCGCATTGCTGTCTCCCAGAATCATCACTTCCTTAAGGATTTGAGCTCTATTCTGACTCGCCATATGCCTTCTGCCCCATGTGACTTCTGCAGAGGGTTCCAATAGTGATTTTTCTAGCCTTGAAGTGCAAAAGGGCATTTCTCTGCCCGATCCTTGTAGTTTCAAACCATTTTAACTAAGATCTTCCTATTAACAGCCTCTCCTGCCCCACTGATTTGAGGGCGATACGGAAAGGATTCATGGTCTTTCAATGCCATACCTCTAGAGTAACTCCCTAGCCTTAGCCATAAACCATCCCTTTGCTCTTGAACCTTGCACGGTGTGGGAAATCACGATGACCCTATCTATTGGAGGCCAGAGGATGTACCTCCCTTATGATGTCTTTTTCCAAGCTCTAGCATCCCGTATCTGTTGTAAGTCAATAGAAACCTTTGGGTCCTTCTTGGAAGTCAAGAATAATAGGATTTAAACAAAGTTTTCCCCAGGATGACCTTCTCTTGCCTTTCATATCAACGGTTTTGGCTGGATCTACATATTGATTATTTTCCTCTTTTTTCATATTTTGTCTTTCATTATTTCTCTTTTTTTCTTTTCCTTTTTCTATTTTCTTGCTTTCTTTTTTTTTTCTTTTTTTTTTCTGCTTTCTTGCTTTCTTCTTTCTTTTTTTTTTCTTCATGGATAAGCTCCATTCAAATCCCTGATGATCTAACCATATGCGCACTCTCCATCTTCTTGATGTTAGGTTATCATTGCCCAGCAAAGTCAAGTATTGCGCTTTCACAAGAAAATTTGGTCCTGCTTCTATTTGTGGATTTCTTCTTTTGACCTTTTATGTCCTATCTAGCTTGAGTCCTCTGATCTTTTGCTTGACTAAGTAGGTTCCGCAATTTCACCATCTACTGTCGGCGTGCCTTCCTAGGTCCAGGCAAAAGCTTTTTTATTTTTTTGTATTCTCTCAAGATTTCCTCTCTATTCAGGAGTTATGTCAGATTCCATCAAGATTTCTTTCGGAATTTTCAAAATTCCAAGATTAAATGGAGTAGCATCAATTGAGTCAATGTCAAATATATTATGATCATGATCGTGCATAACGAGATCATTAGAAACATCACACAAGTAAGGGAAATTGTTTACTTTATTAATAAAACTAAGAATGTCATTGGCATTATTGAAAAAGTTCGAAATTAAAAAGAAAAAAAAATCTAAACTATCGTCTCTTCCTACTCTCTGCCGATGCAAATGCTCTTGCCAACGGTTTATCCTTTGGGCCCTTCTGTTCCCCTTTTTAGCTCATTGTCAATGAGGTCTTGAACTCGCTTCTTCAAAGTTCAGCATTCCTCAGTGTCATGCCCAGTCTGCTGATGATAAACGCAATACTAATCAGCTTAATGACCTGGATGCCCTCGACTCTAGGCAAGTTTAACTGGCTTCGACCGCAACTTTCCTTGCTTAACAAAATAAGTGAACTGTTTAGATAGATGCTTCCCTAACATGGTACATTCATATTGGGTTACGCTTCTAGCTGGAACCTTTCTGTCCCCAAAACTTATTATACTACTGTCGCCATGGTTCGAGCTTCCCTCACTTCCACCTTCAAGATCCCAAACTTGCCCCCTCGGAGCTTGGCAGACATCAACCAGGTCTTTGGCATGCTGACGGTGACTCATTAGCCCATAACCAATAGTTGGCTTAGCCGACCACCTTGGTGGGTTCTTCTCCAATATCTGAGGGAAAGATTCGTTGATGCTGAAGCGATATTTCTGGCTTATTCCGGCCATCGACACTTTTTCCACTTCCCGACTGTCGATGCAACTGTCACATCCACATAAGCCATTTTCCTCCCCCGAATCCGCGGAACCAAACGTGAATCTATTATAGGCGGCTTGGGTAGTAGCATGCTTAGACCATAGGATTTCTTCCTCGAAAACATCTACTTTTCTCTTCGGGCCACTTGTCATTATCCTGAACTCATCATTAAAAGCATGTCCCTTATTTTTTTGCCCCGGCGGCGGAGCAAAAGGCATCTTCCCTCTAGACTTGATTATCATGGCTGGGCCGTGTTTGTCCCGTGGCATGGTAAAAACAGTGTGTTGTGCCTTGGTGGATGGCATCATTGTGGCAGCAAAAATTTTCTTCATTGTTTTCATCCTAACTTCAAACTCTTATAGCTTCCTCTCTATTTCCCATGCCTTCCTATCCATTTCATCGATAATGAGTGCATGAGCTGCACCGGTTCTTCTTGATGGGTTTTCCATATTACCTCTGCGAAGGGGAATGACTCACTGCTTTCTGAGGTTAACTCTGATCCCACAAATACTGACTTATTCTCTTTGCAAAGATAAGGAAAAGAAGTTCACTGATTAGTCGCCTGTGAGAACCTTTGGACCACCTGGGCAGATCTATGATGGCTGCAAAATATACCCGTTAGGATGATGCATGAATGACATATAATGCATGATCGTGCTATACAACATCCACAAATCACATGCAAGCACATAAGTCCTTCCAACCTTATTACTCCCGCACACGAGGTCATAGTCTCTTTCCTAGGTGGGATTGGCCCACGAGTTAATAGGGGACTCGATGGACGCGTATGGTGCACGGTTGAAAACCGGTAGCATAACCTCTCCTAACTAATGCACAGGCGCATGGGTTATGATCGTTATGCATTTAGGCAGTCCGCATAAGTTAACATGGGCCTATCGGGGCATGAAAGCCTTTGATTAGGTGACCAATCAAATTAATTGGGTTTGTCCAATACATAATGATCCATACAGCAAGCATAGTATTAAGGTTCATACCACTTAGGGGAAGTAACTATTTCCATTACATGAGCTTTAGTCAAGGTGATGTTACTTTAGGGCTACCCAAGCATAGTCCCTGCCAACGGGTCTAGCTCATCACGAGCGTAATGACCTATCGGGTCTCCATTTAATATACCATGATGGTACGAGGATTGGGCTGGTGATTATCCTTAACACTTCCCTACATTGAGTGAATGTAGAGTCATGCTTCGAGAATGCATCGGGGTTAAAAGAGGGACCAAACTAGCATAGATCTTAGGCTCTAATGAGATGCAATGCAGTTTCGAAAAAAGGATGAAATTTTTAAATTAAAACTCAATTGTAAATTTTAACCAAGGTACTTTCGAAGCGAAGTCTCTTTTAAGTGTCCCTAGTGGAGTCGCCACTGTGACGCACGTCGAACCCCGGGGCACCCCGAACCGCCCGCTTCTAGGGCTTTCGGGAGGAGGTTCATGAAAACTTGTAAGAAATTATAAGTGCGTCCATTTTGGGCAACAAAGAGGTTTCTTGGAGTCGCCACCCAATAGAACATTGGGAAAGGTCGTCTAGCCTCAGTGAGCCTAAGACATCCCTGCTATGTCCATTATTGGCAAGCCGGAGGTGTCTTGGAGGCTTCCACCCTAACGATAGGATGGTCCTCTAGCCTCACGCTTAGGCAAACTAGAGGTGTCTTGGAGCCATCCACCGCAATAGAACATTGAGATGGCCCTCTAGCCTCATGGTGCCTAGGACTGTGAAATTTTGAGCCTTTTACAGGACACAAGAGGTGTCTTGGAGGCCCCATCCCAATAGAATATTAAGATGGCCCTCTCGCCTCGTTGAGCCCAAACACCAGAGAAGGTTCGAGACTTTCCATTTATTCATACCTGGATTAAGTTTATAATTGAGTTTTGAATTTAGCGTTTCATCTCATTTCTCATTCAATTCGGTGAAATTAAATTAAAGCGCAAATTATCCATCCAAGGGAAACAATAAATAAAAGCAGCATTAAAATAAAGCATCTAAAGATAGATTACAACAAAACTAGGGGCAGAATACAACCCCCATTGTAAATAAAATACAAAGCATGCATAAAATGGGATATACATTAAGGGTGAGGACATTGGTCCTCGCATATATATTTATTACAAAATAATTTTTTTTTGAAGTGTCAGTTTTATTTGCTGAAAAAATAGGACATTGGTCCTCAATTTACAAAAGATCCCAATTTAATTAATAAAAAACATTTAACCATTTTTATATTAGCGGGATTAAAATAATATTTAAAACAAATTAGAAATGAAGATAAACTAAAAGGAGATAGGGTAAAGAAAATGAACCAAGTTGGTGTCCCCGAATTATCCTAGCGGGCTCCCCTTCTCAACGCCCCATATTTAGTGAAAATAAATAAGCTCACAAAAAAACAAAAAACATGTGAGTGGGATAATGAAATAAAATAATGGAAATAAAAGGAAATATTAGAAATAAAATAAATAAGCAATAGATATAAATATCTATATGTTGATGAAATAATTGTGAATAAATAAAATAAGAAAATAAAAGAAAAATAGGATTGGGCCCAGAATATTTACCCTCAGAATTCGTGCTCGATGAAGGGAAAAATATGATTGATTTCCTTGGTTTGATCCGCAAAATTAAAGTTGAAAATGAAAAAGTCGGAGTTTTATTCCAAGAAAGAAAACTGCTTAAAAACGAAGAATGAAAGAAAATAACAACTCAAGAACAAAGAATTATTTTCTTTGTCTCAAGAAGGATTTATTTTATTGAAAACTGATTTGAGAAATTTACTTGAAGAAGAAATTTCATAAAAAAGTAGAGAGAATTCTGTTGAAAATGAAAGAATGAAAAGTAAGAAATCCGACTCCTTCCCTCGATCCTCAACCTCATATTTATAGGTAAATGAGGATGAAGATAAAAAAATTTAAATCTTTTTGAAATTCAAAATTCGAAAACAAATCTTTTAAAATTTGAATTTAAAAACAAAATCCTTTTTAAAATTTGAATTTAAAAACAAAATCCTTTTTAAAATTTAAATCCTTTAAAGATATATATCAAATCCATTTAAATTCAAACCTAATTTTAGAAAATAAAATCAAATATTTTTAAATTCAAATTAGATTTAAGGATAAAATCAAATCCTTTTGAATTAAAATTAGAATTTAAAAGATAAAATTAAATCCTTGACATTATCTTAAGGATAAATAAAATTAAATTAAAAAATTAATTTATTAATTTTAAAAACTGAAAAATACATAAAAATGCAAAAAATGGGATAAAAAATTAATTTTGGGAAAAAAATCATGAGAAAAGGCCAAAAATACATTTTCGGTGAAATTGGGCGTTTTGCGGCGGAACAGGGGCGACCGACGCCCGCCTGCACGCACAACGGGCATCGGTCGCGCACCTGCACACTGCCGTAGGCGCGCTGCCGCGCTACCGCACGTCGACATTCGCATAATTTTTTTTTTTTAAATTTAACTAAAAAATACTATAATTTTTAAACCCCATTTTTTAAATCTAATTTTCAAAATATTTTTTATTATTTTTATTTTTTACTCTAAAATGCAAATTTGACCAGAAAATCATCACTTTTAACCTTTTTGCTTGTGAACATGCATCTTATTATCATTGGGTAACTCCGATCTGGGCTGTCCCAAGACCCAGTGTCTACACATATGAATTAGAATGTAATGTATAATGCTTGATTTGGATGAAAAAGAATGGAATAGTATGATGGAAATTTCATGGAATGTATGAATGGTAACATAAAAATGTGGAAATGGAATAATGGATGCCCTATGTAGTACTCTGGTAGTCAAGTCTAGCTCAGGATAGAGTGGCTAGCTATAGAGACACTTAAACCGCGGGTGTGAGTATCACCCGGTTACTTTTGAGGTTGGGGGTTAACCCTGACAGGTTGAGAGGACCTTTGGAGGAGGGGATCCATGTGGATGCCGCAGCGGCAGTACAGATGGGGATGATCTCCCCGATATCAGGGCAGGCAGAGGCCTACAGGGTGTTGACCTTTCATGAGACCAGGCGGATGTTCTCACTCCCACCCTTGGGTGCAGATCCAGACCACCCGGAGCACCCGGAGGAGCAGCCTCCACAGCCCGAACCGCAGCCAGAGCCCCAGCCTCAACCCGAGCCTCAGCCAGAGCATCAGCCTCCTCAGCCACAGACTGTACCACCACCACAGCAGCAGGAGCAGCCCAGGACTCCCTCGGACTTTGACTTCGAGTTCACGATGGACGACCTCTTCGCCGCTTCACCGGCATCCAGAGCGCCGACTCCAGCCCCATCACCAAGCGCCAGGGTACAGAGGTCTATCCACGGGCCCTCCGAGAGATACCACCCGTACTCCCGAGGCGACCCAGGGGCATCCACCTCCTCGGCACCACTGCCAGAGCCAGCACCGCAGCAGCCTGCGCAGCCTGACTTCTCTCAGCTCCTCACGTCCATGTTTACAGCCTTAGAGCGGCGGCAGGATGAGAGGGATAGGGCTATTCACGAGAGGTTGGATCGCCAGCAGGCTGCCATTCAGGAGCAGTCCCAGTCGGTGGAGCGCTTAGCTCAGGAGCAGGCCTGCTACATCGGGCATACGACTCGGGAGCAGGCCTCGGGCCTTGGATGTTTTCAGGGATGAGCAGGCTCGGGCCTTAGGGGCCTTCAGAGGTGAGCAGATGAGGCTGATTGAGCAGATTGCTCAGGGGCAGAAGGAGCTTAGGCAGCAGCTCGCTCATGATTTGAGGACGTCACAGGACCAGGTGTCTCAGAGGGTTGACATGACCCTACAGATGATCGACGAGTCGCTCGACTCTCTGAGATCCCACGTTCAGGTGATAGAGGGGATCCTCCCACCTCTGTCTCAGACCATGAGAGAGTTTAGAGAGCAGACGGAGCAGAGCCTGGAGCAGAGGAGAAAGGCCGCCTGCGAGCAGACCATTCAGTTAAGCCAAGCCTTAAAGAAGTTAGGAGACAAGGTTTCTGAGACCTTAGGGTTTATGAGCACCTGTACCCAGCCCTTCTTGGATGGCTACGCTCAGATCCAGTTCAGGCGGGCCCATGATCACGAGGCAGGACCCTCCACGGCTCAGCCATCTCCACCTCCACCTCTGCCAGGGACCATGCACATATCAGATGACGAGGATCCCGATGAGCCCTCTGACTACACACCTCTCTGATCTTCAGGGAGTTATTTTTGTATCTGTTATACATTTTCATTTTGTATATGCGCTGTACAAAAAATTACGTTTCTAGTGAAAACTTTTGCTTCATTATTGCATGATCATTCGATTGTTAATTGTTTAATCACATCACAGAAAGTGTATGTTCTCATATTTACTTATATGTTAATGAAAATGACAATATAACAAAAACGAAACAAAAATGATGAATAACAACTCAAATAAGAAAAGATGAAAAATGAAACATGGCATAGCAAATAAAGCAAGATCACGCCATCAATAGACAGGTTAAAAGATGACCACTCAAACATGAACTAACAAAATCTTTCATCACGCAGGTACAGAGAGATACCGATCTGAACATAGACATCGATTAAAAAGATCCCTTTTGGGACAAGGAACCCGGCGGGGTCTCCACTTCACCAAATCGAGACTGTAGCCAAAGCATGCTGCATCTCACAGATCGAAGCTATGGTCAGAGAGTGCCACACTTCACCAAATCGAGACTGTAGCCAAAGCATGTTGCGTCTCACAGATCAAAGCTGTGGTCAGAGAGTGCCGCACTTCACCAAATCGAGATTGTAGCCAAAGTATGCTGCATCTCACAGATCGAAGCTGTGGTCAGAGAGTACCGCACTTCACCAAATCGAGACTGTAGCCAAAGCATGCTGCATCTCACAGATCGAAGCTGTGGTCAGAGAGTGCCGCACTTCATCAAATCGAGATTGTAGCCAGAGAGTGCTACATCTCACAGTTCATGCGGCAGCCAAAGAGTGCTACGCACCTTGCAGATCGAATGGGGGTTAGAAGGGAACTTCAGATCGAAGCTGTGGTCAAAGCATACCGCACTCCAAACCGGGGTTGTGGCCAAAACATGCTGCATCCCGCCGAGCCCTACAGGTCGAGATGAGACCGATGGGAGTATCTTCGCATCGCCGAATAGATCAAGATGAGGTCTAACTGGCATAAGGCACGGAGAGTGAAAAGCCGTCACAGGTACGCTTCCTTTCTGACCTTCTCTGAGTTTTGGCTTATCTAGGCGCTTGTGCACTAGTTGCTCCAAAACTGGGGGCAACTGTAAGCACCGTGTCCCGGAGCGGTCCGGATCAGAGGTTACCCTGTGATGAAATCTGTATCCTAACCTGTATAAATGGTTTGGATTTGGGGGTTTTTGTCCCGCGTTCCATGAGAAATGAGTCTTTTTTACCTTTTGTAGGCAGAGGGGGAGAAAATAGGGATTTTCAAGTCAAAAGGGGCTTTTTGTCCTCCACAGACGGCCAGCCCGTCTGTGAAGTCAGCCCGTCGCTTCGAGTCACCGACGGCTTGTGGTATTTTCCGACACCCGTTAGAAAGTCACCGCCCCTGTCAGAATGCCGCCTGGTTTCCCGGAGCACGCAACCTTTCCGACGCCTGTCGGTGGATGTGGCAGGGCCGTCGGATGAATCCTTATGTCAGAAGGATTCTTCGCCTCTATACACCGACGCCCGTCGGTCGTGTCTGGCTTATAAAAGCTCCGGATTTTCAATTGAAAGGGGTTCCAAAAATTTTCCAAGGGGGGAACTCTGCCCAAATTCAAGCAAATTTTTTCTCTCCTCCAACAAAACACATTTACAAAGGAAATCTATTTAACCAAGGATCAAATCAATCAAAAGGGAACTAAAAATAATTAGTTTTCTTTAGATATTGATTCCAAAATCAATCTTTTGAGGGGTTAAAGAAGAAATAGCCCATTTTTCTTTCTTTGATCCTTCATCTTTTGCTTCTCGTGGAACGCGCGGGACTCTAATCAACACAAGAATCTCACCCAAAGCGATTATCTGAGGGTAAATATTCCGGATTCCTTCTCTGCATCATTTCATATTTGTTCCTTATTTTGTGGAATTTTTCTATATCTGTCATTATTTTCCTTTATTTTGACTCTCTTTTTCTCCTTTTGAGATAAAACCTTTTTTGGCCTTGGAAAGAATTTTCTCTCTTCTGTTTTTTTTCAGAGACAGTGGTGACCGACGGGTCATCTTTATCACCGACGCCCGTCGGTCACCCCACCTACAGACGCCTCTCTTTGAGTGACAGACGGACATGTCGGTTACCTTAACCGACGCCCGTCGGTCATCTAAGGAAGGTCGTCTGTGAATTCTGCCTCCATCTTTTTAAATCATTTTTTTATCTTTTTCAAGCCCTTTTGGTTCCTACATGTTAATTTTATGTATATTAACATTTTCCAACTTTTCTATGAGTGTATATTGATTTCCCTTGGACTACCACAATCTTGAGAGGCTATCTACCATATTCGGAGGATTCCATCCGGTTTAGTTTCCTAACCCTCCCGGTTATTTCCTTCATTTTTGTTATTCATTGATTATTTCATGTATATGGATATACTCTTCTCATATCTCGTTAATGTATAAAAATGGTCTAATGATTTTATACTTAAATAAAAATGAGGTTTGTATAAAATGTAAAAGGGGGCCAAAGCCATATTTTTATCCAATAAAATCATCATAAACAAAAATCTCCAATTTTAATAATGATGCATGCGAGGACCAAAGTCCTCAAAATAAGCAATACCCCGATTTATGCATGATTCGCACATTTATGAAAGGGAGTTGTATTCTGCTCCTTGTATTATTGTAATTTATCGCTTTCATTATCTATCTGATCATTTATCGCTTTCAAAATGTGAATAAATGCACCTTTTAATTAATTGCATAGTGTGGAGAGAGAGCGAATTAATGATATTAAGATTTGATCATAAAATAATTGAGGTAGAAATAGATGAGAAATCCCGGACCCAGCTCTGGTCTTTGGGCTCAAGAGGTTAGAGGTTATCCTCCAAAATAATTCTTGGGTCACGAGGCTTTAGCGCTAATCCTAGGCTCTTTAGGGTGAGAAGTTCACCTTCCATGACCCCTCTGGCTGGCCCAAAATGGATACCAAGCGCAGTCTTAGGCTCTCCGAGGCGAGAGTAACTTTCCCAATGTTCTATTGGGTGCCTGAGACACCAGATCGGTGCTCTTTGCTGTATCATGATCATACAGCACTCCCGGTAGGGCAATAGCCGCCCAATGGGCGCGTCTAACAGCTCGCCGTGGGATCTCGACCCCCTCCTCTGTAGGGAGCCCCATGGCCTGTGCAAATCTCTGCCTGGTAATACTGAAGTGGTCGCCGTCGAACCAAAACTAAACCACCCCTGGGTCGGTATCTGCACTCTGAAAACCGGCGTAGCGAAGAGTGGCCAGGACCTGGCGAGTAGCCTCTGGAAAAGTCTGGAAGGAGGGCACAAGGAACTCTGTCCACCCAGCACCCTCGGCAAGTAAATCGATCTCTGGGGCCAACCCTAGGGCCTCTAGGAACGGTCGGGACACAAAGCGACTGGCCCGAAGCTCTACCTGAGCTAATGCTCTATACCTCTGAGCTGACTCATCATCCATCCAATCCGGAGCTACAAGCTCGGGCTGGGCCTGCGGTGCTCTACGTCTAGGAGGCATCCTGCAAAGGAGAAGAAATTAGACAGCGAAAATTTAACAAAACAAATATTATCAGACTTATTTTCCAGGCGAAGGCCCATTTAGGCCTCACCAGGGCAATAGCGACCCAAAACAAGATAGAAAATTGATAATAAATGAAAAGGGCAAAGGTTGCCCACATGCTTTGCGCATATCAAGGCAGAAACAATATGCAATTAGCATACAAATAATTTGTAACGAGTAAAGGAAATGGGCTTTCTAGGTCCCGAGGCATGCATTACGCGTGAAAATATTCAATTCTAGAATAAATAATAAAAAATTGGGCAGTACCCCGGCAGGGGTATGCCCGACCTCCTGCATAAAAGGGCAACAAAATAGGCCTCAGGCCTCGACAATAATATACGCATGTAAGTGGGACACACCCCGGCAAGAGTGAGTCCCCAACAACCCAAAATAATGGCCTCAGGCCTCAAAAGCAATATATATACAGAATAGTGCGCTAAAGACTGTCTATTTCTAAAGCACCAAAGTTATAGAAAAATTCTATTTCTATGTGATCATGCAAAAATTCGGGTTTAATTGCATTAAAAATAAAGGGCAGCATTTCCCCTAAATTCCTAAGGTTTTTTTTTTTAAAGTATCCTAACCATTTCTGAGGTTAAAGGAAGAAGAAATGAAGAAATAAATTCAATAAAATTCAAAAACAAAGTAGTTATATACTTACTTGGAATCGCGAGAAGTGTAGAAACTGAAGAAAATATAAATATCAAAGCGCCCGGTGAGTAAATAATGCGAAAATATGAAGAAATCGCGAAAAAAGATGAAGAATGCTTGAAAAAACGCTAAAAAAAGCTAAAAAACGGTTTGGGAGAGGAAATGAAAGGGACAGCAGCGTTTGCACCGTCTGTCACTCGCCCTTATATAAAATTTCGTGACCGACGGGCTGGGCATCTGTAGAAGCGACCGACGGGCCGGCCGTCTGTCACACAATAAATGTGAGTTAATGCACGTGATGAATGCAGTGATGACACATGCGCCTGCCAGGTGAATCTCTACCGACGGGCAGGCCGTCTCTATAGAGAGACGGGTAGGCCGTCGGTAACCCTTCCCTATAAATTCTGCCAAATTTTTTGCTCTTCTTGAGTCTCTTCATTTTCTAACATTTTGAGCCTTTCACCTTTCTCAACATGTCCTCCTCTCTAGCCCAAAGGATGCACCGTATCTTAGATGACAAACACACTTGGGAAGAGGGTGCCCTTTCTTCTCTGTCTGGGCTGAAATATCTGTGCCGGGTGAAAGTCGACCAGAACCTCCTCCTGGCGGCGACCCACTTCTGGAACCCCCGGTTTCACGTTTTTCGGTTCACCTATCAGGAACTGTGCCCTTTACCTGAAGAGTTAGCTACCATCCTGGGAGCCTGGTTCCCTCCTAGTGCTCTGCCTTGCGTCCCCTGTTGCGGTCTATTACAGATCCGGGACATGGCCATGGCTCTCGGCATACCATCTTCTGAGGCCGTCCGGCTGATTCACCCGGGCTCTTCCTTCGCTCTGGGACCATTGATCGAGGCCCTGGATCAGTTTACCGACATCCCCACCTACCGGGTAAGCATCATATTCTTGATTTGCATGTTGAACTTCCTCACTGTTGTTCCAGGGGGTTTGACAGGTGACTCTCGCCTGTTCGGAGTCTTGGGCGTCTTTCATCTGGGATTATCACCCTTGCCACTCATTCTGGCCGAGACCATTCTGGGCTTGGACACTGTGAGCTCTGGATCCACTGCAACCTTTACCGGCAGCCCCTTATTGCTCCAGGTACGTCATTATTTTGAAGGTAGTGCGTCCCTTATGGATTTTCACACTAGCTTTTCTTAGCGGGAGGTGCGTCCTTTCGGATTTTCACACAACCCTGTGCCTTATTTTTGCCTGAAGTAAACCCTACTTACTCCAGCGGCTTTTCTCTCTTGTTTTCTTCTCTTCTTTCTTTTTTATATTTATTTTTCTCTTTTTTCTCTCTCTCTCTTTTTTTTTTTTCAGATCTGGCTGCAAGAGAAACTGAGAATGCTGTCCGAGCAACCTCCTCGAGTTACTCCACAGTACTCACCGAGCCACTTTCTGCCGTGTCGATGACTTTATGGGTGTGCCACTACTAGTGAAGGCATTACCAGATTTGGCGAGCTGTTAGATGACGACATCAGTTTTACGTCTGCCTGGCTCCCACTGTCTCATGTGGTCATTGATGGGCTATCGGGGTGTGTTCCCCTCTGCGGCCTCCGTCAGGCCACCTTCTGCATCACTTCTCGATGTACACGCCAGCTCGGGACGACCCAGGATGTAGTGAGGGTTCCCTTGTCCTTCTGAGGAGGAGCTCTCTCAGCTGCGTTTGCTTCTCGGTATCATGAGCTGTGGGGAAGACTACCAGTGAAGACTGTTATCCCGAGGTTCGGTAATCATTCCGTGTCTTCGACTAATGAGTACAAGAAGTGGATCCTTAGTCCAGCATCTGATAACAGGACTCGAGGGCTCAAGCATCTGGTCGGCGAGAGCAGCAGCAGGACTTAGCTTAGCCTATATATGTATTTCTTTTGGTGCTACATTTCTTTTTAATGCAGAACTAGGAAATGACAAAAATGAAAAGAATAATATTCATTCTATTTCACGAATTTGTGTACATTTTCATATAATTTCAGCATACATGATCAGTTTTGGCATTTACTCAGCTGCTTACGCGTTGTCAATACATGAAACCAAATTTTAGCAGAATCAACTCCTGTTACCAATCGGCCCTCTCGGGTTTTCACGATTGGATATTTTCTCTCATACCTCTAATTTTTGCACAGGATGCCATTTTTCGGTTTTCACCCTGTCGAGGCGCCCAATTTTAGCACAGCCGCCTTTTTTCGGCTTTTGACTTGCAGGGCATTTTATTCTCTTCTTTTTATTTTGGTCTTTAGCCATGGAACCTCTTGAGTTTGTCGACATTGATCGGCTCCTTGAATTCGTTCCCATCACTATCTGATAAGATTGCAGCTCCTTTGGACAGCAGTTTCTTAAGGATATACGGTCCCTCCCAGGTGGGTCTGAATTTCTCTCTAATATCTGGTATACCTGGCCTCATCTGCTTGAACACCAAGTCCCCATCTTTCAGCGGATGCTTTCTCACCTTCTTTCCGAAAGTTCTTACCAATCTCTTTTGCTAAATCTGATTATGATAATAAGCTTTCAGCCTACTCTCATCCAGCAAATTCAAGTGCTGTAGCCTCTGCTGCGCCCATTCGGCCTCTGGGATTTGGGCTTCCATGACCACCCGCAGTGATTTGAGCTCTATCCCAACTGGTAATACTACTTCCATTCCGCATGCCAGGGAAAATGGTGTGGCACCTGTAGATGCCCTCACCGTTGTTTTATATCCCCACAGGGCAAAGGGTAACTTTTCGGCCCAGTCTTTGTAGGTTTGGACCATCTTGGACAGGATTTTCTTCATATTCTTATTAGCGGCTTCTACTACTCCATTCGCTTGTGGTCGGTAGGGAGAGGATTTATGATTCTTGACACCATATTTCTCGAGGAGCTTCCTGGTTTCTCCCATGAACTGCACCCCATTATCAGACACTATGTAATGAGGGAGGCCATATCTGCAAATCAGATTCCTCTCTATGAACTTAGCCATATCCCTTGCGTCAATCTTTTTGAAGGATTCTGCCTCTAGCCATTTGGTAAAATAGTCGATTGCGACTATGATGTACCTGTGCCCATTCGATGCCGTAGGGCGAATCTCTCCGATGATATCTATCCCCCAAGCAGCGAAAGGCCAAGGTGATGTCAGGTTATGTAGCTCTGATACTGGCAGGTGTCTCAAGTCTGCGTACTGTTGGCACAACTGGCATTGCTTAACATATTTTGAGAAGCCGTTGTCTATCGTAAGCCAATAGAAGCCTTGTCTCATGATTTTCTTAGCCAAGGTCAAACCGTTCATGTGGGCCCCACAGACACCTGCATGGGTTTCCTCCATCACCTTGCGGGCTTCCTTTTCATTCAAGCACCTGAGCTGAATCCCGTCCGACTGTCTTTTGTACAACACCCCTTCCAAGGATATGAACTGAGTAGATAGCTTACGGATCATCCTCTGGTCTTTTTCAGTAGCTTCTTCTGGAAATTTTTTGCTTTCCAAGTAGTTCATGATGTCGAAGTACCATGGTTTCCCATCCGCCACATCTACTTCCATCACAGGCTTAATCTCAAAGCTGGGCTTCTCAAAGCTTGAAATTAGTACTGGCTTCATGGCTACTCCTTCAGGATTATCCCACATTGACACCAGGGTTGCCAACGCATCAGCTAAACGATTCCCATCTCTGGGCACGAAGTGGAAAGTGTAGGTCTCGAACTGCCCACAGACCTTTCTCAAATACTCAACATAGGGCATCAGCCGTTCTTCTTTTACTGCCCACTCACCTCGGATCTGGTTGATCACCAAGGATAAGTCACCAAAGACTTCTATGTTCCTTGCCCCCAATGCAGCCAAAGCTTCTAACCCGAAGGTGCACGCTTCGTATTCGGCTTCATTGTTGGTTGCTTTGTACCTCAGCTTCTTAGCGAGGGGAAGTTTCTCATTATCTGGGGTCGTCAAGATGATTCCAACTCTGGCTCCTCTATTATTTACTGCCCCGTCGAAGTGCAACTACCATCCCTGAACATAAATTGCGACTATGCTCTCATCCGGAAAGGTGAACTCAGGAGTGTCTCCTTGAATAGGATGCTCAGCAAGAAATTCGGCTACGGCTCGCCCCTTAATAGTCTTGCGAGTGATGTATTGCACATCAAACTCCTGTAGCAAGAGCAGCCACCTCCCCATCTTTCCAAGCAAAGACGGTGCTTCCTGCAAATATTTTAACGGATTTTGCTTGGCCACTGCTTGAACCTTGTACGAGTGGAAGTAATGTCTCAGTTTCCTTGACGCCCAAATTACTGCGAGGCAGATCTTTTCTACTTCAGCATATTTTATCTCATAAGCTAGGAACTTCTTGCTGAGGTAATAAATTGCAAACTCCACCCCAAATTCATCCTCTTGAGCCATCATGGCGCCCACTGAACTGTCCTCTACTGCCAGATACAGGATAAGTGATTTGATCGGTTGCGGCGGCCTTAGCACTGGCGGATTCAACAGGTATTCTCTGATGTTGTCAAAAGCTTTTTGGTAGTCTTCATTCCAGACCACGGGTTGATTCTTTCTAAGCAGCTTAAAAATAGGCTTGCATATCAAAGTGAGCTTGGCAATGAATCTGCTGACATATTGCAACTTGCCCAGGAAACTCCTTACATCCTTCTCTTTTTGTGGCACGGGCATCTCTCTGATGGCCTTCACCTTGTCCAAGTCAATTTCTATCCCCCTCTGGCTGACGACATGTCCCAATAGCTTTCCTGAAGTCACTCCGAAAATGCACTTCTTGGGGTTGAGTCACAGATTATACTTGTCAATCCTGGTGAAGAACTTCTCTATAGCTTCAAAGTGCCCCTCTCGGGTGGCTGTCTTGACCATCATGTCATCGACATACACTTCCACTTCTTTATGGATCAGGTCACTTAAGATCTTGGTCGCCATTCTCTGGTATGTGGCCCCTGCGTTCTTTAGGCCGAAAGGCTTGACTCGATAGGCGTAGGTCCCCCACTCTGTGATGAAAGCGGTTTTAACCCGGTCAGCTATTTTGTTCAGGATTATACATCGCGCAATTGGCGGCACTGTCTATCAACACATCGATATGGGGTAGTGGAAAATCATCTTTAGGGCAAGCTTTGTTCAGATCTCGATAATCCACACACACCCTGACCTTTCCGTTCTTCCTTGCTACAGGGACCACATTTGCCAGCCATGTAGGATACTGCACCTCAACAAGGAACTTGGCTTCAATCTTCTATCGAATTTCCTCCTTGACCTTGTCAGCCCATTCTGGTCTGAGCCTTCTCAACTTCTGTATCATAGGCTTGTAATCCGGATAAGTCGGGATAGCATGTTCTGCCACATCTTGGTCAATTCCCGGCATGTCCTCATAGGTCCAGGCAAAGACTTTTTCATGTTTTGTTATTATTCTCTCAAAATGTTTTCTCTCCTCAGGAGTTATATTTGATGCTATTAGAATTTCTCTCGGATTTTCCGAGGTTCCAAGATTAAAAGGCATTGTATCAGTGGAATCAACGTCAAAAATTGATGGAATATGATCATGTTCATGCATGTTGAAATTATTAGAAACATCGCACAAATAAGAGAAATTATTTGCCTTATTAATAATATTATAATTGTCATTTACATCATAAAAGAGTTCTGGAATAAAAAGACAGTCTAAGCTAGAGTCTTCTTCTGCCACTCCTGAGGTTGATGCCGTTGTAGCTTGTTTACTGGCTTCCTGATTCAGCAGAGGCCCTCCAGGCATGTCGGAAGAAATCTTCAAATCCCCCATTTTCAGTTCTGATTCTGCTATCTTCTCTTTCCCTTTCAGCCTGGCAGCTATCATTTTCTCGGTAACGACCTCTTCAGGCTCGTATCTGTCCCAAGTGATACCCTGAGTCATGACCTCCTCATCCCAGAAGTTCTCAGCAGTCTTGATAAACCCGACACGCCAGTCAAATACATCATTAAAGATCTCAAAGCCAGGGACAATCCTCCCATCTACCCATTACGGCTCGTCTTCGCCAGTAAAAGCACAAACTGAAGATGATGGTACGAAGCTCTCTGAAATGTGAGGGATCTTATCCGCCGCCTTCTTCTTGCCGAAACTGCCTCTGTACCCCAGACCTTTCTGATTTTTCTGACCTCGAGTGGTGATCGCGGTTTGCAACCCTTGAGAGTTTCTGCCCAAACCAGCCCCAGGGAGATAGTGCATCTTCTTCATCATATTCACCATGGCTGGGCTATCCACTGACCCATACTCTCCCCTTATCATGGACACGTGGAAGCCGCTAAATGGCTGATTAGCTATTTCTAGCGCTAAGGCCTGGTTCTCCCTGGCCGCTTTGAAAGTCACCACCTCCCCTTCGTGTGGGAACTTTATCATCTGATGTAGTGTGGATGGCACTCCACCTAACTTGTGAAACCAGGGTCTCCCAAGCAGAGCTGAGAAGTTAGCAGGGATGGGCAGAACTACAAATTCTACCTCCACTTCAATGGGTCCTGTCTTGACCAAGGTCTTAAAGGTTCCCGAGGCTTGCCTCCTCGAATTATCGTAGGCTGTGATAGTCAGATCCGATCCACTGAGCATATCCTCATTTAAACCAAAAGCCTGCAAAGCTACCAAAGGGCACACATTGATAGAAGACCCATCGTCTACCATAACGCAAGCAGTATGCTTATCGTTAATCTGTGCTTTGACGTACAAGGGTCGGTTATGGTTACGGCCTTCAACCGGTAGGTCGGCGTCAGAAAAGACCAATCTCTCCTCGGATCCTCCCTTAATTAGACCCAAAAGCTCTGATGTGGAAATTGTGGTGGCGACCGTGGCCTCAACTAAAGCCTCTACTACCTTCTGCCTATGAGAGGGGGATTGTCTCAATAGATCCCAGATGGATATTTGAGCTGCAATTTTCTTCAACTGTTTGACAATCTGATTCTCCTCTGGCTCTTTCTCTGCTGATGGCTGCACTGGCTCAGGTAGTCTCGTAATCTCAGGAACCACTCTTCCACTCCTTGTCACAGCCCCTATCTCTTCTTCGTCTCCATTGGACCTCCACAAATCAGGGTTCATTTCCCCTTCTTCCTCGGCTTCTGCACCGCTCTCACTGCTAGACCAGCAATCAAGGGTTGCCACAACTGCCTTCTCCTTCCTATCCTTGGAAAAATCAGCGGCAAACTTCTCGCTCCCATATAGATTTTGTAGCACGTACCATTCTGGCAGGCTAGATCCGATCATAAACACGGGTGGTGGTACGGCATTATAACCAGGCTTCTTCTCAGTTTCCCTCTTTTCAGGGTCAGAAATTTGCTTGCTATCAATCAAGTCTTGGATAGAGTGCCGGAGCGCTTTACACTTATCTGTGATGTGGCCTGAGTGCTGGTGGAACGCACAGAATTCATTATCTTTGTGTCCAGGCTTCCCTTGCGTCAAAGCTGGCCTAGGAGCCAGAGGGTGCAATTTCCCTTCCTTCATTAACCTTCTCAAGACCCAAGACAATGGTCTCCCCAAGTTCGAAAACTTCCTCTGGGTGGTCACCTTGGTAGCAGACACTTCACCCGTTCTTCTAGTGCAATTATTGGGACCTATTGGCCTACCGGCTCCTTGACCGGGGTTAGCCCTTTTGGCAAAATTATCGTTGTTGGCCTTCCTAGTCAAGAACTCTCCCTCTGCCTCGATGGCTATATCCTTAAGAGACTCCCAGTCCTTCAACCCCTTCATCTTCAACCCATCTTTCAAGTACGGGCTTGCGTTCTTGATGAATAAACGAATCTGGTCCTGGGTGTCAGGCTTTCTCCGCATCTCCATCACTCGGTTCCTCCACCGGGTGAGATAATCATGGAAAGATTCCCCGGTCTTCTGCTGGAGTAGTTCAAGATCTTTTAGAGTCACCTCCATCCTGGTATTACAGTTATACTGTTTCAAAAACTCCTCAGTGAGCAGATCCCAATCTTCTTTAGTGCGGCGGTCAAGGCCATGATACCAGTCAATGGCATGAGTGGTCAGACTCAGACAAAAGTATTCTACCTTCTGCTTCTTAGACAACATGGTCCCTTTCATGACCAGAGAATACTGTTTCACATGAGCGGTTGGGTTAGAAGTACCGTCAAACTTTGGAACATCTGTCATTTTAAAGTTGTAAGGGATCGGGTCCTCTCCGTCCAACTCTTTATCCTCCGGGTTCATCCCTTGGCCCCTGCTCAACATACGAGCCATAGCTTCAAACCTCTCTTCCATCTTCCTTAGAATGAAGTCATCGGTCTGAGGTGCCTTCCCCCTCTCAGATGCAAGGCTCATCCTATCATCTTCGATATCATCATCAATTCTCAACACGGGTCTTCTTCTCTGCTCTCCCGAGGCCACTGACCTTAACTCTACTAGAGGTGGCCTAACAGGCTCTTCTCGTCTTTCAACCCTTTCTTCTTCTGGCTTATTCTATCTCATAGGAGGAGGCGGAGGATTCTGCGGAGCATTCTGCTGTGCCAAGGCGGTCAATATATTCATCATCCTACCCTCGAATTCCTCAAATCGGCGGCCCACTTTTTCCGCAATCATGGCCCTGGTGGCGTTTTCCCCCCTAGGCGAGTTTTCCATCTGAGATACTGTACCACTGGTTCCTGATAAAATTTCTGATAGCTCAAGAGCAGGAACTCGGATCAGTCGTCCGGTTGGTGATCTAGTCCACCTAGGCAGATCTATGATGGCTGCAGGGACAAAACGTTAGGTATGATGCATGAAATGCAGGTATAATGCATGGTCGTGATATGCAACACTCACAGAGCACAAGCAAGCAAGTAGGTCCTTCCACCCCTGTTTCTCCCACACACATGGTCGTGCAGTCTCTTTCCTAGGTGGGATTAGCCCAAGGGTCAATGAGGGACCCAATGGACACGCATGGTACATGGGGAAAAACCGGCAGCATGACACTCCTATGCTAATGCACAAGCGGATGGATATGATCGTCACGTATTTGGACGTTCCATAAATTTCGACATGGCCCTACCGGGGCATGATAGCCTTTGGCTAGGTTACCAAGCGAGATATTAGGACTCACCCAATACATGAGGATCCATACAGCAAGCATGAAATTAAGGTTCATTTCACCTGTGGAAAATAGCTACGGCCGTTACATGAGCTTTGAACATGGGAGATGTTTCTTTAAGGTTACCCAAGCATGATCCCTGCCGACGGGTCTAGCTCATCACGAGCATAGCGACAGATCGAGTCATCATTTTGATATACCATTGAGGTACGTAGCTTGGGCTGGTGATTGTCCTTAACACTTCCCCAAATTGATTAAAAATGAGGTCGTGCTTCAGGAACGCACCGGGGCTCTAAAAGAGGGACCAAACTAGCATATTCTAAGGCTCTAATGATATGCGAATGCAATTTTGAGGGAAAGCGAATTTATGAATTAAATTTTAATCATAAATGTTAAGCGAGATATTTTCAAATCGAAATCTAGAACCATAAACGTCCCCAGTGGAGTCACCACTGTAACACACGCCGGATCCCCCCGGCCGCCCGTTCGACCGCCCGCACGTGGGCGATCGGGGCTTTTGTGGGTCCGTTGACATCTTGCAAATAATTTGCAAGTGCGTCTATGTTGGGCAACAAGGAGGTTTCATGGAGTCGCCACCCAATAGAACATTGGGAAAGTTACTCTCGCCTCAGAGAGCCTAAGACTGCGCTTGGTATCCATTTTGGGCCAGCCAGAGGGGTCATGGAAGGTGAACTTCTCACCCTAAAGAGCCTAGGATTAGCGCTAAAGCCTCGTGACCCAAGAAGTATTTTGGAGGATAACCTCTAACCTCTTGAGCCCAAAGACCAGAGCTGGGTTCGGGATTTCTCATCTATTTCTACCTTAATTATTTTATGATCAAATCTTAATATCATTAATTCGCTCTCTCTCCACACTATGCAATTGATTAAAAGGCGCATTTATTCACATTTTGAAAGAGATAAATGATCAGATAGATAATGAAAGCGATAAATTACAATAATACAAGGAGCGGAATACAACTCCCTTTCATAAATGTGCGAATCATGCATAAATCGGGGTATTGCTTATTTTGAGGACTTTGGTCCTCGCATGCATCATTATTAAAATTGGAGATTTTTGTTTATGATGATTTTATTGGATAAAAATAGGGCTTTGGCCCCCTTTTGCATTTTATACAAACCTCATTTTTATTTAAGTATAAAATCATTAGACCATTTTTATACATTAATGAGATATGAGAAGAGTATATCCTTATACATGAAATAATCAATGAATAACAAAAATGAAGGAAATAATCGGGAGGGTTAGGAAACTAAATCGGATGGAATCCTCCGAATATGGTAGATAGCCTCTCAAGCTTGTGGTAGTCCAAGGGAAATCAATATACACTCATAGAAAAGTTGGAGATGTTAATATACATAAAATAAACATGTAGGAAACCAAAAGGGCTTGTAAAAGATAAAAAAAAACGATTTAAAAGGATGGAGGTAGAATTCACAGACGACCTTCCTTAGATGACCGACGGGCGTCGGTTAAGGTAACCGACATGTCCGTCTGTCACTCAATGAGAGGCGTCTGTAGGTGGGGTGACCGACGGGCGTCAGTGATAAAGATTACCCGTCGGTCACCACTGTCTCCGAACAAAAACAGAAGAGAGAAAATTCTTTCCAAGGCCAAAAAAGGTTTTATCCCAAAAGGAGATAAAGAGAGTCAAAATAAAGTAAAATAATGACAGATATAGAAAAATTCCACAAAATAAGGAACAAATATGAAATGATGTGGAGAAGGAATCCGGAATATTTACCCTCAGATAATCGCTTTGGGTGAGATTCTTGTGTTGATTAGAGCCCCGCGCGTTCCATGAGAAGCAAAAGATGAAGGATCAAAGAAAGAAAAATGGGCTATTTCTTCTTCAACCCCTCAAAAGATTGATTTTGGAATCAATATCTAAAGAAAACTAATTATTTTTAGTTCCCTTTTGATTGATTTGGTCCTTGGTTAAATAGATTTCCTTTGTAAATGTGTTTTGTTTGAGGAGAGAGAAAATTTGCTTGAATTTGGGCAGAGTTTGCCCCTTGGAAAATTTTTGGAACCCCTTTCAATTGAAAATCCGGAGCTTTTATAAGCCAGACACGACCGACGGGCGTCGGTGTATAGAGGCGGGCGTCGGAAGAATCCTTCTGATACAAGGATTCGTCCGATGGCCCTGCCACATCCACCGACGGGCGTCGGAAAGGTTGCGTGCTCCGGGAAACTAGGCGACGTTCTGACAGGGGCGGTGACTTTTAGACGGGCGTCAGAAAATACCACAAGCTGTCGGTGACTCGAAGCGACGGGCTGACTTCACAGACGGGCTGGCCGTCTGTGGAGGACAAAAAGCCTCTTTTGACTTGAAAATCCCTGTTTTCTCCCCCTCTGCCTACAAAAGGTAAAAAAGACTCATTTCTCGTGGAACGCGGGACAAAAACCCCCAAATCCAAACCATTTATACAGGTTAGGATACTGATTTCATCACGGGGTAACCTCTGATCCGGACCGTTCCGGGACACGGTGCTTACAGTGAGCATGACGTCTCACTTACTGTAGGCCAATAATGGTCCTACTCTGTATTGTTCTATCTTAATACTATATTAATCAGTATTTCTGTTGTCTGTATCATAGGGGTTGTAACATCCCAAAAAGGGCCTAGTTTTTGCATTATTTGGGTAATTAAGGGTATTTTGGTAATTATGCAAATGAAATTGGAATTAAATGAGGACTAAATTGGAAGAGATTTAAAGTTTAAAGTGAAAGAATTTTTGTTAGTGACTATAAGGTAATTTTCAAGGACTAAGTGGAGAAAATCCAAGGACTAAAAAGGAAAGTCAGAATATTTGACTAATTGGACCATTAGGAGCTTGACACTTGGCTTGTTAGGTGGAGCATTAAATGAAAGGGAAGGGCAAAAAATCTGCTTTCTTCCCGTGGAAGCCAAGTTTGGCTCCTCTTTCTTGCTCTCTTCCCGTTCTCTTTCTCTCTTTATATTTCATTTTTTTGCTCTTCACTCTTGCTTGTGTTAATTAGTCTTCAATTTGAGCTAGGTTTATAGAGGTTAAGAGCTAGTTTTAAGAGGTTAGTGGTTACTTGTCTCCATCTTCTTCTTCTTCTTTTGGTTTCGATTTAGGTATTTGATGTTGGATTAAGATAAATTATGGGTTTATTTGTGCAAGAATCCGAAGAGAGAAGGAAGAGTAAAGGCAAGGAGAAGGTGGGTTCTTGAAGGAGTGGATTGAAGCTTCATTTTGAAGTTTGGGAGTTATTTTGCTTATCTTCTTCTCGGAACATAGTTTGTGTATTAATTACTGGAATTTTGAGTGTTGTGTATGTGTTTTTGCATGTGTTTGTTTGAGTAGTTGAGATGGCATGAAATGCTAGTGTTTTGATGGGTTATATGTGAGTTTTGAAGTGAAATTGCATGAGCTAGGAAAAATTCTGGATTGCATGTCCTTGTGATTTATTTGTGTTTTGAGTTATATTATTGAGTGGTTTTGAAATAGTTGGGTTTGGAGTGAAGTGCAGAAGTGTAGAATTTTTGGGCAATTCTCAACACTATCGCGAGTGCGACAGAGTGCGAGATGGCCATTAGAGTGATGAGGAGCCCTCTGTTGCGAGCGTGATAGAGAGCTTGATAGGCCCAGCTCCATCGCAAGCGTGCTTTCGAGCACGAACGCGAGTAGGGAGTGTCCGGTCTCTGTCGTGCGCTCGACCTTTGTCGTGAGCGCGATAGAGCTCAATGAGCCGAGTGTCTATCGGGCTATGTTTCATCGCGAGAGCACCTTCGTGCGAGCACGCCACGGAATACCCCGCCCTCTATCACGAGCACGATGTGACGCGCGCCGGATCCCCGCGACCGCCCGTGGGACCGCCCGCTCGAGGGCGATCGGGGCATTTGTGAGTCCGTTGACGGCTTGCAATAAATCGTAAGTGCGTCTATGTTGGGCAATAAGGAGGTTTCATGGAGTTGCCACCCAATAAAACATTGGGAAAGTTACTCTCGCCTCGGAGAGCCTAAGACTGCGCTTAGTATCCATTTTGGGCCAGCCAGAGCGGTCTTGGAAGGTAAACCTCTCGCCCTAGAGAGCCTAGGATTAGCGCTAAAGTCTCATGGCACAAAAAGGTGTCTTGGAGGGTAGACCTCTAGCCTCTTTGAGCCCAAAGACAAGAGTTGGGTCCGGGATTTCTCATCTATTTCTACCTCGATTATTTTATGATCAAATTTTAATTATCATTAATTCGCACTCTCTCCACATGATGCAATTAATTGAAGGCGCATTCATTCACATTTGGAAAGCCGTAAATGGGCAAGTAAATATCAAATGCAATAAATTACAATATTACAAGGAGCGGAATACAACTCCTTTTTGTAAATGTGCGATACATACACGAATCGGGGCATTGCTTATTTTGAGGACTTTGGTCCTCGCATGCATCATTATTAAAATTGGATGTTTTTATTTGTGATGATTTTTATTGGATAAAAATAGGGCATTGGACCCTTGCATTTATACAAACCTCATTTTTATAGAGTATAAAACATTGATCCATTTTTACACTTAACGAGATATGAAAAGAGTATATCCATGTACATAAAATAGTCAATGAATAACAAATGAAGGAAATAATCAAGAAGGTTAGGAAACTAAACCGGACGAAATCCTCTGAATATGGCAGATAACCCCTCAGGCTCAGGATGGTCCCGGGAAATCAATACATTGCTCACAGAAAGTTAAAGGATGCTGGCGAGGCGGCAAAGAGCTCATCCATCGTGAACTCCATGTCGAAATCCGACGGGGTCCTAGGCTGCTCCTGCTGCTGTGGCGGTGGCACAGTCTGAGGCTGAGGAGGCTGGGGCTCTGGCTTTGAGTGTGGAGGCTGATGCTCTGGCTGAGGCTCGGGCTGAGGCTGGAGCTCTGGCTGTGGAGGCTGATCCTCTGGGTGCTCCGGGTGGTCTGGATCTGGACCCAATGGTGGAAGTGAGAACATCCGCCAGGTCTCGTGAATGGACAGCACCCTGTAGGCCTCTGCCTGTCCTGATATCGGGGAGATCATCCCCATTTGTACTGCCACTGCGGCATCTACGTGGATCCCCTCATCTAAAGGTCCTCTCAACCTGTCTGGGGTAACTCCCAACCTCAAAAGCAACCTGGTGACAACTACTTCCACCATCACCACCGGTGTCAACCCTCTTCCGACTCTAGTCAGGTTAGCCAAGATCTCATGGCTAATGTTGAGATACTTGCCTGCCACCATAGCCCAGAGGCTCCAGATCTCGGCCGCATTTAGCGACCCTGGATTACCAGCTCGACCAAGGTACGAACTGGATAGCACTCTGTGCAAATACCGGAGTGCCTGAGACACCAGTACGGTGCTCTTCGCTGTATCATTATCATACAGCACTCCCGGTAGGGCAATGGCCGCCCAGTGGGCGCGTCTCACAGCTTGCCGTGGGATCTCGACCCCCTCCTCTATAGGGAGCCCCATGGCCTGTGCGAATCTCTGCCTGGTAATACTGTAATGGTCACCGTCGAACCAGAACTTGACCACCCCTGGCTCGGTATCCGACCTTTGAAAACCGCCATAGCGGAGAGTGGCTAGGACCTGGCGAGTAGCCTCTGGAAAAGTCTGGAAAGAGGGGTCAAGGAACTCTATCCATCCAGCACCCTCGGCAAGCATATCAAACTCTGGGGACATCCCTAAAGTCTTTAGGAACGGCCGGGACACGAAACGGCTAGCTCGAAGCTCTACCTGAGCCAACGCTCTATACCTCTGAGCCGACTCCTCATCCATCCAACTCGGAACTACGACCTCGGGCTGGGCCTGCGGTGCTCTGCGTCTAGGAGGCATCCTGCAAAGGAGGAAAAAATTAGATAGCGAAAATTTGACAAAACAAGTATTATTAGACTTATTTTCAAGGTGAAGGCCCATTTAGGCCTCACCAGGGCAATAGCGGCCCGAAAACGAGATAGAAAACTGATAACAAATGAAAAGGGCGAATGTCCTGTCAAAGGAAGTTGCCCAACATGCCTCGCACATAACAAAGCAAAAGCAACATGCAATTAGCATGGAAATAATTTGAAGCGAATAAAAATGGGCTTTCTAGGCCCCAAGGCATGCATTATACACAAAACTATTCAATTTTAGAATAAATAATAAAAATTTTGACAGCACCCCGGCAAGGGTATGCCTAACCTCTTGCATAAAAAGGCATCAAATTAGACCTCAGGCCTCAACAACAATATATGCATGTAAATGGGATGCACCCCGGCAAGAGTGTGTCCCCAACAACACAAAAAAATAACGGCCTCAGGCCTCGAAAGCAATATATGCACAGAATAGTGCGCTAGAAAGTGTAATTCTAAAGCACCAAAGTTATAGAAAAATTCTATTTCTATGTGATCATGCAAAGGTTCAGATTTAACTTTACTAAAAATTAAAGAAAATGGGCAGCGTTCTCCCTAAATTTCTAAGGCATCTAAAGCATTCTAATCATTTCTAAGGTTAAAGGAAGAAGAAATGAGGAAATAAATTGAATAAAATTAAAAAAAGGTAGTTATTTACTTACTTGTAGTCGCGAGAAGTGTAGAAACTGAAGAAATATAAATATCCAAGCACCCGGTGAGTAGAGAATGCGAAAATATGAAAAAATCGCGAAAAAGGAAGAAGAAATGCTTGAAAAACACTAAAAAAACGCAAAAAAAACCGTTTGAGAGAGAAAATGAAAGGGACAGCAGGCGCTGCACCGTCTGTCACTCGCCCTTATATAGAATTTCGTGACCGACGGGCTGGGCATCTGTAGGAGCGACCGACAGGCTGGCCGTTTGTCTCTCAATAAATGCGAGTTAATGCCCGTGATGAATGCAATGCTGACGTATGCGTCTGACAGGTGGATCTCCACCGACGGGCAGGCCGTCTCTTAGGAGAGGCGGGTAGGCCGTCGGTGACACTTCCCTATAAATTCTTACAAAATTTTGCTCCTCTTATGTCTCTTCATTTTCCAACATCTTGAGCCTTTGATCCTTCTTAGCATGTCTCCCTTTCTAGCCCAAAGAATGCACCGTATCTTAGATGACAAACACACTTGGGAAGAAGGCGCCCTTTCTTCTCTGTCTGGGCTGAAATACCTGTGCCGAGTCAAAGTCGATCAGAACTTCCTTCTGGCGGCGAACACTTCTGGAACCCCCGGTTTCACGTCTTCCGGTTCACCTACCAGGAACTGTACCCTTTGCCTGAAGAGTTAGCTACCATTCTTGGAGCCTGGTTCCCTCCTAGTGCTCTGCCTTGCGTCCCCTGCTGCGGCCTATTCCAGACCCGGGACATAGCTATGGCTCTTGGCATACCTCCTTCTGAGGCCGCCCGGCTGATTCCTCCGGGCTCCTCCTTTTCTCTGGGCCACTGATCGAGGCTCTGGATCAGTTCACTGACATCCCCACCTACCAGGTAAGCGTCATATTCTTGTTTTGCATGGTGAACTTCCTCACTGCTGTTCTAGGGGGTTTGACAGGTGACTCCCGCCTGTTCGGAGTCCTGAGCTACATTCATCTGGGATTATCACCCTTACCACTCATTCTGGCTGAAACCATTCTGGGCTTGGACGCTGTGAGCTCTGGATCCACCACAACCTTTACCGGCAGCCCCTTATTGCTTCAGGTACGTCATTATTTTAAAGGTAGTGCGTCCCTTATGGATTTTCACACTAACTTTTCTTAGCGGGAGGTGAGTCCTTTCGGATTTTCACACAACCCTATGCCTTATTTTTGCCTGAAGTAAACCCTACTTACTCCAGCGACTTTTTTTCCTTTTCTTTTTTTTTCTTCTTCTTCTCTTTTTTTTTTTTAGATTTGGCTACAAGAGAAACTGAGGATGATGTCTTAGCCACCTCCTCGGGTTACCCCACAGTACTCGTCGAATCACTTTCTTCCGCGTCGACGATTGTACGGGTGTGCCACTGCTGGTGAAGGCATTGCCAGATTTGGTGAGCTGTCAGATGATGACATCAGTTTCACGTCTGCCTGACTTCCACTGTCTCACGTGGTCATTGATGGGCCATCGGGGTGTGTTCCCCTCTGTGGGCTCTATCGAGCCACCTTCTGCATCACTTCTCGATGTACGCGTCAGCTCGGGATGACCCAGGATGTAGTGAGGGTTCCCTTATCTTTCTTGGGAGGAGCTCTCTCGGTTACGTTTGCTTCTCGGTATCATGAGCTGTGGGGCAAACTACCAGTGAAGACTGTTATCCTGCGGTTCGGCAATCATTCTGTGTCTTCGACTAACGAGTAAAAGAAGTGGATCCTTAGTCCAGCATCTGATAATAAGACTCGAGGGCTCAAGCATCTGGTCGGCGAGAGCAGCAGCAGGACTTAGCTTAGCTTACATATGTATTTCTTTTGGTGCTACATTTCTTTTTAATGCAGAACTAGAAAATGACAAAAATGAAAAGAATAATATTCATTCTATTTCACGAATTTGTGTACATTTTCATATAATTTCAGCATACATGATCAGTTTTGACATTTACTCAGCCGCTTACGCGCCGTTAATACATGAAACCGAATTTTAACAGCATCAACTCCTGTTACCAATCGGCCCTCTCGAGTTTTCACGATCGGACATTTTCTCTCATGCCTCTAATTTTTGCACAGGATGCCTTTTTTCAGTTTTCATCCTGTTGAGGCGCCCAATTTTAGCACGACCGCCTTTTTTCGGTTTTCGACCTGCAGGGCACTTTATTCTCTTCTTTTTATATTGGTCTTTAGCCATGGAACCTTTTGAGTCTGTCGACGTTGATTGGTTCTTGGAATTCGTTCCCATCACTATTCGACAAGATTGCGGCTCCTTTGGACAGCAGCTTTTTAAGGATATACGGCCCCTCCCAGGTTGGTCTGAATTTCCCTCTGATATCTGATATGCCTAGCCTCATCTGCTTGAACACTAAGTCTCCTTCTTTCAGCGGATGCTTTCTCACCTTTTTTCCGAAAGTCCTGGCCAATCTCTTCTAGTAAATCTGGTTATGATAATAAGCTTTCAGCCTACTCTCGTCTAATAAGTTCAAGTGTTGTAGCCTCTGCCGCGCCCATTCGGCCTCCGGAACTTGGGCTTCCATGACCACCCTCAGTGATTTGAGCTCTATCTCAACTGGCAATACTGCTTCCGTTTTGTATACCAGGGAAAATGGTGTAGCGCCTATAGACGTCCTTACCGTTGTTCTATATCCCCACAGGGCGAAGGGTAACTTTTCAGCCCAGTCTTTGTAGGTTTGGACCATCTTGGATAAGATCTTCTTCATATTCTTATTCGCGGCCTCTACTGCTCCATTTGCTTGTTGTCGGTAGGGGGAAGATTTATGATGTTCGACACCATACTTCTCAAGGAGCTTCCTAGTTTCCCCCATGAACTGTACCCTATTGTCAGACACTACGTGATGAGGGAGGCCATACCTGCAGATCAGATTCCTCTTTATGAACTTGGCCATATCCCTTGCGTCAATCTTTTTGAACGATTCTACCTCTACCCATTTGGTAAAATAGTCAATTGCGACTATGATGTACCTGTGCCCATTGGATGCCGTAGGGCGAATCTGTCCAATGATATCTATCCCCCAAGCAGCGAAAGGCCAAGGTGATGTCAGGTTATGTAGCTCTAATACTAGCAGGTGTCTCAAGTCTGCGTATTGTTGGCACAACTGGCATTGCTTAACATATTTCGAGCAGTCATTGTCTATCGTAAGCCAATAGAAGCCTTGTCTCATGATCTTCTTAGCAGAGGTCAAACAGTTCATGTGGGCCCCACAGACACCTGCATGGGTTTCCTCCATCACTTTGCGGGCTTCTTTTCCATTCAAGCACCTGAGCTGAATCTCGTCTAACTGTCTTTTGTACAACATCCCTTCCAAGGATATGAACTGAGTAGAAAGCTTCCGGATCATCCTCTAGTCTTTCTCAATAGCTTTTTCTGGAAATTTATTGTTTTCTAAGTAATTCATGATGTCGAAGTACCATGGTTTCCCATCCGCCACTTCTACTTCCATTACAGGCTTGATCTCAAAGCTGGCCTTCTCAGAACTCGAAATCAGTACTAGCTTCATAGCCACTCCTTCAGGATTATCCCACATTGACATTAAGGTTACCAACGCATCAGCTAGACGATTCTCATCTCTCTGCACGAAGTGGAAAGTGCAAGTCTCAAACTGCCCACATACCTCTTTCAAATATTCAATATAGGGTACCAGCCGCTCTTCTTTTACAGCCCACTCACCTCGGATCTGGTTGATCACCAAGGATGAGTCACCAAAGACTTCTATATTCTTTGCCCCCAATGCAGCTAAAGCTTCTAACCCGAAAGTGCATGCTTCATATTCGGCTTCATTGTTGGTTGCTTTGTACCTCAGCTTCTTGGCTAGGGGGAGTTTCTCATTATCTGGGGTTGTCAAGATGATTCCAACTCTGGCCCCTCTGTTATTCACTGCCCCGTCGAAGTGTAACTGCCATCCTTGGACAGAAATCGCGACTATGCTCTCATCAGGAAAGGTAAACTCAGGAGTGTCCCCTTGAATAGGATGCTCAGCAAGAAATTCAGCTACGGCTCGCCCCTTAATTGTTTTGCGAGTGATGTATTGCACATCAAACTCCTGTAGCAAGAGCAGCATCTCCCCATCTTACCAAGCAAAGACGGTGCTTCCTGCAAATATCTTAACGGATTCTGCTTGGCCACTGCTTGAACTTTGTATGAGTGGAAGTAATGTCTCAGCTTCTTTGACGCCCAAATCACTGCAAGGCAGATCTTCTCTACTTCAGTATATTTTATCTCATAAGCCAGAAACTTCTTGCTGAGGTAATAAATTGCAAATTCCACCCCAAATTCATCCTCTTGAGCCATCATGGCGCCCACAGAACTGCCCTCTACTGCCAGATACAGGATAAGCGGTTTGATCGGTTGCGGTGGCCTTAGCACTTGCGAATTCAATAGGTATTCCCTGATGCAGTCAAAAGCTTTCTAGCAGTCTTCGTTCCAGACCACAGGTTGATTCTTTCTAAGCAGCTTAAAAACAGGCTCACATATTGAAGTGAGTTTGGCAATAAATCAGCTGACATACTGCAACTTGCCTAGGAAACTCCTTACATCCTTCTCTTTTTGCGGCATAGGCATCTCTCTGATGGCCTTCACCTTGTCCGGGTCAATTTCTATTCCCCTCTGGCTGACGACATGTCCCAATAGTTTTCCTGAAGTCACTCCGAAAATGCACTTCTTGGCATTAAGCCGCAGATTATACTTGTCAATCCTGGTGAAGAACTTCTCTAGAGCTTCAAAGTGGCCCTCCCGGGTGGCTGATTTGACCATCATGTCATCGACATACACCTCTACCTCCTTATGGATCAGGTCACTTAGAATCTTGGTCGCCATCCTCTGGTATGTGGCCCCCGCATTCTTTAGGCCGAAAGGCATGACTCGGTAGGCGTAGGTTCCCCATTCTGTGATGAAAGCGGTCTTAACCCGGTCAGCTATTTTGTTCAGGATCTGCTTGTAGCCCACATAACCATCTCCAAAGCTGTACATTGCGCAATTGGTGGCACTGTCTATCAATACATTGATGTGGGGTAGTGGAAAATCATCTTTAGGGCAGGTCTTGTTCAGATCTCGATAATCCACACACACCCTGACTTTCCCGTTCTTCTTCGCTACAGGGACCACATTTGCCAACCATGTAGGATACTGCACCTCAACAAGAAACTTGGCTTCAATCTGCTGTCGAATTTCCTCCTTGACCTTGTCAGCCCATTCTGGCCTGAGCCTTCTCAACTTCTGTTTCACAGGCTTATAGTCCAGATAAGTCGAGATAGCATGTTCTACCACGTCTCGGTCAATCCCTGGCATGTCCTCATAGGTCCAGGCAAAGACTTTTTCATGTTTTCTTATTATTCTCTCAAAATTTTTTCTCTCCTCAGGAGTTATATTTGATGCTATTAGAATTTCTTTCAGATTTTCTGAGGTTCCAAGATTAAAAGGCATTGTGTCAGTGGAATCGATGTCAAAAATTGATGGGATATGATCATGTTCATGCATGTTGAAAACATTAGAAACGTCGCACAAGTAAGAGAAATCGTTTGCCTTATTAACAATATTATAATTGTCATTTACATCGTAAAAGAGTTCTGGAATAAAAAGACAGTCTAAGCTAGAGTCTTCTTCTACCACTCCAGAGGTTGATGCTGTTGCAGCTTGTTCATTGGCTTCCTGATTCAGCAGGGGCCCTTCAGGCATGTCTGAGGAAATCTTCAAATCCCCCATTTTCAGTTCTAATTATGCTATCTTCTCTTTCCCTTTCAGCCTGGCAGCTATCATCTTCTCGGTAATGACCTCTTCAGGCTCGCATCTGTCCCAAGTGATACCCTGAGTCATGACCTCTTCATCCCAGAAGTTCTCAGCAGTCTTGATAAACCCGACACGCCAGTCAAATACATCGTTAAAGATCTCGAACCCAGGGACAATCCTCCCCTTCACCCATTGCGGCTCATCTTCGCCCGTATAAGCGCAAACTGAGGATGCTAGTACAAAGCTTTCTGAAATGTGAGGAATCTTATCTGCCGCCTTCTTCTTGCCAAAGCCGCCTCTGTACCCCAGACCTTTCCGGTTCTTCTGGCCTCGAGTGGTGATCGCGGTTTGCAATCCTTGAGAGTTTCTGCCCAAACCAGCCCCAGGGAGATAGTACATCTTCTTCATCATATTAACCACAGCTGGGTTATCCACTGACCCGTGCTCTTCTCTTATTATGGACACGTGGAAGCCACTAAATGGCTGATTAGCTATTTCAAGCGCTGAGACCTAGTTCTCCCTGGCTGCCTTGATAGTCACCACCTCCCCTTCATGTGGGAACTTTATCATTTGATGCAGTGTGGATGGCACTCCTCCTAATTTTTGAAACCAGGGTCTCCCGAGCAGAGCTGAGAAGTTAGCAGGGATGGGCAGAACTACAAATTCTACCTCCACTTCAATGGGTCCTGTCTTGACCAAGGTCTTAAAGGTTCCTGAGGCTTGCCTCGTTGAATTATCATAGGCTGTGATAGTCAGATCTGATCCACTGCGCATATCCTCGTTTAAACCAAAAGCCTGCAGAGCTATCAGAGGGCATACATTGATAGAAGACCCATCGTCCACCATAACGCAAGCAGTGTGCTTATCGTTAATCTGTGCTTTGTTGTACAGGGGTCGGTTATGATTGCGGCCTTCGACCGGTAGGTCGGCATCAGAAAAGACCAATCTCTCCTCGGATCCTCCCTTAACTAAGCACAAAAGCTCTAATGGGGAAATCGTGGTGGCGACCGTGGCCTCAACCAAAGCCTCTACTACCTTCTGCCTATGAGAGGGGGACTGTCTCAAGAGATCCCAGATGGATATTTGAGCCGCAGTTTTCTTCAATTGCTTAACAATCTGATTCTCCTCGGGCTCTTTCTCTACTGATGGCTGCACTGGCTCAGGTAGCCTCGTAATCTCAGGGACCACTCTTCCACTCCTCATTACAGTCCCTATCTCCTCTTCGTCTTCATCAGACCTCCACAAATCAAGGTTCATCTCTCCCTCCTCTTTGGCTTCTCCTGCTGCTAGACCAACAATCAAGGGTCGCCACGACTACTTTCTCCTCTCTATCCTCGAAACAATCAGCAGCAAAATTCTCGCTCCCATATAGATCTTGTAGCACGTATCACTCTGGCAAGCTAGATCCGATCATAAACACGGTTGGTGGTACGGCATTATAACCGGGCTTCTTCTCAGGGTTAGAAATTTGCTTGCTATCAATCAAGTCTTGGATAGAGTGCTGCAGTGCTTTACACTTATCGGTGAGATGGCCTGAGTGCTGGTGAAACGCACAGAATTCATTGTCTTTGTGCCCACGCTTCCCCTGCGTCATAGTAGGCCTCGGAGCTAAGGGCTGCAATTTTCCCTCCTTCATTAACCTTCTCAAAACCCAAGATAATGGTCTCCCCAAGTTCGAAAACTTCCTCTGGGTGGTTACCTCAATAGCAGACACCTCACCTGTTCTTCTGGTGCTAATACTGGGACCCGCTGGCCTACTGGTTCCTTGACTGGGGTTAGCCCTTTTGGCAAAATTATCATTGTTAGCTTTCCGAGCCAAGAACTCTCCCTCTGCTTCAATGGCTATATCCTTGAGAGATTCCCAGTCCTTCAACCCCTTCATCTTCAACCCATCTTTCAAGTACAGGCTTGCGTTCTTGATAAATAAATGAATCTGGTCCTGGGTGTCTGGCTTTCTCCGTATCTCCATTACTCGGTTCCGCCATCGGGTGAGATAATCATGTAAAGATTCCCTGGCCTTCTGCTGGAGCAGTTCAAGATCTTTTAGAGTCACCTCCATTCTGGTGTTGCAGTCATACTGTCTCAAAAACTCCTCAGTGAGCAGATCCCAATCTTCTTTAGTGCGACAGTCGAGACCATGATACCAGTCGATGGTATGAGCGGTCAGACTCAGACAAAAGTATTCTACTTTCTGCTTCTTAGACAACGTGGTCCCTTTTATGACTAGAGAATATTGCTTCACATGAGCAGTCGGGTCAGAAGTACCATCAAATTTCGGCACGTCTAGCATCTTGAAGTTGTAAGGAATCGGGTCCTCTCCCTCCAATTCCTTATCCTCTGGGTTCATCCCCTGACCCCTGCTCAGCATACGGGCCATAGCTTCGAACCTCTCTTCCATCTTCTTTAAAATGAAGTCATCAGTCTAAGGTGCCTTCCCCTCTCCGATACAATACTCACCCTGTCATCTTTGATATCTCTATAATCATAAATCCTCAGTACAGGCCTTCTTCTCTGCTCCTCGAGGCTACTGACCTCAACTCTACTAGCGGCAGCCTAATGGGCTCCTCTCGCCTCTCGGCTCTTTCTTCCTCAGGCTCATTCTGTCTCACGGGAGGAGGAGGAGGATTCTGTGGAGCATTCTGCTGTGCCAGGGTGATCAACATATTCATCATTCTGCCCTCGAATTCCTCAAATCGCCGGCCCACTTTTTCCTCGATCATGGCCCTGGTGGCATCATCCCCTCTAGGCGAGTTTGCCATCTGAGATACAGTACCGCTGATTTCTGATAAGATTTCTGGTAGGCCCTCTCTATCTGACAGCTCAGATGTGGGAACTCGAATCAGTCATCGAGTAGGTGATCTAGTCCACTTGGGCAGATCTATGATGGCTGCAGGGACAAGACGTTAGATATGATGCATGAAATGCAGGTGTAATGCATGGTCATGATATGCAGCATTCACAGAGCACAAGCAAGCAAGTAGGTCCTTCCACCCTTATTTCTCCCACACACATGGTCGTGCAGTCTCTTTCCTAGGTGGGATTAGCCCAAGGGTCAACGAGGGACCCAATGGACACGCATGGTACACGATAAAAAATCGGCAGCATAACACTCCTATGCTAATGTACAAGCGGATGGATAATGATCGTCACGTATTTGGACGTTCCACAAATTTTGACATGGCCCTACCGGGCATGATAGCCTTTGGCTAGGTTACCAAGTGAGACATCTGGACTCACCCAATACATGAGGATCCATACAGTAAGCATGGAATTAGGGTTCATTCCACCTGTGGAAAGTAACTATAGCCATTACATGAGCTTTAGACAAGGGAGATGTTTCTTTAAGGCTACCCAAGCATGATCCCTGCCGACAGGTCTAGCTCATCATGAGTATAGCGACCGATCGGGTCATCATTTTGATATACCATTGAGGTACGTGGCTTGGGCTGGTGATTATCCTTAACACTTCCCCAAATTAAGTGAAAATGGGGTCGTGCTTCAGGAATGCACCGGGGCTAAAAGAGGGACCAAACTAGCATATTCTAAGGCTCTAATGATATGAGAATGCAAATTTGAGAGAAAGCAAATTTATGAATCAAATTTTAATCATAAATGTTAAACGAGGTATTTTCAAATCGAAATCTCGAACCATAAACATCCCCAGTGGAGTCGCCACTGTGACGCGCGCCGGATCCCCGTGGCCGCCCATGGGACCGCCCGCTCGAGGGCGATCGGGGCATTTGTGGGTCCGTTGACAGCTTGTAATAAATTGCAAGTGCGTTTATGTTGGGCAAAAAGGAGGTTTCCCTGAGTCGCCACCCAATAAAACATTGGGAAAGTTACTCTCGCCTCGGAGAGCCTAAGACTGCGCTTAGTATCCATTTTGGGCTAGCCAGAGGGGTCTTGGAAAGTAAACTTCTCGCCCTAGAGAGCCTAGGATTAGCGCTAAAGTCTCGTGGCACAAAAAGGTATCTTGGAGGGTAGACCTCTAGCCTCTTTGAGCCCAAAGACCAGAGCTGGGTCCGGGATTTCTCATCTATTTCTACCTCGATTATTTTATGATCAAATTTTTATTATCATTAATTCGCTCTCTCTCCACACGATACAATTAATTGAAGGCACATTCATTCACATTTGGAAAGCCGTAAATGGGCAAGTAAATATCAAAAGCAATAAATTACAATAATACAAGGAGCGGAATACAACTCCTTTTTGTAAATGTGCGATACATACACGAATCGGGGCATTGCTTATTTTGAGGACTTTGGTCCTCGCATGCATCATTATTAAAATTGGATGTTTTTATTTGTGATGATTTTTATTGGATAAAAATAGGGCATTGGACCCTTGCATTTATACAAACCTCATTTTTATAGAGTATAAAACATTGATCCATTTTTACACTTAACGAGATATGAAAAGAGTATATCCATGTACATAAAATAGTCAATGAATAACAAATGAAGGAAATAATCAAGAAGGTTAGGAAACTAAACCGGACGAAATCCTCCGAATATGGCAGATAACCCCTCAAGCTCAGGATGGTCCCGGGAAATCAATACATTGCTCACAGAAAGTTAAAGGATGTAAATATAAGAAGAATCAACATAAATAAAGTCAAAAGGACTTGAAAGAGATAGAAAAGATTTGAAGATGTGGAGACAAAACCCAGCGACGGCCTTTCTTAGGTGATCGACGGGCGTCTGTCAAATTGATCGACATGTTCGTCGCTCACTCAAGTGGAAGAGCGTCTATGAGTGGGGTGACCGACGGGCGTCGGTAAAGAAGATGACCCGTCGGTCACCACTGTCTCCGAAAAAACAGTAAAAAGGACTCTTTTTTGAAAGTCAAAAAAGGGTTTTAACACAAAATGAGATAAAGAGAGTCAAAATAAAGAAGAATAATGACAAAATTTGAAAGAACAATGATATAGGGAGTAAATATGAAATGATATGGAGAAGGAATTCAGAATATTTACCCTCAGATAATTGCTTTGAGTGAGATTCTTGTGTTGATTAGAGCCCCGCGTGTTCCATGAAAAGCAGGATGAAGGATCAAGAGAAGGAAAATGGATTATCTCCTCTTTAACCCCTCAAGAGACTGATTTTTGGAATCAAGATTCAAAGAAAACTAATTGATTTTAGTTTCTTTTAATGATTTTGATCCTCCAATTAAAAGAAATCCTTTATGAACGTGTTTGCTGGAAGAGAGAGAAAATATGCTTGAATTTTGGAAGAGTTTTCCCTCTTAAAAATTTTTTTGGAACCCTTTTCTAGTAAAATTCGGAGCTTTTATAAGCCAGACACGACTAACGGGCGTCGGTGTATGGAGGCGGGCGTCGGAAGAATCCTTCTGACACAAGGATTCGTCCGACGGCCCTGCCACATCCACCGACGAAAGTTGGAAAGGTTGCGTGCTCCGGGAAACTAGGCAGCGCTCTGACAGGGCGGTGATTTTTCGACGGGCGTCGAAAAATACCACAGGCTGTCTGTGACCCTAAGCGACGGGCTGGCCTCACAGACGGGCTGGCCGTCTGTGGAGGAAAAAATTACCTTTTTTGACTCGAAAATCCCCTGTTTTCTCCTCCTCTGCCTACGAAAGGTAAAAAGACTCACTTCTCGTGGAACGCGGGACTAAAACCTCTAAATCCAAACCATTTATACAGGCTCGGATACTGATTTCATCATAGGGTAACCTCTGATCCGGACCGCTCCGGGACACGGTGCTTACACGCGATAGAGGCTTGTTCTTCCTGTCTTTCGTGAGTGTTCAGCGTGTCGCATGTGTGACGAGGGGCAAGCTATGCCTTTGTCACGAGCGCGACCCTCCCCTGTGCATCAAATGTTTTATTTTGTGTTCGCTTTGCATGGTTTCTCACTCGTGTTTATTTATTTGTATTGTTATCCTGAGCTAATGATTTGATAGTATCGTGTTTGTAGGGATATCTAATAATGATTAGGGATTAATTATTAGGTTATGTACAACATAAGTGATTTTTGCATAGTGTGAGTGAGTAAGCCTGAATGGTCATAGTAGTGGATAGATAAGCATGCTTATAAAGGGCTATTGATTGCAGCTGCTAGTGTTTGACCCTCTAGGGTCTAGTGTTTGACACCCTCGGGTATCCCCTATTTTTCAAGTAAAATGTTTTAGGACTCTGGTCACCATTGTTCGATACTATTCGCAGTATCTAGTGTACCCGTATCCACCACCAATGTAAATTCAGGCTAGTGTTTCTATTTCGCTAGTACTTCTGAGTTGATTTTGCATTGTGATAGTTGTATTGGTATATGTTTATGCATGAGATAATTTTGACTTTTTAAGTGATTTTGTTAGTGGCATTTATGTTTTCGTTATGCCAGGTTTATGTATTAAGTTAATGCAGCAATTATGCCTTTTGTTGCTTTAATGTTTGTTCTGCTTGTGACTTCGATAGAAGTCTTTTATTTGTGTTTCCTCCCCACTAAGTGTTATTTCTTAGCACGGGTGTTTTTCCCACGTAGGTGGCAGGTTTGTTCGGTTGTGTCTTGCCTCTACAGGTCGGCCACTAGGAGTTAGAGTTATTCCTTTTTGTATTGTAATTCAGCACTTATATTTTTGTATAGTGGAATATGTAAATATTATAAGGACTCTTTTGTATTTGTTGTAATTATTTTATATATATAAATTATTCTTCTTTTTGTATGTTTGTTATAGTGATTTATCTATTTTTCCGCTTTAGTGTTTCCGCTTCCGCATGTTTTGTGTGATTTGAGTGCGTGGTGCTCCGGTATCCTTCCAACGGGGGTATCGGGTGTTACAGGGGTTGACCCACGGGGTCCCTCTACTCTGTATTGAACCTATCGAGCTTACGTCTCGTTTATCCAGTGCATAGATTTCTGCCAGTTTTATACAGGGCACAAAATGGTAAAAATAAGCTTAAAATGGTTAATTTGTGATTAAAATGATATTTATGTGAAAAATGGACTTAAATGGAATAAATAAATAGTTTTAAGAGTATATGGTAATTTGACCATAAATAGACTAATAATGATTACTAGCGGTAAAAATGTAATTTTATATGATAAGTAATGAATTTAGTATGAAAAGTAAATAACTAATGGCATAATTGTGATTTAAGTAAGCAGGAAAAGTGAAGTCGCAATCTAAATGAATTAGAAATCAATTTGAATTAGAACTCTAAATGAATTAGAAGTCAATTTGGATTAAAACTCTAAATGGATTAGAATTCAAAGTAAATTAGAATTTTAATTTGATATTTAATTAAATTATTTATGGAGATATTTAACTAATGTTTATGTTGATTTTAGGGTTATATCTAAGGTTAGTTATATGATAATGATGTGTTTAATTAAATCTAACTTGATATTCATGTTTAGTGGGCTTAATATAATGTATAAACATGATTAAGTGAAATTAAATCAAAGTGGTATGAAAAGTGTAATAGTGGCCGAATGGTACTCTTAAGCAACCATAATGTTTTAATGGGTTTTAAGGCATGAAATTCATGTTTATAACATCTTTAACAAGTGTCATGCATGATTGAGTGAAAAGAAGAATTAAAAGAAACCATAATGAATGAGTGAGCGTTATGGCCGAATGGTATAATGTGACTTTAAGTGAATTATATGATGAATATTGGCATATTGTGGACATTTGAGGCATGTATAACCTGAAATAAGTGTAATTAAGTGGCTAAGAGAAATTATAGTGCATGGTATAAAAATTTGAATGTTGGGCCGAATAGTATATAAGATTTTACATGTGTATGTTTTGATGGTATATGTGATTTAATGGTATAAAGTGACTATATATTAATAAATGAGTGTATGTGCAATGTGGTAAGTGAAAAAGAGAGTATGATGAATTTTACATATTGATATAATGTGATACTTAATGCAATTTTGAGAAAATATTGCCCTTAGTAGTTGTCTGGTATTGAAATCTAGTCCAGGATATAGATGGCTAGCCATAGGGATTCCACACCGCGGTATGAGTCATAGCGACTCACTATTGATAAGCCGATGAGAGCTTATCACAGTGTATAGTGCAATTCAGTGTATAAAATAGTGTAGTGCAGTGAAAATGGTCATACTGGGATCATTTTATAGTGAAATGGGTCTGTGCGGACCATGTCGCACATATCCTGTTAGTAGATTTTCTACTGGGTCCATACTAGGGGCATACTTGTAAATATTTGAATAAAAACTATTGATAAGCCGATGAGAGCTTATCACAGTGTATAGTGCAATTCAGTGTATAAAATAGTGTAGTGCAGTGAAAATGGTCATACTGGGATCATTTTATAGTGAAATGGGTCTGTGCGGACCATGTCCCGCATATCCTGTTAGTAGATTTTCTACCGGGTCCATACTAGGGGCATACTTATAAATATTTGAATAAAATGGTAAAAATAGTGATATTGGTGAAAATGAGTGAAAACAGGACTAAAATGAAGTAAATAGAAAGTTTAGGGGTAAAACGGTAATTTTGCTAAAAGTTGGTAAAAAAAATGGTAAAAAAAAAGTTAAAAGTGCAAATGGAAGGGTAAAATGGTAATTTTGGTAAAATATGATACTTAAATAATGAAACAGTAAAAAAGTGATAAAACAGGGACTAAAATGTAATCTGGCTAAATTGTAAGTTAAAGAGTGGAAAAATGAAGTAAAAAGGGTATAATTGTAATTAAATAAGTTAATTAAGGGTAAAAGTGGAAAATAAACATAAATGAGATTATTAGTGTAAATATTTAATAAATAAGGGTATTTTGGTAATTAAGTGTTAAATGAGGGCATAAGTGTAATTAAAGTGGAAAATGGGATATAATGGGTATTAATGTAATTGTAAGGACATAATGGTAATTAATGAAAAAGAAAGGATATAGTGGGAATTAATGGAAATGTTAAGGACATAAGTGGAAATAAGAGAAAAAGATTAGTGATTAAAATGTAATTAATGGAAAATAAAGAATTAACTGTGCTAATAAAATAAATAATTCAATTAAGTAAATAAAAGTGTAATTAAATGATTTAATCTATAGTTATGAGAATGATTAAGTGATTAAATAAATAATAATATGATTAATTAAGTGAAATAGGAAGAAATAATAATAAGTGAAAATAATAAGTATATGTATTTATAATATGTTAATTAAATAAGATTAGTTAGGAAATTTTTAAATTGGTAACCACCACTGGGCATTCTAATGCTCAGCACGTAGTTATTTTTGACTGCATGTAGGTACCCCATAGGACTGGAGTAGCATACCTCCATATTTTGGTGGAGCAAGCTAAAGGAGCAGAAGTGGATTTTATTTTGTATGTACAATGGATAAATTGTGGCATGTATATACTTATCTAGTATTTGATTTTGGGCATGTAATGATGTTATATGTTATTTTATCTGTATGGATTATTTTATGACTGTGTGATGAAAGGCGGATGGGAAATGTATGGGTATAGGATGATATTGTTGTTGTGCCCTTACCGGGACTATGGAGATTTCAATTTGCATGTTTGGGTAGTGCAATTTACTAGCTGTTCTACTGCCAAAATTTATACCAAATGAATAGTAAATAAGACAGTTATAGGTTATCGGTAACTAAGTAAATGTAAATGTAAATGTTAAAGGGTATGTAAAGTGAATAAGTGAATAAAGTGTTAAGTGAACTTAGTGTTAATAAATATGAGTGTAGGAAAAAAAAATTGACCCGTAATTTCATAAGTGAATGACAGTTAACCGATCATGGTATTTGCACAGTATCGCTAAGTCGGCAATAAACATATAGGGTATAAGGGTGTTACATTTATTTTTGGTATCAGAGCAAAGGTTTAGACGATTCTAAGATCGGAGTGGGGACTGTTAAGCGACTGTATGTACATGCCAATGGAAGTGAATATTTTGTTATAGTACTGATGTATGCTTGCTCCTTGTTATAGTGATCAAATGGCGTCTAATCGAAGCTATAGTGTTGGGGATGGTGAGAGTGGAGCCTCGGCCAGTGTAGGTTGAGCTGAGACTCCACGACAGCGATCGACAACCACTGTGCCACCTCCCCCACCTCAACCCGAGTTTTTGACCATGATGACGGACTACATTAGACACCGAATCCATATTGAGATGGAAAAACATCAACAGCAACAACCACAACAGCCAGTACCAGTGTCGCCAGTAGCTCTAGTATAGAGAAAGCCAATTCTGGAGCAGCTCAAAAAGATGGGAGCTGAGGACTTCTTTGGTAGAGAATCAGTGACTTCTGAACAAGTAGAAGAGTGGCTATTTCGCATTAAGAGATTGATTGAGATTCTCCATAGCACTCCAGAAGAAAAGTTTGAAGGCACAGTGGCTTTACTCCAGGGTCCAGCCTACTTTTGGTGGGACTCAGTGAAAAAAAAAAACTCCGGATGACCAATTGACTTGGGAGTTTTTTATCGATCAGTTTGAAAAGAAGTATATTGGTCTTGAATACAAGCTGCAATGCAAGAAGCCTTTTGGAGATTGAAGCAGGGCAATAGACCAGTGGTGGAATATGAAAGAGAGTTTGAAAGATTGAGTGGCTATCTTGAGGATGTACTTAGGACTGGGCCTAGATTGATGGAGAGGTTTGAGCATGGCCTTCACAATAAAATCAAACAAATAGTCAGTGGCCAGAATCATCCAAACTTGAGATCTTTGGTTGCAGCAGCGATTAAAGTGGAAGCATCCCAGATGGATGAGGCAGAGAGACAGGCACAGTTTCAATAGAAAAGGAAACCAGGACATTCCAATGGAGCAGGAAGCCAGAGTAACATCCCAGAGTAGGGGATCCACAGTACCGGCTCGCAGTCAGAAGAAACCGGCCTACAGTAATGTCCCAGCATCTTCTGTGGGTAGTGTACCCTGAGGCAGAGGTAGAGGAGTGTCCCAGCAGTGTGACCATTGTGGTAGGTCGCACCCAGGCAAGTGTAGATACCTGTCAGGTGCATGTTTTAAGTGCGGGTCAAAGGAACATTTAGTCAAAGATTGCCCAGATGCAGTGCCACAGTTAGTGACCTCCCCAACACTAGGAGTAGGTTCTTCAGCACCTAGAGGGAGAGGCAGCGGGACAGCCTCCCACACTACAGCCTCCCACACGAATTCTATGAATATATCCGTTTATATGTTTAATTGAGAATACAAGTATGTTATAATATTTGCCTACCAGACCGTAGCCTGGATAACTACTGTAAGTATGTTGGTAAGAAATTTATGTGCATTGTTGGTTGTTCTTTCTGAGCATGGTAATGATATGCATATATTAGTCAAAGGGAAATAAGGTAGTAAGCATGATAGATAACTGTATTTAGGAAATAAATTAGGATTAACTCTGTAACATGTGGATACAAGTTTCTGTAGAACTATGTGGTTCTGATTCCCAATATAAGGGATACGTAGGAAGCTTGGAATAATTATTTCGAGCCTGAACCAAATATGCAAATCGAAATGTTTTGTTTAGTTTTGAATATGTAATAGTTTGAACAAATGAAAGGTTTTCACTTAAGTAGTAATACTATTATCTGCATGACTTTGGAAATATTAGTACTAATGAGAACTGATAGGACTTAGTATTTTTCTGACGAGCAAATGTATTTTTGGTAACCTTTGAGGTATAACTATCTATATGATTAATTAATGAATTAGACAAACAATGAGTATGTATAATGTCTTTGTAAATTAAAAAGGTAATAAAGTAAATTCTGGCTTTGGTATGTATAATGAATGTGTATATGAAATTGTTTAAGTTTTCATATGAGGATAAGATTATGATTTTGTTATAACTTTAACCGGTGTATTTTATGCTTATGTATATGGGGTATATGCTTGTGCTTGTATCTCCAATCACTAGGAGTTGTTGGTTATTATTTTGTGGATCCCTCCTAAGCGTTATCGCTTAGCACGGGTGTTTCTCCATGCAGGTTAGGAGATCAGAGTAGCACAGTGGTCCGCTGAGATATTTGGCCAACAAATCGGTAGAAGTTTATAGGAAGTGTCAATTGATTTTGGGATGTAATTAAGTTTTATTCATTAGCATTTGTAATAAGTTGTAATAATCTTTAGTGTGAATGATGGTGTGTGTGAGTTAAGTTTAGGATGTGTTTGTGGTTGAGGTTCTTGATGTTAGAAATTTTATTTTTTCGTCTTCTATTCTGCTAAGTAAGTGTCTCATCCAGTAGCACCCTTCGCTCACCATAGCTCTCTGTCCTTCGTTATGCTACGTATGGGAGTTGGGGGTGTTATAGTAGGGAGATAAATGGAATTATTAGAAAGATGAGGACATAAATGGAAATATTGAAAAAGATTAAGGACCTTAATGTAATAATTAAAATGGTAGGTTTAATTAAAGCATCGAAATATAACTATTGAATAAAGTGATTCATTTAGTAATTATGTAACTAATTTGATAAATTTATTGATGTAATTTGGATAGTCTAATAAGTAGGAAATATTGATATAATTAAGTAAATAATAGACTAAGTAATGGAAATTAATGGATTTGTAACCATCACTGGGCATATTAATGCTCCGCACGGTGTTTATTTTGACTGCGTGTAGGTACCATTAGGAGTGGAGCAAGCATACCTCGATGATTTTGGGAGCGAGCAGCGGAAGGTGTTGGAAGTTTATTTTGTATGTTTATATATATCTAATTGGCATGTATTAAAGTTTCAACTTTGGAATGTTTGAAGTATATATTATGTATATGACTGTTGATAGTATAACTCCGTGAATGGATATCATGGACTATTAGTGGCTTGTGATATATTATAATGTTGTTGTGCTCTTGCCGGGGCCGTGGTTATTTTATTTGTAGGGTTTGGGTAGGCAAATATATAAGCCATTATATTGCTGAAATTTTGACCAAATAAATAGTAACTTAGACAATTATAGGTCATCGGTAACTTAAAATAATGAGTTAAATGATTAAGTTAATGTTAAGTATGGAAAAAAAAATTACTGCAAATTGGTATTAGGACTAAATTGACTTTAAGACAATCATGGTAATCGCATGGCAAAGTCGATGATCATGATATTTTGGTGAGCAACCCTTTGGGCCAAAGTGTGATAGTGAATAAAGTGTATAGAGATTGTCCAATTAGTGAATGTTCAAGAATGTGTTTTCCCAGCCAATTTGATTGAACTGCCTTTCAAAGAGTTTGATGTCATTCTGGGTATGGATTGGTTAGCCACTCATCATGTGATGGTTGACTGTAAGAGAAAAAGAGCAACCCTTAAAATTGCAGATGAACAGGAAGATAACTGTAGTGGGCCAAATACCATATTATCTTTCTGATGTGATTTCTGCCACTGCAGTAAAGCGGTTGATCAAAAAGGGTTGTGTTGCCTATTTATGTTATAGAAGGAAACTCCTAAAGTGTTAGATGTACCAACAGTGTGTGAGTTTCAAGATGTTTTCCTTGAAGATCTTCCAGGCTTGCCACCTGACAGGGAGATCGAGTTTTCTATTGATGTGGCTCTAAGTACAGCACCTATTTCCATTGCTCCGTATAGAATGGCACCAGTAGAGTTGAAGGAATTGAAGATTCAGCTACAAGAATTGCTTGAAAAAGGCTTTATTAGGCCGAGTACATCGCCTTGGGGAGCACCAGTGTTATTTATGAAATAGAAAGATGGGTCACTCAGGCTTTGTATTGATTATAGGCAACTGAATAAATTGACAATCAAGAATAAGTATCCTCTTCCCCGCATAGAATATTTATTTGATCAGTTGAAAGTTACAGGTGTATTCTCAAAGATTGACTTGAGATTGGGCTATCATCAGTTGAAAATAAATGAATCATATGTGCCTAAGGCTTCCTTCTGAACTAGATAAGACCATTATGAGTTCCTGGTGATGCCATTTGGACTCACAAATGCACCAGCAGCTTTTATGGATCTTATTAACGAGATTTTCCATCCCTACTTAGATCAGTTCGTAGTGGTCTTTATTGATGACATTCTGGTTTATTCAAAGACCCCTGAAGATCATGACAAGCATTTGAGGATTGTCTTGCAGACTCTTAGGGATAAAAAGCTATATGTAAAATTCAGTAAGTGTGAATTCTGGTTGAATAAAGTGTCATTTTTGTGCCATGTAGTGTCTGTTGAAGGTATTAAAGTGGATCCTAAGAAGATTGAAGCGATTTTACAGTGGAGAACACCCAAGAATGTTACAGAAATCAGAAGTTTCTATGGTTTAACTAGCTACTATAGAAGGTTTATTAAAGGTTTCTCCATCATTACAGCACCTTTAACTCGCTTAATGCAGAAAAATGTGAGGTTCGAGCGGACTTACAAGTGCCAAGCCAGCTTTGATAAGCTTAAGAAGATGTTGACTGAAGCTCTAGTGTTAACTCAGCCCAAGTCAGGCAAAGACTTCACAATCTACAGTGATGCTTCCTTGAATGGGTTGGGTTGTGTACTTATGCACGATGGTAAAGTGGTTGCATATGCCTCATGCCATCTTAAGAATCATGAAAAGAATTATCCTACACATGATCTTGAGCTTGCAGCTATAGTATTTGCACTGACGATATGGAGGCATCATATGTAAGGCGAGAAGTGTTATATTTTCATGGATCATAAATGTAACACCCCCATACCCCCTGGAAGGATATCGGGGTGCCACGTGGACACATACGTATACATATACATATACATACACTAGCGGAAGCGATAGCATTAAACACATCCATTTAAGAGTAATAAAATAAAATAATACTACACTAGGGCCCAACATGTATTACACATATATATATACATATTCATATTACAACATGTTCTCATTTAACTCTACATGTGATTACCATACTCTTTTCTGTATATATACGTTTACATAATGATGTTACTCAAAACATCATAAACTCTATTTCTATCTTATACAAAAAGAGATCAAACAAACTCCTAGTGGCCTTGACCCGCAGATGCCCGCTCACTGATCCGAACCTGTAAACCTACACGGAAATAAACATCCGTGCTAAGCGATAACGCTTAGTGGGGATGAAAATAATGCAAAGGACTTCTTTACGAAGTCACATATAAATCACACTTTTCGTATAACAAAATCAAATAAACTCATGCATATAGCTCTTATACATGTATAAGTTGCATGCTCATTTATCAAAAACTATGAGCTCACATGTCTATAACATCTACTCTTTTACTTATTCATGTACACTACAACTTGTACACATCATTTATTCAAATATACATTATCATGTGTTCACATTCATGTAAACATATATTTGTATATAAAACTGTCATGTATTTAAAGCATTTCTCTCATGTACTATAACATTTATTCAGAACAATACTCTTGATCGTCTCAAGTTCACTACACAACATTGACAAGCCTTATAACACCCCGAAACCACCCTAGTAGAGTAAGCCTTAAGAGTATGTGTGTGTGTGTATGTGGTTTATATTATGTATGTGTTATGTTAAGTGAATTAAGTTGTTATGTGTGTATTGGGTTATGTTCTAGTATGAAGTATGTATATGAGAGTAGTGTATGTTAGGAGGCTAGAATTGGGTAAGTTATGGAGGATTAGAGTTGGGTGTGCTTTCCCTCTTGAGAGAGTGACATGTGGCAAGTGAGAGGATAAGTATTCGGAAAAGAGAGAGAGAGTCTTTAGCTGGTTTCCTTTCTTCTTCTTCTTCTTCTTTCCCTTTCCCGTTACTTTGCTCCTTCTTTTCCCATTCTTCTTTATTTCTTCTTGAATTCTTCCTTCTGCTGTAAATTCTAGTGAGTTTTGGGTAGCCTAAGCTGGTGTGGTAAGTGATAAGTAATAATTCTTCTTCCTTTCCTTTATATGAGCTTTTGTGATTGTGAGTTAGGGTTTAAACATGTTTGGTGTTGTTGGGTTTTGTGGTTCAGAGAATCCTCCTAGAGAATCCAAGGGCAAGGAAGTAGGGAGCGGGAGTGGAGCCCCTTGATTCGAGGTTCACTAATTCCAGGTTTGGGAATTTGCTTTGATTTGATATTCGTGTATGGGTTTTGAAATATGCATGAAATTATGGAATTTATGATGTGTAAATAAGTTTGTATTGGTAAATATGATATGGGTTTTGAGTTTTGATGAGTTAGGTGGCATGATTATGGAATTATTGAATCAAATATGATGTTGATTGACCTTTGCTTTATAATTTCCTGGTTTTGTGATTTTTGAGATCTTGATTTGTGAATTGATGATTTATGTTGGAATTAATTTGTGGGAATATGTTGTTTGATGTTGGTTGTGGTGTTTGGAAGGCTTAATTTGAGGTAAGATGGAATTGAAAGTGATTTGGATTAAATTGGTTTTGGTTTGAAGGGGAAATTCTGCTGGGGACTGGGAATCTCGCTTCTGTCGCGAGCGCGACAGAAGAGGATTGCCAGCTCTCGCGTGCTCAGCTTGAAGGAATGTTGGCCGTCCGACTTGTGTTGAGAAGCATGACTCATGCTCCCTTCCTGTGCGTGCGAGTTGTGCATCTCAGCAGGGCGATGGCAGTAGGAGAAGATCAGCATGACACGTGCTGATGAAGCACGACTCGTGCTTGAGTAGCACGACTCGTGCTACTGTAGCTTCCTCAGCATGTCATGCTCTGAAGCACGACTGGGGTGGAGCGACATCCGACACGAGTCGTGTCCCTCAGCACGACTTGTGTCCGATGCCTTTCTATCGCGAGTGCGACAGAAACCCCCATCCTGCCCTATTTGTACATAGTTTTTCAAAAATGAATTCTAAAGGTCTTTTTCTTGTCTTTTTCCTACGGTTTGCTATATGAATTGTTATATGACTATTGTTATATGAATTATGCATGACAAATTATATATATATTGCGAATTGAAACATGATTTGGTTTATGCATGACCTGCTAGAGTCGAATAAGTGGATAGTTAGGCATGCCTAATAGAGTTACTGTTGCTGCAGCTAGTGTATGATTTGGACCTTGATCAGGTCCCCCGACTGGATCTTCGTGATCCCTTTGTACCGAATCTACGCGAAAATGTTTTTGGAACAAAAATTAAAAGATTGTTTTAATACCCTCGGGTATCTATGTGTTATGAGAATACTGTTAATACCTTCGGGTATCTACGCGTACTCGTTATCCACTGTTTTGATAGAGCATGTGCAATAATGTTATTTGTTATCATACGTGAATTCTGGAATATTGCATATTTGTAATAATATGACTATAATGTTGTTATGCTTTAAGTTAATTTATGAAATCTTAACATTTAATTGTGCCATTCGCTTGTGATTATTTGTTGACGCCACTGTGAGTGGTCATTGTGCATCTTTGTTTCCCCACTAAGCGTTTTCGCTTAGCACGTGTGTTTTATCCGTGCAAGTGTGGAAGGTTTGAAGGGTTGAACAGCGGGTTTCGCATCAACAGGGCCAACACGACTAGTGGATAGCAGATTTTGTAGTTTAGGCCTTGTGTTCTTTTTGTATGTGTTATAGTCTTGTACTTTTGAAACTATGTAAAGAATATATTGTAAATTGTGTTGATATTAGTTATATGTAACTATTCAGTTGTGTTGAGGCACTTTTGTGTCCTTTTGGAATATGTAAAATCACTTTTGGTCTATTAATGAAATATAATATTTTGCTTTATGGCCTATTCAATGATGAATGATGAAATTTCAATTTATTCATTTGTATATGTAATGGGTGTGCAATGGTTGGTTCTGTTTGAGCGTCTGTGGGTGGCAACCCTTATCTAACAAGGACCTTCATCCCCTTCATAGGGTGAAGTTCTCTACGTATAGGTAAGGGGTGTTACAAGCCTGAATTCCTTTCATGGTGGATACGGGCAACTCTAGATACTGTTTACAGTATCTTACATAAGAATTAACTCAAACTCTATGGGATACACAGGGTATTCCAATCTCTGGGCACAATTAAGGCCAACTCTAGCAGCTGCACTCTAACCCTTTATAAGCATGCTTATCTATCCACTATAACGGTAATCAGGCTCAATAAACAACTAACATATACTATAGACAAATATCAATTCATAAACTATAATTCAAGTGCATTCATCAAATTCAGACGCATTTAATTCATGTACAAACTTTATTAATCTTGCAAAGCGAAATAAAAGAAAACTTTTTTCAAAAACATAGAACCGGGCGAGAAAGGGGTTCACTGTCACGATCGCGACAAGAAGTCGCGCTCGCGACAGAAGCCAAATTGCAAAAAGACTCTATGTACTATACCAAATGCATTACACTAACTCAAGTATTATAAAACAATTAAGATCACTTGGCATATCATGTTCAACACTAGCTCTTATGCCGTAGCATTATTTATTCAAATAACTAATCTTATACTCATTTGACAAACCTAAACATGCATGGTATAGACCGCGAAAACATTTCGGGGTAATACGGGGAGAAAAACACATAAAAATATACAAATTAGTTGAGGGGAAAGGTGGGGAATTGATTCATGTCAACCATGGGCTTTAAATTAAGAGAAAAATCACTCTTATGACCTGCTCTGTCGCGCTCGCGACAGAAGGCTCCGTTAGGAACCCTCACAAGACTGCTTTTCACCTCAAACTTGTATCGTCTAAAACGACCTCTACACTTCATTTTTAGGAAAAACATCCTTCTTAAAAATTGTTCCCTAGGAAGTTAAATTTCCAATGTGACAAGTGTCAGATCAAATGGACATTAATAACAAAAGATATGATCTAAACAATCTGAACTGCTCAAATGAGCCGGCCAAAGTAAAGACACCTCTGTTTTTGCAAATTTCAGGGGTCTTAGAGAAGAATTTGCTCATGATCATTTCTGGGACTTTTGTAGACATTTAAGTCGTGATTCTAATGGATTAATAATCACTTAATTAAGAAGTCTATAACTATACCTATGATAAAAACATCACACAGAGGTCAGATGACAAATAAGCAGAATTTGCCAAATCAAACTTTATCATCAACACACACACTCAATTGATCAATTCACATACTTATAAACATATATACACATATCATAAACACCGTAAGCAATCAAAATGAAGATCTAACAAATATACTCTAAAAGAACAGTTGAGCTAATTAAAGCTCATCAAGCATCTCTCTATTCAAACATGTCTCTATTCAAACATATTTCATGTAAACACATGCAAGAATAATAAAATCACACTCGATCCTAACCTCTAGGAAGCACAATATTTGTTATTTACTCAATTCCAACCTTTTCTTTGCCTTTATCCAACTTCTTGTCCACAGCTTTCATGCACAAATCAACCAATATAACACTTAATCCATACTTCTAACTTTAAATCAAAAATAGAAATATGAAGAGAAAAAGGAGGTCAGATCGAAAACTAATCAAGCTTACCTTCTCTTACTCTTCAAACCAATCCAAATGACTTTCTCTTAAGGAGCAACCCAACAGAGATGAAAAGAATTAGAAGTAAGAAGAGAGAGTTGGCAAGGCAAAAAGGCACGGCCAAACCCAAGAGCAAAGGAAACAAAAGGAAAATAAAATGCCAAATGTAGAAATTGAAAGGAGAATGGGAAAGTGAATGGCCGGTCAACCCTTATCAAACCCAAATAAAGCCAAATCTTCTCACATAATGCTCACCTACAAGCCATAAATGCCAACCATTTCCTTTAATTCATCCATATCTTAAGCCAAGCCAAGCCAAACCAAGCTAAGCCAAGCCAAACCAAGCCAAGCCAAACCAAGTGTCTCTTCCCTACAATGACACTTGGCACACTCCTTTATGCATACAAACAAATCCCTTGCCAAGTGTCACACCCTCTTGTTGCCAAGTATCAATCTCCTACGATGCCACATGTCACGCTCCTACGTTGCCACTTGTCCGGTACACATCAAATAATCCAACTCAAATAGGTTTTACGTACGGTACACTATCGCGCTCGTGAACAAGCTACATACTTAAATACACTCTCTTATACACGTAAACTCTTGAATTCCCGTACAAAAATTCCAAAATTCTACCAGGGCCAAATCGGGTTGTTACAATAAAAGCTTGAAATACTTGCTCACTCAGAAAGAACTCAATCTCAAATAGCGAAGGTGGCTTGAATTGATAAAGGATTATGTATGTTTCATCGACTACCACCCAGGGAAAGCCAACATTATAGCTGATGCACTTATTAGGAAGTTTATAGCCGCATTGAAAGCTATGAATGTGAAGTTAGATGTGGCTGGTAATGGAGCTTTGATAGCAGAATTGCAAATGAAGTATGATTTTGTGCAACAAGTGAAAGCTGCTTAGAAGCGAGATGATAAATGGTCTTCAGTAATGGTTCGAGTGAGAGAAGGTGATAGTGTTGACTACTTCTTAGCATGTGATGGTAGTTTATACTACAAGCAGTGATTGTGTGTACCAAACTAGCATGAGTTAAAGAAAAATTTATTGACATAAGCCCATCACAGCAGTTATACCATGCATTCAGGGGGTAATAAAATGGATCAAGATTTAAAGATGCATTATTGGTGGCCAGGAATGAAGCAAGATGTTACAGAATTTGTGAGTAAGTGTCTGATATGCTAGCAGGTACCCGTATCCACTAGTTTAGTGAGTAACCAGGCTATTATATATTTCTAATGATGTGGTAAATGGATATATGCTACATGTTTATATACTTGATATAACAGACTATGATGCAACATTTATAGTTGGATATTGATGGTTGGTTACTTTATATTCATGAGTATTCATATGATGAGTAAGTAATTCTTATACGTATATGTACATCTAGATGCTATGCTGTAAAATGATTCTAGTATATTGATGTTTGGGTACTTGGTGCTCATGGGTATGTATTTATGATTGTGTAAGTTATTATATGGTAATACATATGTTGTAAATGTACAAGTATATGTTTATATAATTGTTGGCATAATTTCTTAGCTAATGTTATAGTAAGAGGTTGATACATACATACATATATATATATATATATTGTGTGTATATGTGTTGTTCTTGGTTTTGTTTGTCCCCACTAAGCGTTATCGCTTAGCACAGGTTGTCTTCCCGTGTAGGTGGTAGGTTGGAGTTCGGTGTTGGGCATCTGCAGGTCGGCCACTAGAATTCCCTAGAAGTAGGCCTTTTTGCCTTTTGGTTATCATAATTGCATATGCACATGTATACATTTTTGTATAGAGTTTTTGGACTTTAGTATTGTACCTTTTGTAAAGGAATATTTCAGTATATGTATATGAAAAGGTTTACAAATCTCTTTTGTAATGTTTGTACTGTTTTCTTATATTATAAGATGTTTTAATCTCTTTTCAATCTTAAACATTTTTTTTCGCTTTCGTTATATGCATGTTTATTTGTGTTTGCGTGTGTAGCGCTCCGGTATCTTTCCAACGGGGGTACCATGGTGTTACAGTTTTTGGTATCAGAGCATAGGTTTAAGAGGTTTTGGTCTATAAGATGATAGAGTATAGAATATATGCATGTGAGTGTATCTTGAGTTATGGCCTAATGCAGATGCTAGTTTATGTAGAGTTAGATGGAGTCGGATCCGAGTGAGGATGTGGGTGAGACGACAGGTAGTGTGAATCCGGTAGGATTAAATCGACCTGCACCTTAACGTGCTTCAACAAAGGGTCCCGATCATGCTTATGGTGATCCGACATTGGTGCGAGGGTTATTGCATTTGGTTGATAGATTGACGGCTCCCAAGGCTCCCTTTGAGCATTTGAGGAAAAGGGAAGCGGAAGAGTTCAATGGAACCTCTTTGGACCAATCAGACTTGGCAGAGTTTTGGTTAGAGAAAACGGATAGGATTCTACAAGAGATAAGTTGCCCTCCAAATCAGCCAGTTGTTTGTGCCGTATCGCTTTTACAAGGATCGGCGTATGATTGGTAGAAGCTTGTTCTTCGTAACCCTCAGAGACCAGCTGAGTTAACTTGGGAGTTCTTCTTGTGAGAGTTTGAGAGGAAATATGTGACTAAGGCCTATCGTGAGGCGAAGTGGAAGGAGTTCATTAGTTTAAAGCAAAGGAACATGTCGGTTGGTGAGTATAAGAAGGAATTCAGTAGGTTGAGCAAGTATGTGCCCAATTTGCTGTTGACTGAGGACTTTAAGTGTAGTCATTTTGAGGACAGATTAAGAGAAGTGATTAGAGGTCCATTGTTGTCTATGGCGGTTATGCATCAAGTCGGGTATTATCAGTTAGTAGTAGTGGCCATGAAGTTAGAAGAATCTGAAATGGTGAAGCAGAGAATAGAATAGAAGAGAAGAGCAACAGATGGTGGATTTGTTGGTGGTAAGAAGGCTAAGGGTGTTCCGAGTGGACAAGTAGTTAGAGGGGTGGCTCAAGTGCCTTCGGAGGTAGGAAGTGTAGAACTGCCCTCTAGTAAGGGAAGTCCAGCACCGGAGTGTGAGCATTGCCAAAGGCGGCATTGGGGTACATGTTGGAAGATTACAGGAGCATGCTTCAAGTGTGGTAGCATGGAGCACCGGTTTGCAAATTGCCCCGAACAGATTGAGAATAAGGATGAACAAGAAAGTAGAGCTAGTGGCGATAGAGTTGGGACAACAAGAAGTGGTAGAGGTAGTAGAAGGCTCTCTTAGGCGCCATCAGAAACTTTACAACAGTTAGAGGCTGCAAGAGGTCTTGTTGCTCCGCAAGTGTACGCGATGATAAGAGAAGATGCCGATGAACTAGCAGGCCCTTCCGGTAAGTTTTGATTTGTCAAGTTCGGTTTAAGTCCTATTTTGGTTGTTTGGGTTACAAGTTGCTAGTGTGGAAATTTTGAGGACGAAATTTCTTAAGGGGGTAAGATTTGTAACAACCCAAATAGACCCTAATAGAATTCCAAGGATTTTTCATTGAAAAATTGGGGCATTATTGTAATTGTGCAAGTGTTAGATTGGATTATTTATGACTAAATTGAAAGGGAATTAAAGTTGTTAAATGAAATAATTTATATAGTGATTAAAAGGAAATTTAACAAGGACCATGTGAAATATTAGTCAAGAATTTGATAAGTCTAGCCAATAGGAGAGTGACACTTAGCTTGGTGGTTGGGAGCATTTAATGGGGGAAGAAGAAAGGAAGAAAGAGGAGAAGGCAAAATCAATTTTTTTTCCTTTGCTTTTTGTGACATGCGCCGAACCCCGGGGCGCCCCGAACCACCCGCTTTTAGGGCCTTCGGGATGAGGTTCATAAAAACTTGTAAGAAATTACAAGTGCATCCATTTTGGGCAACAAGGAGGTTTCTTGGAGTCGCCACCCAATAGAACATTGGGAAAGGTCGTCTAGCCTCAGTGAGCCTAAGACAGCGCTGCTATGTCCATTATAGGCAAGCCGGAGGTGTCTTGGAGGCTTCCACCCTAATGATAGGATGGTCCTCTAGCCTCACGCTTGGGCAAACCAGAGGTGTCTTGGAGGCATCCACCCTAATAGAACATTAGGATGGCCCTCTCGCCTCGTGGAGCCTAGGAATGTGCAATTTTGAGCCTTTTACAAGACACAAGAGGTGTCTTGGAGGCCCCATCCCAAACGAATGCTGAGATGATCCTCTCGCCTCGTTGAGCCCAAAGACCAGAGTAGGTTCGGGACTTCCCATTTATTCATACCTTGGTTAGGCGTATAGTTGAGTTTTGAATTTATTGTTTCATCCCATTTCTCATTCAATTTAATGCAGTTAAATTAAAGCACAGATTGCCCATTCAGGTAAAGCGATAAATAAATAAAGCATAATTAAAGTAAAGTGCATGAAAATAAATTACAATAAAACTAGGGGCGGAATACAACCCTTATTGTAAATAAAATACAAATCATACATAAAACGGGTTGTTTGTTAAAGATGAGAACATTGGTCCTCGCATGCATATTTATTATAAAACAATTTTGATGTGACAATTTTTATTTTGGATGAAGAAAATCGGGGCATTGGTCCCATTTTTATTAGGAAAGATCCCAAGTTAATTAATAAAAATATTTTTGTGATTTTCTTTTTAGCGTGCCTAAAATAAACAATTTTATAAAAAAATTACATGGCAAAATAAATGAAAAAGCCAAATAAATGAAATATTACAAATAAAGCAATGAAATATTTAACCCAAACGAGCCTTCTGGATCTCCTCGGGTGCTCGCAAAAATGGCCAAGTAAAGAAAATAAGTTTTGACATAAAAAAAAACACAAATGGAATAATGTTAGTAATTAAATCAATAAGATCAATTAAATGCATAAAATAATAAATAACAAATTAAAATAAATAAAATGATATGACATCAAAAGAATGATAAATGAATTAAAATGTTAATAAACCAAAATAAATGAGAAAAATGCATTATGAATGACAAAGGAATTAAAGGATGTGACTGAAATAAAATAAAAAAATGTTAATGAATTAATACATAAAAATATGAACATGATAATAATAATAATAATAATGAACAATGACAATAAACAAATAAAGGAATAAACAATAAATATATAACAATCGCAATGAAAAAGAATGATTAAAATGAATAAAAGAATGATGAAAATAATTAAATAAATGACATGATTAATTAATGTTATCCCGATTAACATAAAATATTTACATGGTAAAAAAGATCAATCAAAATAAATTAATTAATTACATGTTAAAAATAATGAGAAATCCAAGCAAAAATAAATTATTTACATGTTAGCAATAATAAGAAATCAATATTTACATGTTAGAAAAATAATATATTAACATATTAAATGAGGCAAATATAAAAGCAATAGAACAAATAAATAAATAAATGAAAATAATAAAAATAATAATAATATACATGTTAATAAATTAAATATAAATAAAATAATAAAAAATAAAAAGATCGAGCCCAGAATGTTTACCCTCAGAGTTTCGGATTCGATGAAGGTAAAAATGATAATTGATTTCCTTGTTATTGATTTTCAAGACTAGAATTGAATAATAAAAATGTTGGAATTTTATTCAAAGGAAAAATATGTTTGAAAAATGATAAAAGGAAAATCGACAATTCTTTAAGAACAAAGAATTAATTTCTTTGTCTAAAAAATAAATTTTATTGATTAACCCAAAAAAGTTCTCAAGAACAAACAATTATTTTGTTCATCTCGAGGAAAAAATCATTTATGGAAAAAACTTTTTTTTTAGAAAATCAAATGAAAATTAGATTTTAGGAACAAACAATTATTTTGTTTGCCCCAAAATCTATTTGTTCATCATAAAGGGATTCAAAATAATAAAATAAACCTTGAAAAAAATTTAATTGAAAACAAATAAAAGGTTAAAAATTAATTTTGAGAGCAAATAATTACTTGATTTGTCTCAAAATCAATTCCCATCAACAAAATCCCTTCAAAAAAACATGTATTAGAAGAAATTCCATTGGCAAAAGAATAAGAATTGAACTATTTTCATTTTTTTTGTTGGGAAAAAATTCAATCAAAGTTAGAGAGAATTTTGAGAGGAAGAAAAAGAGAAAAGATGAAGAAAATCCTAAAAAATTCCCCCCCTCAATTAGTTTCATCATTTTCTATTTATATGAAAAAAAGATGAAAACCTAACTAATTAATGAGAAAAAATCAATTAAATCAAATATTATTTAATTTGAATTTTAAAAATGGAAAAAATCCTGAAAAACCCTAAAAAATGGGATAGAAAATCAGATTTTTGTGAAAAAATCGGAAAAAAATCAGTTTTGGGCGATTTTGGCATTTTACGGCAGAGCAGGGGCGACCGATGCCCGTCGGCACGCGCGACGGGCATCGGTCGCGCGCGGGCGACGCGCGCTGGCGCTCAGTGCACAGGCGGTGCGTGCGAGCGCAGCACCCACACGCCTAAGTGCTGGCGCTGCCGCGCGCCAATATTTGCGAATTTTTTTTTTTAATTTTAAATTTAACTAAAAAATACTATAATTTCTAAACCCCAATTTTCAAATCTAATTTTCAAAATATTTTTATTATTTTTATTTTTTTACTCTAAAATGCAAATTTGAACTGGAAATTATCACTTTTAACCTTTTTGCCTGTGAGAAGGCATCTTATCATCTTTGGGTAACTCTGATCTAGGCTATCTCAGGACCCGGTATCTACAGTTGCCCCCAATTTTGGGGAAACTAGTGCACTAGTACCTAGATGAGCAAAAATTCAGAGAAGAAGGAAAGAGATGCGTACCTGAGGCAGCCCTTACCTTTTTGCCGTGTGGAATGTTGCGACTTGTTGCCATTGAGCTGTAGTGCTATCCAACTGTGGCTCGTTTGCATTCTTTTCTATCGCATTGTCCCACTCACCTCCAGTCGGCTTGCACGGCATCTGTGAGATGCGGTGTCCTCTAACCACAATCCTGTTGCGATTTATTCTATTGCGTTTGCCCCACTGTCCTCGTCTCGGCATGCATGGTGGCTGATCTGTCCTGCTGGCCTCATCTCGGCTTGCACGGTGTCTGTGGGATACGGTGTTCTCTAACCACAACCCTGTTGCAATCTGTTCTATCGCGTGTGCCCCGTTGTCCTCGTCTCGGCATGCACGGTGGCTGATCTATCCCGCTGGCCTCATCTCGGCTTGCACGGTGTCTGGGGGATGCGGTATTCTCTAACCACAACCCTGTTGCAATTTGTTCTATCGCTGGTGTCCCGTTAGCCTCGTCCCGGCCTGCACGGAGTCTATGAGATGTAGTACTCTAACTACAATCTCTGTTTGCGATCTGTTCTATCGTCGGTGTCCCGCTAGCCTCGTCCCGACCTGCATGGTGTCTGTGAGATGCAGTACGCTAACTACAATCTCTGTTTGTGATCTGTTCTATCGCTGGTGTCCCGCTAGCCTTGTCCCGGCCCGCACGGAGTCTATGAGATGCAGTGTTCTCTAACTACAACCTCTATTTGCGATTTGTTCTATCTTGTGTATTCTGCTGGCTTCGTCTCGGCTCGCATAGTATCTGTTAGATGTAGTGTTCTCTAACTACAATTCCGGTTGGGATCTATTCTACCGCATGTCCTCTGCTGGCCTCGTCTCGGCTCGCGCAGTGTCTGTCATATGTAGTGTTCTCTAACTACAATCCCGTTGCGATCTATTCTACCGCTTGTGTTCTGCTAACCACTAACCAGCTAGTGCAATCTCTGATCTGCTAACCACCATCTGGTTAAAACGATATTTGATCTGCTGACCACCATCCGGCCAGTACAATCTCTAATCTGCTAACCCCCATCCGGTTAGTACAGTGTCTGATCTGCTAACCCCCATCTGGCTAGTACAATATTTTGATCTGCTAACCCCCATCCGGCTAAAACAATATTCTGATCTGCTAACCCCCATCCAGCTAGTACAATATTCTGATCTGCTAACCCCCATCCGGCTAGTACAGTGTCTGATCTGCTAACCCCCATCCGGCTACTACAATATTCTGATCTGCTAACCCCCATCCAGCTAAAACAATATTTTGATATGCTAACCCCCATCCGGCTAGTACAATGTTCTGATCTGCTAACCCCCATCCCGCTAGCACAATGTTCTGATCTGCTAACCCCCATCCGGCTAGTACAATGTTCTGATTTGCTAACCCCCACCCGGCTAGTACAATATTCTGATCTGCTAACCTCCATCTGGCTAGTACAGTGTCTGATCTGCTAACCTCGATCCGGCTACATTGTCTTTACTAGCGCTTATCATGAATCTTTTTCTACAATAAAGGGCAAAGCAAATACGCAGGGTATATAAAAGAGGTACTTACCTGTGGCAGTGCATACCTATTGGGGCCGATGTCAGACGGTTGGTTTTTCCCCAAATATCGATTCCTCTATCATCTCAAACGTCCTTGTTGAAAAGACCTGCATACCTCTCGAGAGGGATCTGTGCTTGCAGGGAGACTTTAAAAATCTGTGCTCACTAAGAGGCTTAAATGCTCACTGAGAGTCTTTGATGCTCACTGAGAGACTTTGATTTCGAGCCTCCAGAGAGGAAAACAGGTTTGAGCCTCCTCAGAGGAAAATTATATTTGAGCCTCCTCAGAGGAAATTATATTTGAGCCTCCTCAGAGGAAAATTATATTTGAGGTTTTGTTGCTTGCCTGCAGGCGGATAGGTTTCAATGTCTTTGGCGACTCTTAAAATGATCTTTGTTTTTGTTTTTTTTTTCGTTTTTGTCGTTCCTGTTGTTTTGGGGTTTTTACATTTTGGATGTATTTGAAATTTTATAGTATATTGGATTTTGAAGGCCTTGAAAATATCTTCTTCTTTTTGTTTTGTGTTGTTTTGGTTTGTTTGTCTTTGTTTTTTTTTGTTTGTTTTTTTTTGTTGTTTTTGTTTTTTTTTTGTTTTTTTGTTTGAAGAGTTGTATTCTTTGTACATTTGAATTTGAATTTTGTACACTTGGTGTGATGTATATGAGCGTGTATCTTCTGATAGAAAAACTTACCTGGTTGCTCCCGGCATGGCGTGCATGAGTAGGCTTACTCTTTTAAATGTCTTTTTAGGAGCGGGTCCACGAAATTCAATTCTTGTGAGGACTTCATCTTGATCTGATTGTTCGGCGTGGATGAGCACCAATGTAGAGCTAAAGCTGTACCCTGGCCCATTTTTGCGTCTAATTGCCTAAAGTATGTGTGGGTAGTCCGGCTTCTCAAGGGATCTTCTTTTCTATAGATTTGCGTGATTCCGGATTGCCCTTAGCAAGGTGTACCTGGACAGGCTAGGTCTTTTGGGCATTCCACCTCTGTACGTATTCACTTGATTTTATGCTGGATACAGTGGTCGATAATGTTGAGCTAAATCCATCCTTTGGACCATCCTTGCTCATGAGGTCTATTCGGATCCTTCCCTCTAAGTCATGTACACAACAACATTTACAAAAGATTGTGTGTGCATATGGAATTATGTGTGTGAAATATACATACAAAACTATATACAGAAAACACATGCAAAGGATTAAAGTACAAAAATTATGTGTACGTAACTATACGTATAAGGAATTGAATGCATGTGATATGCAGGGGGATATGCGGAAGATCTATGCATGTGAGATACAAGAATGGATAGACCATATCCCAGGTGGTTAAGGGATTCGTGGAGGGTACTGCTCGGCTGCTCACATTGTCTGATGCCCCCAGGGATCTAGAAAAGTGTTGTCTTGGCCTTACGGACTCTGACCCATAATCTTTTCAAGGAGAACTGACCCGTAAGTATCTTTGCCCCCCCCCCCCCCCCCCCCCGATCAACGACCATTTTTCCCCCAGGACTCTGAATCAAGTTCTGCCTAAAGGAAAGTCATTCGGAGTAATGCCGCCTTATCACTCCAAGCGTCAAAGGTCATTGTTTTAAAGGTAGTGCGTCCTTTGTGGATTTTCACATTAGCTTTTCTTAGCTGGAAATGCGTCCCTTTGGGGATTTTCACACAACCCTGGGCCTAATTTTTGCCTGGAATGGACCCAACCCACTCCAGCGGCTTTTTCTCATTCATTTTTTTTAAGGACAGACTGCCTGTTCCCAGGTTTTCACCCTGGCCTTTGGCCTAACTTTTGCTTAGAGAGCCAGTTAAGGTTTTCATCTCTAACGGGCTTTTTTTTTTTAGACTCTCCTACCTTTCTGGTACGGCTGCAAGAAAAGTTTAAGCTACTATCAAAGCCCCTTTCTAGAGTAATCCGCAATTATTCTCTGAGGCATTTTCTCCTTAGGCATCAATTGCATTCCATGGCCCCCCTTGATGAATGTGTTGCTAGATTGGGTGAGGTAGCAGATGAGGATCGGGTTTTTTAGGACTTCATGGGGCTACTTTTTACCTTACCTACCCATCGTGCTCGATAGTTTAGAGGGATTGATGATGTAGTGAGGCATCCCTATCTTTCCAAGACGGACATTTATCTTCGGCTCTTACCTCCAAAATATCATGGCCTCTAGGTGAGCTATCGGTGAAGACTATTGTGCCATCTATCAGGGGTTGTTCTTTCACTCCCACTAATGCATTCAAGAGGTAGGTGCTTAGTCCCGCAATCGATACTAGAACTCATCGACTTAGACATCCGAATGGTGAGAGCAGAAGCAGAGTGTAGTCATTTAGATTTCATGCCTCCAGCAATGAACAATGTTTTTCTTTTTATAAACGAACTAAAAAATAAAGAACACATGTATTTGCAAAGATTGTGTACATTTCAGTATGATTTCTCTATACATGACCATTATCTAACATCGATTCAAAATGCAAAACTACATCTAATCACAGAGTATATCTTGTAAGTATCAAACTCCTATCTCCAATTAGCCCTCTCGAGTTTTCTTGATTGGACATTTTCTCTCAACCCTCTAATTTTTGCCTAGGGTGCCTTTTTTCGATTTTCACCCTGACGAGGCACCCATTTTTAGCAAGGCCGTCTTTTTTCGGTTTTTGACCCATGGGGCTTTTATTCTCTTCCTTTGATTTTAGTCTTTAGCCATGGACTTCTTGAGTCTGTTGATGTTGACCGGTTCTTTGAAGTTATCGTCATCGCTGTCTGTTGGAAACTCTGCTCCCTTGGACAATAACCTCTCAAGAATAAATAGGCCTTCCTGCACTGGTTTGAACTTGCCTCATTTGTCTGGTACATTTGGACTCGTTTGCTTTAGGGCTAAACCTCCCTCCTTCAGTGGTGCTTTCTAACTTTCTTCCCAAATGATCGAGCAGAGTTTTCTCTGATAAATCTGACTGTGGTAGTAATCTCATGACTCGTCCTTGTTTGACGTGTTTAATTGTTGATGCCATTATTGCGCCCTGTCAGCCTCTGAAATCTGGGCTTCTATGACCATCCTTAAAGATTTGAGCTCTACTTCAACTGGCTAATACTGCTTTTGCCCTCTGTATCGAGGAATAAAAAGTGACTCTTATAGAGGTTCCGATGGCGGTTCTCTAGCTTCAAAATGCAAAAGGCCATTTCTCTGTCCAGTCCTTGTAGTTTTGAACCATCTTGATCAAGATCTTCTTGTTAGCAACCTTTGCTGCCGCATTAGTTTGAGGGCAATATAGAGAGGACTTGTGGTCTTTAATGCCATACGTCTGGAGCAACTCCCTAGCCTTAACCATAAGGTGTCCTTCTGTCCTTAAACCCTGTGTGGTGTGGGAGACCATCTTGACATGACCCTGTCCGTTGGGGCTGTAGGGCATACCTCCCCTATGATGTCTATTTTCAAGCTCGAGCAACCTATATCCATTGCGAGTCGATATAATTCTTGTGCTCCTTTTCGAAAGTCAAGAAAAATGGCAAAGTACGGGCACGTGTAGATCAGTGGGATTTGAATAAAGCTTGCCCCCCGTGATGGTTTTCCAATCTACATATTGATTCTTTTCCTTCTCTCTTTTTTGTATTTTATTTTTCTCTCTTTTTTTCTTTGTTCTTTTTTCCTGTTCTTTTTTTCTTTTTGTTCTTATGAGGATAAGCTTTATTCAAATTCTAATAGTTTACACATACACGCACTCCTCCTCTTCTCGATTTGGTACAATATTGACCAACCAAGACTGGCATTGAACTTCGACTAGAAATTTTGGCTTCATTTTTGCTTGTGGATTCCTCTTTTTGACCTTTTCTGCCCCTTCCAGCTTCAATCTTTTGAGTTTCTGCGTGGCCGGTTTATGATTGTGGTGTGTTTGAATGATGTGTCTAGTGATTCCACGATCAACTCTTAGCGTGTCTTCATATGTCCAGCCAAAGACCTTTTTTATATTTTGTTGAATTTCTCTCAAGTTTTAATCTCTCTTTAGGAGTTATATTAGATGCTATCAAGATTATCTTTGGACTTTCCAAATTTTCTGAGATTAAATAGAGTAGCATCAACTGAATTAATGTCAAATATGAATGAGTTATGGTCATGATTATGCATAGTGAAATCATAAGAGACATAACACAAGTAAGCAAAAACATTCATCTTATTAATGAAACTAAAATGTCATTATTAAACAGTTCAAAAATAAAAAGAACATTCTAAACAGCTAATCAACTTCCGTTCTTGCCAACACAGCTGTTGCAGTCGATGGTCTATTATCATCCCTAAGAACCGTCCTGCCTTTCCACTTAGGCATGTAGTCCATCTTATTCTTTCCATCTCGCTTTTCTGGGTCAGAGATCTTCTTGGAATCAATCAGATCTTGAATGGCATGTCTTAAGGCCTTGCAATAATTTATGGTATGCCCGGTGTGCTGGTGGAAGGTGTAATACTCATCCCCTTTGTGATCGGGCTGCCCCTGGCTTCTAGCGGGCCTAGCCGGCAATGACTGTAATATCCCCTTCTTCATCAGTCTCTTGAGGACCAAGAATAAGGATCTGCTTAAATTAAAAAAATGCCTTTGATTCACTTCTGTGGTTGGCTCTTTTCCCGTCTTTTGGGCACTACTGCTATTATCATAACAACCCACTGTAAGCATCGTGTCCCGAGGCGGTCGAGATCAGAGATTACCCAATGAAGAAATCAATGCCTGGTTCCGAGTAGATGGATAAAATTCGGAGATTTCGGTCCTTTGAGTTCACGAGAATTAAAGGTTTTTATTTGCGGTAGAAAGAAGCAGAAAATCAGGAGAATTTAGACTTAAATTTTGAGTTTTGTTCCACGGACGGTCAGACCGTCGATCGCGAGGCATCCATCGGTCATAGCGGCAGCCCATCTCACTCGTCATGAGGGACGGGCCGTCTGTGAGTTTACCAACAGCCACGTGTCCGAACTAACGAACACGTGTCCGTTGGCATGTGCCCGTCGGTAGGTCAGGCGCCCGTCGGTTAAATCCTATTTCCTGGTGGAAATGGAATTTAACCGACGCCCGTTGGTTAGCCTCCGACGCCCGTCGGTGTTTTTTTTCTATAAAAAAGGGAAATTTCACACTTTTTTGAGGTTGGGAAAAATTTTCATTTTACCCCTATAAAGAAGAATCCGATTTTCACTCCAAAAGGTTCAATAAATCTCTTTCTTTGGTTTTGTTTTCTTCTCGTGAAACGCGTGGGAGCAAATCTAACCAAATTTTCATCCAAAAAGGTAAAATCTGAGGGTAAATATTCTGGACACGCGTTCTGTTTAGTTTATTTTAGTTATTTTCATTTTTTCTTAACCTTACTTGATTTTACTATTTATTATTCTTATAACTTTATCTTCATTTTTGGTTAATTTTGAATTTTTTCGATACTAACATATTTTATTATTTTGTGAAATGTCATTTTCTTGTTTTTTGGCGAGTTGAACTTGAGACAACGGTCGCCGTTCACACCTCGGGAGAACCCCTTTTTTTTTAATTCTGTAACTTTATTCTTTCATTTGTTTATTTATTTATTTGTTTATTCTTAGTCGTCATTATATGCAAATTATTTTATCTCATGCAAATAAAAATAAACACACGTTTTGTAGTAATTAATTAGGATTTTTTTTAACAAAGCCAAGGACTAATGTCCTATTTTTCTTATCCAATGAATTTATCATCGAGGATTGTTTTTTATAATAATCAAATTCAAGGACCAATGTCCTCATAATTAATTCCCCGATTTATGCATGTATCGCACTTTTATAAAATGGGAGTTGTATTCCGCTCCTAGTGTTATTGTATTTCAATTTTCTCATATTTTATTTCATTTTATCTATTTATTTACTGCTTTTAAATATGAATGATTGTGCCTTAAATTAAATTGCATCATGTGGAGAGAGAGCGAACTAATGAATTCAAAACTTAATTGTAAAATTAATCAAGGTAGAAAAAGATGAAAAGTCCCGAACCCATCTCTGGTATTTGGGCTCAACGAGGGTGAGAGGTCTATCCGATCACTCATTGGAATAAGACCTCCAAGACCCCTCTTGCGTCCTGCCAAATGACTCAATAAATCCTAGGCTCCAAGGGAGAGAGGTTCATCCTCCAAGACCCCTTTTGGTTGGCCCAAAATGGATACATGCGCTGTCTTAGGCTCTCCGAGGTGAGAGGAACTCTCCCAATGTTTTATTGGGTGGCGATTCCATGAAACCTCTTTGTTGCCCAAAATAGACGTACTTGCAATTCGTCGCAAGTTGTCAACGAACCTCACTTGCCCGATCGTCCTCAAGCAGGAGGTCAAGGGGCGCCCACGGGGTTGGACGCACGTCACAGTGGCGACTCCACTGGGGACATGATTCGAGACTTTGATTTGAAAATACCTTGATTAAAATTTATAATTAAGTTTTAGTTTATAAATTCACTTTCTCTTAAATTTGCATTACATCCCATTAGAGCCTTAGATTAAGTTAGTTTGATCCCTCTATCAGCCCCGGTGCATTCCCGAAGCGCGATCCTATGTTCACTCAATGTAGGGAAGTGTTAAGGATAACCACCAGCCCAAGCCTCGTACCATTATGGTATATCAAATGGAGACCCAATCGGTCGTTACGCTCGTGATGAGCTAGACCCATTGGCAGGGACCATGCTTGGGTATCCCCAAAGTAACACCACCCTTGACTAAAGCTCATGTAATAGCCATAGATACTTCCCTTAGGTGATATGAGCCGTAATACTGTGCCTGCTGTATGGATCCTTATGTATTGGATGAGTCCAAATATCTTGTTTGGTTACCTAACCAAAGGCTTTCATGCCCCGGTAGGGCCATGTCAATGTATTTGGACTATCTAAATACATAAAGATCATTATTCATGCGCTTGTGCATTAGTATAGCAGTGTTATGCTGCTGATTTTTCACTGAGCACCATGCGCGTCCATCGGGTTCCTTGTTAACCCATGGATCAAGCCCACCTAAGATAAAGACCGCATGACCGCGTGTGTGGGGGCAATAAGGTTAGAAGGATCTATCTGCTTGCATGTGGTTGTGGATAATGCATTGCATATTCATGCATAAATAAAATTTTTATTTTCTCCCCATGCATACATCCTATTCTTTGCATATAACTATTACATGTACATATTATCCTGTTTATAGTTTTTTTAAATGTGTCACATGTATCATTGTAATCTCTTTTAGCCATTGTATACCATTTTTATTGCACAGCACGACCATGCATTGCATATTATTCATGCATCATTCTAACTCTTTAATCTTTCAGCCATCAAAGACCATTTTCCGTGCTAGTTAGGGGTTCTAACAGTCACATTATCAGAGGGTTTTGATTGAGCAACCAGAATCAAGTCAAGTGCAATCAACAGGCATTCAAAGAATCTCCAGAAATGGTCGATTCATCGAGGGAGAAAGATGCTACCAGGGCCTTGATAGCTGAAGAAGTGGGGCGAATGTTCAAAGAATTCGAGAATCGGATGATGGCCATGATGGTCGCAATGGCTCAACCAGCTGCGCCCCAGAACCTGGTGCCTCCTCCCATGAGACAAAATGAACAGGAGGAGGCTAGAGAGGATCCGCCGGAGGATGCACGTCCACCACCAGTGGGCTTAGGGGCTGCCACGTCAGGAGGGCAAAAGAGAGGAGTAGCCCATAGAATGGAAGAGGACTTAGAAGGGGATGAATATGAAGAACCCCTATCAGTTAAAAGGAAAGCACCCCAGACAGAAGATACCATTTGGAGGAAGATGGAAGAGAAGTTCGAGGCAATGCCCCGAATGCTAATGATGCAAAGGGGGATAAACCCCGAAGACAAAGAACTAGATGGAGAAGATCTAATCCCCTTGAACTTCAAGATGCCTGATGTCCCAAAATTTGATGGTACATCGGACCCCACCGCTCATATTAAGCAATATTCCTTGGTGATGAAGGGGACGATGCTGACGAGGAGGCAAAAGATTGAATACTTCTATTTTAGTTTGTTAGGTCCTGTGGTGGACTGGTATCATGGGCTGGAACGAAGAATAAAAGAAGACTGAGATCTGCTGACGGAGGAGTTCCTCAAGCAATATGACTGTAATTCAAGGATAGAGGTCACTCTGAAAGATCTAGAGTTGCTACAACAAAAGCCAGACGAGTCATTCCATGAGTATTTGACCCGATGGAGGAACCGAGTAATGGAGATGAAGAAGAAGCCAGACACTCCAGACCAGATCAGGCTATTTATTAGGAATGCCAGTCCATACTTGAAAGATGGGCTAAAGATGAAGGGGTTGAAGGACTGGGACTCCTTAAAAGATATAGCCATTGAAGCTGAGGCTGAGCATCTGGATAAAATGGCTAAATCTACAAACCAGGCCTTGGGCAAAAGCACAGGAAACAGCAGTGGCAATGGGGGAAATACCAAGGCAGCAGAGGTCTCAACCACCGGAATGACTCCTAAACACCTCACCATCTCAGGCAAGCCTCTATCTTGGCACTTTGCTCATCTCATCAAGGAAGAAAAGTTGCAACCCTTGCTAGCTAGGCCTGCCCCAAGTCAAGGAAAGCCTAGGCATAGAACAGACTGGTATTGTGCATATCACCAGTACACAGGGCATAGGACAGACTATTGTTGCCCTTTAAGAGATCGCATTTAAGAATTAGCACCTGGCCTGGAGGAAGAAAGGAAGAATTAAAGTTGTTATAATTTTTTTTCCTTTTCTAAAGTGTATTCCTGAACTATGCACTTGTTTCTCTTTTCTATTTTAATAGTATGGGCTTTTCTTATATATGCATTGTTGTGACGTGCGTCGAACCCAGCAACGGCCCTCGAGGTGAATCCACTTTAGGATTCGAGGGACTGGTTCGTGTCTTTTGACCATGGGCGCTATAAGATATCATAGATGTATCCCTCCCAATAGAACATTGGGAAGAACCACCTAGTCTAATGACACCTATAGGCAACTTTGAGGTATCATGGAGTCGCCACCCAATTCACAAGAAATTGGGAAAAGGAGTCTCTCACCTCTATTGGTCAAGGCCAGAGATATGGTATTCGGAACTTCACTCTTATTTATGCTTCGGTTAATTATGAATGAGCTTTTAACTTCTTAAAATTATATCTCTCACCTCACGCGATTAATGCATTTAAAAGTAAAAGCGTATTGCAAACATGTAAAGGAAAGCGATAAAGAGTGATAAATAAAATGAATAAAAAAAGCAGTAAATGAAAGCGGTAAACACGCAAGCACACAATTACAAGAAAAAAAAAGGTGAAATACAACCCCAATAAAAGGAGTTTGAAAATATAGACGGGGACATAATACAATCCCCAAAGATAAAATTGCCCCAAAATTAATTACAAGGGCACAAAAGGAAATGAACATAAATTTAAAACACTCACGCAAGATCGAAATAAAAGGACATACATAAATCGGGGCATTATTTTAGGAACATTGGTTCCTTCGTGCTTGTTAAAGGTTTAGGAACATTGGTTCCTTCGCATTTATTTGAAGAGGGTTCGAAGAGTCGTTTGGTTGTTTGGATGAAAACCGGGATGAGTGATCCCATTCTTAGGGAAAATTGACTCTTCGTTTTAATTGTGATATTTTTTATGGTTTGGCTAAAACAAGGGACATTGGTCCCAATTTTATTAGTAAAAATTCTAATTTAATTATAGAAATATTTTTGTGATTTTTTATCGCACGCGTGCATAAATAAAATAAATATTTACAGATAACTCAACATAAAGAGAGTTGAGAAAGATCTCACCAAATCGATGTGACCCTCCATGTCTCGCGACCCATCCGGGGGAGTCGCGGGGACACTCACATAACGCGACCCAAATTAAATCTCAGACATAAAATAATATCAAAAATATTAGTAATAATTCTAGAAATTAATCAAATAAAGGCAAGATAATGAAAACAATGAAATTGTAGTGAAGGTAGCAACAAATAATCGTGGCATGGCAACAAAAATAAAATAATAATGATCATGATAATAATAACAATAATAAAAATAACAATGATAATAATAATAGTAATAATAATAATAATAATAATAATAATAATAATAATAATAATAATAATAATAATATTAATAATAATAATAATAATAATAATAATAATAATAATAATAATAATAATAACAATGATACACATAAAGTAAGCATGTAATGATAATAATAATAATAATAATAATAAACAGTAGCAAATATAAACTAAGCAAATGATAAATTAATGGCATAAAGATAATAATAGTAATAACAATAATAATAATACAAAACAATAAGCAACAAATAATAATAAGGATAATAAGAAATTCTAAAACAAATAATGACAATAGCAGTATGGTAATAACAAATGTAAATACAAGGACCCTAACCATAATAATAATAGTAATAATGATATTAATGATGACACAATAGTAATGATAAAAAATGGTGATAACAATAATAATAACGATAATGATAGTGAATAAACACAAAGATCAAATTAAAGCAAACAAATAATGTATTAAGAGTGATGTTAACACATTAAAATGCTCAAAGTAAACAATAGACATGATAATAATAGCAAAAATAATATTAACAACAATAAATAATATACAAAAAAAAATAAATGAGAACGAGTCCAAGAATGTTTACCCTCAGAATTTTTAGATCGGAAATAGGAAGTCTCAATCCGTTCGCCTTGTCGATTTTGCGGTGATAAACAAAATAAAATGTAAAAATTTGTGTTTTTGAACAAGCTATTACAAGAAAATATTTTTGGTGGGCTGAATGAGCAAAGAAAATTGATGTTTCCTACTCAAATCAAACTCAAGATTAAGTATTTTAGAGTAATAAAGATTAAAACTTGAGAAGAAAAACTTAAAGATTTTTGAAGAATTTCTTTTTGAACAAAAAAGAGCTTCCTAGAGAGTAAGGATGCTAGAGAGAAAAGCCTAGAATTTCTATTTTTTTTTTCAAATCTGCCGTCTCCCCAAAAAATGAAGAAGGAATCCCTATTAATTTTCAGTGCTGGCCAAAAATGGAGAAAGACAAAATGATATATTAATTTTATTGTTCCAAAATTAGCATAAAAGGGTGAAAACTGAAGAAAATAGATTGGAAAACAGACTGAAAATGCAAGAAAATGACGCGTCGAAGGAGACTGGGAACGTATGCTCGCGTGGAGAAAAGGCCGCGCGAGCCTGCACGCGCTGCCTCGGCAGTACGCGCACCGAGCGCACTCCCTCTGCACCGAGTATGCCTGCGTGCGCGGTGGAGGCCTACCGCGTGTGCGCGCGCAGGCACCCCTGCACGCTGGGGCTGCCAACTGCGCGGGCGCCCCCGCGTGCTGCCGCGGGTGGCACTCGCGACTCTCTTTTTTTTTTATATTAAAAAAAAACCCTTAAATACACAAAATTAATATTTTCTACCCTATTTTAATTTTTAATTTTTAAAATATATATATTTTTATTATTTTTCTAAAAAAAAGCAAAATTTCAACAGGGAAACAATTGATTCTCACTTTTCTTGCCGAAAATCGATCTTTTGTTTCATCATCGGGTACTCCTGATCTTGGACCGCCTCAGGACCCGGTGTCTACAATTGTCATATCTTATTGCATCAAGCATAAGTGATAATCATGATTAAGGCATTGGTTTAATAAACACTGTTTCATTCAGTTTTAATAAATAGTAATCTTGGTTGCATCCAACTTGACTCTTGAAGTGAGACTAAAACTTGAAAAAAGAGAGCAGAAAAACTAGTTGCAATTAGGGGATTGGATGAAAACTCACTAAGAGCACTAGAACCTTTTCGATTACCCGTCGAAGCGACTTCTAGATAAGGCTGAATCTAGAAAATGATTTAGGCACCGTTTCTTTGTCTAGCTCTCTAAATTACCATTTCCTACCCTTGCTCCACAATCGCTTGCAAGCCCGTTGAGCCTTTATTTTGGTATGCAAAATGCGTACCGATTTTATTGTTACACACGTTAAAACCTCTCCCTTAACCTAAAATAATTTTGGCTTCCCCTTAGAAGGATGGCCGCTCTAGTAAGGATGGATGTACATTACGACGTTCTTTTGGGATATCAAAAAATCACCCTGATGAGGATGGGTCTATGCTTCAGAAAAGGGGTTTCGATCATTTACATTTTTTTAAAAAAATAAAATAAAAAAAACTACTAAAATTTGCCCTGATAACGATCAGTTTTCACTTTCGGGAAGGGTACCAATCATCGGTAATTTTGTTGGAATGTTAAAAGATCACCCCGGTTTAAGTGGGTTTACAATTCGGGAAGAGAGTTTCGATTATTTTGGGTCGCTAAAAATTGCCCTGATAAAGATGAGCTTACACTTCGAGAAAAGGGGTTTGATCATTGTCTTTGTATAATTAGAGACATAAGTTAAAAAAAGGGGGGGGGGGGGGGGGGGGGGAGAACGGAAAGAAGAAAAAAAAAAGAAAGAAAAGGAAAAAAGAAAAAGAAGAAGAAGAAGAGCTTAGGTGATACCCCTTGACGAGTTCGGTGGTTATCTTTTTAACTAAATTGTTATGCTGAGCTTGATGAGTTCATGTATTACCAAATCCAAATTCAAGAGTAACTGGACAATATACAATTGGGGTTGAAAATGGTTCCTTCATTCGAATGAATGTTGCGGCCATTTTTCTCTAGAAACCTAATCCTCATTTGATAGCCATCTACCTGAGTCTAACATTACAACCAAAATAAGACCTCTTGATTCTGGGTTCGGCCTTATCTAACTAGCGGAGATGACCTTCTAGTAAGGTTTGGTACGTAGGAAGAGGCATATGGTGTTTCTTGAGCTTTAAGCGAGAAGCCATGAGTGCATTTATGCATTCGAGTTGAGTCTTGTCCCCAACGTTGCATTTAAAATTCGCGTTCAAAGAATAAGAGCCAAGAGAAAATATTCAGTCAAGAAAACCCAAAAGGGTTGATTGATAACAGGAGTCAAATGCACCTAAGGTGTTGCTCATTGAGATTGAATAAAACTGGTGTTTTTGCATCACATGTCTAGTCATGATCATTCTTATTGCTATATGGTGCGTATAGATAGAGATGCATGCATAAGCTAGGCATAAACATGCAATTAAATGGTTAAGAGAAACCTATTAGAGACACGAGTTAAAAAAAAAAGAGAAAAAGAAAAATAAAAGAAAGGCCATTAGAGATGAAAACCGTGACTGGCTCTCTAAGCAAAAGTGTTAGGCCAAAGGGCAGGGTGAAAACCTGGGAACAGGCAGTCTGTCCTTCAAAAAAATGAATAAAAGCCGCTGGAATGGGTTGGGTCCATTCCAAGAAAAAGTTAGGCACAGGGTTATGTGAAAATCCCTAAAGGGACGCATTTTTCGCTAAGAAAATCTAGTGTGAAAATCCACAAGGGACACACTACCTTTAAAACAATAACTATTGATGCCCTGGAGCAATAAGACGACATTACTCCGAATGACTTTCCTTTAGGCAGAACTTGATTCAGAGTCCTGGGGGGCAAAATGCTCATTGACCGGGGGGTAAAGATGCGCACGAGTCAGTTCTCTTTAAAAGATTATGGGTCAGAGTCTGTAAAGTCAAGGCAATGCTTTTTTTAGATCCTTAGGAACATCAGACAATGTGAGCAGCCGAGCAGTACCCTCAACGAATCTCTTAACCACCTGGGATGTGGTCTATTCCTTTTTTCCATATCACATGCATCTCACGTGCATTCAATCCTTTATCCATATATATATGCACACACAATTCTTGTACATTAATCCTTTGCTTGTATCTCGTGTATATAGCTTTATATGTACATTTCATACACATTACGTACACACAATCTTTTGTACATACTTTTGTGCCAATAACTTTACAGGGAAAAGGCCGAACCAATGGACAACTTTGGCAAGATGAATTCAAGATAAAGCCCGCGCAGGTCGAAATCATGTAAGCCCATGAAGGGATTATTTTTAAGACATTTTTTAATGCATTCTCAGTCTCTTCGGAGCATTATCTTTAGGTCCTTTTGTTAAGGCATTACCAGCCTCTTCGGAGCATTATCTTTAAGTCCTTTTCTTAAGTCATTTCAAATCTTTTCCTAGACGTTCTCAGTCTCTTCGGAGTATTAATTTATTTTCAAAAAACTGTCCCAAATCCCTTCAATCCAAGGTGATCTAAGAGATGGGTTTAGCTCAACATCATCAGGCACTATCCAGAAAAGAGTAAGCCTATTCATGCATGCTATGCCGAGGGTCGCCAGGTAAGTCTCTCTATCACAAGACATATGCTCACACACATCACACAATAAGTGTACAAAATTCAAATTCAAATGTACCAAATCTTAAGCAAAAACAAATTCTCGAGCAACAACAAAGCAAAATAGCAAAAGAAAAAGAAGAAGATATTTTCAAGGCCTTGAAAATCCAACATATTGTAAAAATTCGAGTGTATCCAAAGTGTAAAAATTCCAAGAAAGAAAATCCCAAAACAAAAAACAAAACAGGAAAATCACCAAAGACATGGAAACCTATCCGCCTGCGGGCAAGCAACCAAAACCTTAAATATAATTTTCCTTTGAGGAGGCTCAAACATAATTTCCTCTCTGGGAGCTCGACATCAATGTTTCTTCGGAGCATTATCTTTGTGTCCATTTTAAGGCATTCTCAGTCTCTTCGGAGCATTATCTTTGTGTCCTTTTTAAGGCATTCTCAGTCTCTTCGGAGCATTATCTTTGTGTCCTTTTTAAGGCATTCTCAGTCTCTTCGGAGTATTATCTTTGTGTCCTTTTTAAGACATTCTCAATCTCTTCGGAGCATTATCTTTGTGTTCTTTTTAAGGCTTTCTCAGTCTCTTTAGAGCACTATCTTTAAGACTTTTTCTTAAGGCTTTCTCAGTCTCTTTGGAACGTCAAGTTATTTTCAAAAATATCTAAAATCCCTTCAATCTGAAGTGATCCGTGCATGCCAAGAGAAGCCCAGCAGGACAGACCAGCCACCGTGCAGACCGACACGAGGTTAGCGGGGCCCCAGTGATAGAACGGATCGCCAACAGAGGATGGAGTTAGAGACACTACACCTCACATCGCGTAGGCCGAGATGAGGCTAGCGGGATAGACCAGCCACCGTGTAGACCGAGATGAGTTTAGCGGGGCACCAGCAATAGAATAGATCGCAAATAGAGGATGGAGTTAGAGACACTTTAACTCGCTACGTGCAGGTCGAGACGAGACCGGTAAGGGCACCTACATCAAATTCGTTCATCAACGAGCAGATCGAGTCGAGACCTGCCAGATGAACACCCCGAAGGTAAGGATTGCTCCAAGTATGCTTTTCTTTCCTTCTTCTCTAAATTTTGGCTCACCTAGGCACTTGTGCACTAGCCTCCCCAAAATTGGGGGGAACTGTAAGCATCGTGTCCTAAGGCGGTCCAGATCAGAGATTACCCAATGAAGAAATCAATGCCTGGTTCCGAATAGATGGATAAAAATTCGGAGATTTCGGTCCTTTGAGTTCACGAGAATTAAAGGTTTTTATTTGCGGTAGAAAGAAGCAGAAAATTGAGAGAATTTAGACTTAAATTTTGAGTTTTCTTCCACGGACGGTCAGACCGTCGGTTGCGGGGCATCCGTCAGTCATAGCGGTAGCCCGTCTCACTCGCTACGAGGGGCGAGCCGTCAGTGAGTTTACCGACGGCCACATGTCCGAACTGACGAACACATGTCCGTTGGCATGTGCCTGTCAGTAGGTCAGGCGGCCGTCGGTTAAATCCTGTTTCCTGGTGGACATGGGATTTAACCGATGCCCTTCGGTTAGCCTCCGACGCCCGTCGGTCGTGTTTTTCTATAAAAAGGGAAATTTCACACTTTTTTGAGGTTGGGAAAAATTCTCATTTTACCCTTATAAAGAAGAATCCGATTTTCACTCCAAAAGGTTCAATAAATCTCTTTCTTTCGTTTTGTTTTCTTCTCGTGAAACGCGTGGGACCAAATCCAACCAAATTTTCATCCAAAAAGGCAAAATTTGAGGGTAAATATTCTAGACACACGTTCTATTTAGTTTATTTTAGTTATTTTCATATTTTTCTTAACCTTACTTGATTTTAATATTTATTATTCTTATAACTTTATCTTGATTTTTGGTTAATTTTTAATTTTTTTGATACTAACATATTTTATTATTTTGTGAAATGTCATTTTCTTATTTTTTGGCGAGTTGAACTTGAGACAACGGTCGCCGTTCACACCCCGGGAGAACCCCTTTTGGTTTAATTCTGTAACTTTATTCTTTCATTTGTTTATTTATTTATTTGTTTATTCTTAGTCTTCATTATATGCAAATTATTTTATCTCGCGCAAATAAAAATAAACAAACGTTTTATAGTAATTAATTAGGATTTTTTCAACAAAGCCAAGGACCAATGTCCTATTTTTCTTATCCAATGAATTTATCATCGAGGATTGTTTTTTATAATAATCAAAGTCAAGGACCAATGTCCTCATAATTAATTCCCCGATTTATGCATGTATCGCACTTTTATAAAATTGGAGTTGCATTCCGCTCCTAGTGTTATTGTATTTTATTTCCTCATATTTTATTTTATTTTATCTATTTATTTACCGCTTTTAAATATGAATTATTGTGCCTTAAATTAAATTGCATCGTGCGGAGAGAGAGCGAACTAATGAATTCAAAACTTAATTGTAAAATTAATCAAGGTAGAAATAGATGAGAAGTCCCGAACCCATCTCTGGTATTTGGGCTCAACGAGGCGAGAGGTCTATCCGATCACTCATTGGAATAAGACCTCCAAGACCCCTCTTGCATCCTGCCAAATGACTCAGTAAATCCTAGGCTCCAAGGGAGAGAGGTTCATCCTCCAAGAGCCCTTTTGGTTGGCCCAAAATGGATACATGCGCTGTCTTAGGCTCTCCGAGGCGAGTGGAACTTTCCAAATGTTTTATTGGGTGGCAACTCCATGAAACCTCTTTGTTGCCCAAAATAGATGCACTTGCAATTCGTCGCAAGTTGTCAACGAACCTCACTTGCCTGATCGCCCTAAAGCGGGAGGTCAAAGGGCGCCCACGGGGTTTGGTGCGCGTCACACCCACTCTTAGACTTGCAGGACCAGTAATAGTTTTATTGAGAGGCACTCGGGTAGTTGTAAGCTTGGACTTCATAATTTCTTTTTCAAGATCAGCTGTCTCTTTTTTGTGCCTGAGGACTTAGGGATGTCTATTGACTGTGAAGGCTCTATTCCTTCTCCCCTTCTTACTTGTTCTTACAACCGTATCAAAGACCCCTCTAATATTTCACCTAAGTGCGAACCTGAGCCTAACCTTAAATCATATCCTGCCCTTGACGGTTTACTATTCAGAGATTGCATCACTGCTAAAATGTCTTCCTTTTCAGGAATACAGTAGTGCTCTAGAACAAGCTTCTTGTCTCTTTCTTGCTCGACTGGCAAAATAAAGGGCACCTTGGCTCTGGGTTCAAAAGGAAAAGGAGGTACTGCAGCTGTCTCCGTACGAGCCTTCTTAACCGTGACTGGCTCTACTTGGTTAAGGGTAGTGGTCGCCATAAGTTAAGCTTGGAGAACCAGCGCCATAGCATCCATTCTTTCTTTGATCATAGCCAATAGCCTTTCTTCAAGCTCTTTAGACCTTCTATCCATCTCCTGGGCAATCAAGGCATGAGTCTCTTCTATCTGTTGCGAAGGGCTAGCCATTTGTACTACCATTAGATGCTCTGGCAAGGATGCTAAATCTTTGTCAGCCAACCCAAACTCTGATCACTCTTTAGACAACTGTTGGGATCCCCTAACCATTCAAGCAAATGGTCTACAATGGCTGAAAGGCAAGGCTTAGAATGATGCATGAATAATATGCAATGCATGGTCGTGCTGTACAATAAATGGCATACAGTGACTAAAAGAGATTACAATGATACATGTGAAATATTTGAAAAACTATACACAGGATGATATCTACATGTAATAATTATATGCAAAGAATAGGATGTATACATAGGGAGGAAATAAAAAAATTTATTTGTTCATGAATGACATGAATATGCAATGCAACATCCACAACCACATGCAAGCAGATCATAGATCCTTCCAACCTTATTGCCCCCACACACGAGGTCGTATAGTCTCTGTCCTAGGTGGGCTTGGCCCATGGTTTAGTAGGGAACCCGATGGACACGCATGGTGCACAGTGAAAAATCGGCAGCATAACCTCTCTTAACTAATGCAAAGGCACATGAGTTATGATTATTGTGTATTTAGGCAGTCCGAATAAGTTGACATGGGCCTATCGGGGCATGAAAGCCTTTGATTAGGTGACCAATCGAATTATTTTGTTTTGTCCAATACAAAATGATCCATATAGCAAGCAAGGTATTATGGTTCATACCACCTAGGGGAAGTATCTATTACAATTACATGAGCTTTAGCTAGGGTGATGATACTTTAGGGCTGCCCAAGCATGGTCCCTACCAATGGGTCTAGCTTATCACGAGTGCAACAACCCATCGGGTCTCCATTTGATATAACATGATGGTATGAGGCTTGGGCTGGTGATTATCCTTAACACTTTCCTATATTGAGTGAACGTAGGGTTGTGCTTCGGGAACGCACCGGGGTTGAAAGAGGGACCAAATTAGCATAGATCTAAGGCTCTAATGAGAAGCAATGCAGTTTCGAAAAAAGGATGAAAATTTTAAATTGAAGCCCAATTATAAGTTTTAACCAAGGTACTTTCGAAGCAAAGTCTAGAGTATTGTCCCCAGTGGAGTCGCCACTGTAACGCGCGCCGAACCCCTGGACTCCCCGAACCACCTGCTTTTAGGGCCTTCGGGATGAGGATCATAAGAACTTGTAAGAAATTACAAGTGCATCCATTTTGGACAACAAGGAGGTTTCTTGGAGTTGCCACCCAATAAAATATTGGGAAAGGTCGTCTAACCTCAATGAGCCTAAGACAGCGCTGCTATGTCCATTATAGACAAGCCGAAGGTGTCTTGGAGGCTTCCAACCTTATGATAGGATGGTCCTCTAGCCTCACGCTTAGACAAACCAGAGGTGTCTTGGAGGTATCCACCCTAATAGAGCATAAGGATGCCACTCTCGCCTCGTGGCTCCTAGGACCGTGCAATTTTGAGCTTTTTACGAGACACAAGAGGTGTCTTAGAGGCCCCATCCCAATAGAATGCTGAGATGGTCCTCTCGCCTCGTTGAGCCCAAAGACCAGAGTAGGTTCGGGACTTCCCATTTATTCATACCTTTGTTAGGCTTATAGTTGAGTTTTGAATTTATTATTTCATCCCATTTCTCATTCAATTTAATGCAGTTAAATTAAAGCGCAGATTGTCCATTCAGGTAAAGCGATAAATAAATAAAGCATAATTAAAGTAAAGTGCATGAAAATAAATTGCAATAAGACTAAGGGCGGAATACAACCCCATGCAAATAAAATACAAATCATACATAAAACGGCTATATTTTAAAGATTAGGACATTGGTCCTCGCATGCATATTTATTATAAAATAATTTTCATGTGACAATTTTTATTTTGGATGAAGAAAATTGGGACATTGGTCCCATTTTTATTAGGAAAGATCCCAAGTTAATTAATAAAAATATTTTTGTGATTTTCTTTTTAGCGTGCCTAAAATAAACAATTTTATAAGAAAATTACATGGCAAAATAAATGAAAAAGCCAAATAAATGAAATATTAGAAATAAAGCAATTAAATATTTAACCAAAACGAGCCTTCTGGATCTCCTCGGGTGCTCACAAAAATGGCCAAGTAAAGAAAATAAGTTTTGACATAAAAAAACACAAATGGAATAATGTTAGTAATTAAATCAATAAGATCAATTAAATGCATAAAATAATAAATAACAAATTAAAACAAATAAAATGATATAACATCAAAAGAATGATAAATGAATTAAAATGTTAGTAAACCAAAATAAATGAGAAAAATGCATTATGAATGACAAAGGCATTAAAGGATGTGACTGAAATAAAAAAAAATGTTAATGAATTAATACATAAAAATATGAACATGATAATAATAATAATGAACAATGACAATAAACAAATAAAGGAATAAACAATAAATATATAACAATAGCAATGAAAAAGAATGATGAAAATGAATAAAAGAATGATGAAAATAATTAAATAAATGACATGATTAATTAATGTTATCTTGATTAACATAAAACATTTACATGGCAAAAAAGATCAATCAAAATAAATTAATTAATTACATGTTAAAAATAATGAGAAATCAAAGCAAAAATAAATTATTTACATGTTAGCAATAATAAGAAATCAATATTCATATGTTAGAAAAATAATATATTAACATATTAAATGAGACAAATATAAAAGAAATAGAACAAATAAATAAATAAATAAAAATAATAAAAATAATAATAATATACATGTTAATAAATTAAATATAAACAAAATAATAAAAAATAAAAAGATCGAGCCCAGAATGTTTACCCTCAGAGTTTTGGATTCGATGAAGGTAAAAATGATGATTGATTTCCTTGTTCTTGATTTTCAAGACTAGAATTGAATAATAAAAATATTGGAATTTTATTACAAGGAAAAATATTTTTTAAAAATGATAAAAGGAAAATCTACAATTTTTTAAGAACAAGGAATTAATTTCTTTGTCTAAAGAATGATTTTTATTGATTAACCCAAAAAAGTTCTCAAGAACAAATAATTATTTTGTTCATCTCAAGGAAAAAATCATTTATGGAAAAAATTTCTTTTTTAGAAAATCAAATGAAAATTAGATTTTAGGAACAAATAATTATGTTGTTTGCCCCAAAATCCATTGTTCATCAAAATGGGATTCAAAATAATAAAGTAAACCTTGAAAAAAATTTTATTGAAAACAAATAAAAGGTTAAAAATTAATTTTGAGAGCAAATAATTACTTGATTTGTCTCAAAATCAATTCCCATCAATAAAATCCCTTCTAAAAACATGTATTAGAAGAAATTCCATTGGAAAAAGAATAAGAATTGAACTATTTTCATTTTTTTTTTGTTGGGGAAAAATTCAATCAAAGTTGGAGAGAATTTTGAGAGGAAGAAGAAGAGAAAAGATGAAGAAAAACCCTAAAAAATTCCCCCGCTCAATTAGTTTCATCATTTTCTATTTATATGAAGAAAATATGAGAACCTAACTAATTAATGAGAAAAAATCGATTAAATAAGATATTATTTAATTTGAATTTTAAAAATGGAAAAAATCCTTAAAAACCCTAAAAAAATGGGATAGAAAATCAGATTTTTGTGAAAAAATCGAAAAAAAAAAAAATCAGTTTTGGGCGAATTTGGCATTTTGTGGCAGAACAGGGGCGATCGAAGCCCGCGCGCGCCGACATTCGCGAATTTTTTTTTTTAGTTTTAAATTTAACTAAAAAATACTATAATTTCTAAACCCCATTTTTCAAATCTAATTTTCAAAATATTTTTTATTATTTTTATTTTTTCACTCTAAAATGCAAATTTGAATAGGAAATCATCACTTTTAACCTTTTTGTCTGTGAGTAGGCATCTTATCATCATTGGGTAACTCTGATCTGGGCTATCTCAGGACCCTGTGTCTACACTTTCCCTCTTCCTGCTTGACTCTCTCACGTTTCCTCTCCTTCTCCTTTCATTTTTTGCTCCTCATTTCTCCTTCTTGGTTGGATCTTCAAGGTTCTAAGTGGGTTTTTAGGAGATTAAAAGCTTGTTTGAATAGGTAAGTAGAGTGTTTATCTTCTTCTCTTTCTTCTCTACGTTTGGGTTGAGTTTTGGTATATGGTTTTCTTGATTCAAGTGATTTGTGTGGTGTGATTGTGTAAGAATCGGAAGATAGAAGAAAGAGCAAGGGGAAGGACAAAGTTGGATATTGAAGAATTAGTTTGAAGCCTCAATTTTGAAGGTTTGGGAGTTTATATGTTCTTGATGCATTTTTGTGGGTTTTGTCTAAATTCTGGAAATTTAAATGATTAAGTGTGTTTTATATGCATGTTTTGAGTTGAGTGTTGATTATATGTTCTATATGTGGTTTATAAGTGTGGTAATTGAAGAATTTAGAAATGTATGGTATGATTTAGGATAATGTAGACACCGGGTCCTGAGGTACTCCAGATCAGAGTTACCCGATGAAGAAGCTAACGTTGGTTTCGCATAAGTGATGAAAGTTGTGGGTGTTCATTCTCAAGTTTTATGAGGATCGAAAGTTTTCTGGGTGAACGAGAGATTTCGGAGAGTCAATGTCACACCCCAAAAGTGGCCTAATTGGAATTAGCAATTTTAATTGGACAATATGGATATGTTGGTAATTTTTGCAAGAGTAATTAAGGGCAATTGGGTAATTTACAAGTAAAAGAGGATTTAATTGCAAGAAATTAAAAGTATTAAATTACAGATTTTTATTTAGTGAGTAAAAAGTAATTAATAAGGACCTATTAGAAGATTAAGGAGCAAATGGTAAAAGAGGATTAAGTGGATTAAGTGAACCAGTGCATGTGTGCCAAGTGGAAATGTGAGTGTGTGCATGTGGGAGAGAGAAAAGGGAGTTTCAGAATTTTTCTTTAGCTTCCTAATGAAGCCATCAGATTTCACTCATCTTTCTCTCTTGCTCTCTCTCACATTAGCCACTCTTCTCTTCTCCATTTTCTGTTCTTTTTCCCATTTGCATGTGTGTCCATCCATTGTGGAGCTAGGGTTTGAGTTTGGAAGAAGTTTCAGGAGGTAAGTGGCTGTAAGTTTATGTGTGGTTTTCCATTTTCTCCTTCTTTCGAGATATTCATTACTATTTCATTGGGTTGATATGGTGGTTTATTTGTTGGTTCATGATAACTGCTGAAGAGAAAAGGAAAGATAAAGGAAAAGGAAAGGTTGTGGATTGAAGGTTACAGTGGACGTTTTGAACTTCATTAACAGGTTTGGGAGTGTCTGTCCTTTCTCATTTTTGGATCCTGTTTGCAGTTCTGATGTTAATGTTATTTATGTGTGTTTGTATATCGAAATGCATGAGTTACATAATGTTATATACATGATTTCAGTAGAAAAAGAATGATGTTGAGTATGCAAATGAGATGAATATGCATGAGTTTTAATGTGAAATCCTGGGATGTTGACGTTCTGGTATTGCCTCTGTTTGAATAATAAAAATTTATGATTTGTATTAAGATTGCTGTAAATGTGCTCTGGAGACTTGAAGGTATGTATTTGAATAATTATTGCATGAAAAATGGTTTTGGGCAAGATGGGGTTTTGAGTTTTGATGTACTCTGTTTTCACGTCTTTCTGTTTTTACGTTTTATGGAAATTCTGAAAATTCTGAGAAGCAGAAGTGAGAGAAGAAGATCACATGACATGATGGAGAATCACGCCGTGACCCTCTTCCCTGAAGAAGATCACGTGACGTGATGGAGAATCACGCCGTGACCCTCTTCCCTGGGGAAGTCACGAGACGTGATGGAGAGTCACGGCTCGTGACCATCCCTTCCCTGCGTGTCACGAGTCACAATTGCCTGCGTGACTCGTGACCTCACCTCTCTTTTTTGGCATCACGAGGCGTGATCGAGGCGTGATGGAGGGTCACGACTCGTGACCGCCCCTGTTTTGTGTGGCAAGAATACAAACTCTCAAACCAAAATAACAAAAACGACTTCTCAAACCAAAACAACACAAAAAATACAAATTCTCAAACAAAACAAGATAAAAAAAAAAAGACATTTTCAAGGCCATGAATATCCAATATACTGTAAATACATTCAAAATGTAAAGGTCAAAAACAAAACAAGGAAAAAACAGAAACAAAAACGAAAAAAAATAGAAAAATCACCCGCCTGCAGGTAAACAGCAAAATTTCCAATCTAAATTTTTTCTTTGAGAAAGCTTAAATCTTTTTTTCCGCCTCGGAGGCTCAACATCAAATTCTCTCACCCTCTTGAGAAGTATGCAGGTCTTTTCAACAAGGAGGCTGCATTGGAAATGATAGAGGAATCGATATCTGGCATGTCACAGTCGGTGCAATCAAGAAAATGGGGAACAACTAGCCGTCCTTCATGGGGCACACATCTGACAATGCCCCCAACAGGTATGTACTGCCATAGGTAAGCATCTCTCTTATGTACCTTTCACACTTGCTTTTCCCTTTTTTATAGTAAAAAAGAAGAGGTTCAGGATAAGCGCCAGTAAAGAAAGTGACGAACGAGTCACCATGTCAACCCAAGGATGGTTAATGGTCAGGCACTGGGTTAACCAGATGGTGGTCGGCAAATACATCATTCAGATAATGGTTAATAGGTAGACACCAAGTAAACTGGATGGGGGTCGAAAAGTTAAAAAGCAGACATTGCACTAGCCGGATGGGGGTTAACAGTTCACACATATTACTAGCCAGATGGGGGCTAGCAGATCACACATATTACTAGCCGGATGGGGGTTAGCAAATCAGACATTGCATTAGTCGGATGTAGGTTAGCAGATCAGACATTGCACTGGCCGAATGGGGGTTAGCAGATCAGACATTGAACTAGCCAATACGAGGCCAGCAGAATACACGCGATAGAACAGATTGCAAACAAAGGTGGTAGGCAGAGAGTATTGCATCTCACAGACACCGTGCAGGCCGAGATGAGGCTAGCAGATTACCAGCAGTAGAACATATCGCAAATAGAGGTAGTAGTCAGAGAGTACTGCATCTCACAGACACCATGCAGGCTGGGACGAGGCTAGCAGATCACCAGCGGTAGAACATATCGCAAATAGAGGTAGTACTCAGAGAGTACTGCATCTCACAGACACCGTGCAGGCCGGGATGAGGCTAGCGGATCACCAGCGGTAGAACAGATCGCAAATAGAGGTTGTAGTCAGAGAGTATAGCATCTCACAGACACCGTACAGGCCGTGACGAGGGTAGCGGATCAGCAGCGATAGAACAAATCGCAAATAGAGGTTGTAGTCAGAGAGTACTGCATCTCACAGACACCGCGACAGACCAGTCGCCGTCCAAACCGAGATGAGGTTAGCGGGGGATAGCGATAGAACAAATCGCAACAGAGGATGCAGTTAGACAACACTTCACCTCATGCCGCGCAGGCCGAGATGAGGCTAGCGGGACAGACCAGCCGCCGTGCAGACCGAGATAAGGTTAGCGGGGGATAGCGATAGAACAGATCGCAACAGAGGATGCAGTTAGACAACACTTCACCTCACACCGCGTAGGCCGAGATGAGGCTAGCGGGACAGGCCAGCCGCCGTGCAGACCGAGATGAGGTTAGCGGGGGACAGCGTTAGAATAGATCGCAACAGAGGATGCAGTTAGACAACACTTCACCTTACACCGTGCAAACCGAGATGAGGCTAGCGGGATAGACCAGCCGCCGTGCAGATCGAGATGAGGTTAGCAGGGGACAACGATAGAACAAATCGCAACAGAGGATGCAGTTAGACAACACTTCACCTCACACTGCGCAGGCCGAGATGAGGCTAGCGGGACAGACCAGTCACCGTGCAGATTGAGATAAGGTTAGTGGGGGACAGCGATAGAACAGATCGCAACAGAGGATGCAGTTAGACAACACTTCATCTCACACCACGCAGGCCGAGGTGAGACTAGCGGGACAGACCAGCCGCCGTGCAGACCGAGATGAGGTTAGCGGGGGACAGCGATAGAACAAATCGCAACAGAGGATGCAGTTAGACAACACTTCACCTCACACCGAGCAGACCTAGATGAGGCTAGCGGGACAGACCAGCCGCCGTGCAGACCGAGATGAGGTTAGCGGGGGACAGTGATAGAACAAATCGCAACAGAGGATGCAGTTAGACAACACTTCACCTCACACTGCGCAGGCCAAGATGAGGCTATCAGGACAGACCAGCCGCCATGCTGACCGTGATAAGGTTAGCGGGGGACAACGATAGAACAGATCGCAACAGAGGATGCAGTTGGACAACACTTCACCTCACACCGCGCAGGCCAAGATGAGGCTAGCGGGGCAGACCAGCCGCCGTGCAGACCGAGATGAGGTTAGCGGGGGACAGCGATAGAACAAATCGCAACATAGGATGCAGTTAGACAACACTTCACCTCACACCGCGCAGGCCAAGATGAGGCTAGCGGGGTAGACCAGCCGCCGTGCAGACCGAGATGAGGTTAGCGGGGGACAGCAATAGAACAGATCGCAACAGAGGATGCAATTAGAAAACACTTCACCTCACACCGCGCAGGCCAAGATGAGGCTAGCGGGACAGACCAGCCGCCGTACAAACCGAGATGAGGTTAGCACGGGACAGCGATAGAACAGATCGCAACAGAGGATGCAGTTAGACAACACTTCACCTCATGCCGTGCAAGCCGATCGAAGGCGAGTGGGACAATGCGACAGAAAATATTGCAAACGAGCCACAGTCGGATAGTGCTACAGCTCAACGGCAACAAGTCGCAACATTCCATACAGCAAAAAGGTAAGGGCTGCCTCAGGTACGCATCTCTTTACTTCTTCTCTGAATTTTGGCTCATCTAGGAACTAGTGCACTAGTTTCCCCAAAATTGGGGGCAACGGTAGACACTGGGTCCTGGTACAGCCCAGATCAGAGTTACTCAATGATGATAAGATGCCTTGTCACTGGCAAAAAGGTTAAAAGTGATGATTTCCTTGAAAATTTTCATTTTAGAGTGAAAAATTAAAAAAATATTAAAAAGATATTTTAAAAATTAATTTTCAAAAATGGGGGCTTAAAAATGTAGTATTTTTAGTTAATCTTTAAAAATAAAATTTTTAAAAAAAAAATAAAAATTTCGAGCGTTGGTCGCAGCGGCGCCTTGCTGCAGCACGCAGGCGCTGCGGAGCGCCATCGCGCGGCGCTCTGCGAGCGCCCCGCGATCGTCCGCGTGACGCCGCGCGCATTTGCATGCACGCTGGGCGAGCGCTCTCGCCTAGCGTGCGCTACGGACACCCGTCAGGCGCTCCGACGGGCGTCCGTAGGCCCTGTTCCGCCGCAAAATGGCAATTTCGCCCCAAAAATTAATTTTTTCGATTTTTTTCCACAAATTTCGTTTTTTTATGACTTTTTTATGGGATTTTCAGGTTTTTTTCAATTTTTAAAATTTAAAATTATTAATATCTGATTTTAAGTTTTATCCCTTTAATTAATATTATTTTCCTATTTTTTTCATATAAAAAGAATAAGAAGAAAACCTAAAAGGGGGAATTTTTCTAGGGTTCTTCTTCATCTTTTTCTCTTCTTCTTCCTCTCAAACTCTCTCTAATTTTCCAGATTTTTCCCCAACAAAATAAAAAAAAAAATAGTTCAATTCTTCTTCTTTTTCCAACATAATTTCTTCTAAAACATATATTTTGGAAGGAGTTTTGTTGTTAGATTTAATTTTTGAGACAAATACAACAATTATTTGTTCTCAAAATTCTTTTTAATCTTTTACTTGTGTTCAATAAAACTTTTCCATTGATTTTCTTTTGAATCTCTTTTTGATGAAAAATTAATTTCGAGACAAACAAAACAATTGTTTGTTATCAAAATCTAATTTTTTCATTTTATTTTCTAAAATAGGACTTTTAATCATTTTTTTCTTGATACAAACAAAGTGATTGTTTGTTCTTGAAATCATTTTTCTTTATTTTAATTAATAAAAATCTTTTTTTGATCAAAATCATTTCTTTAGGCAAAGAAATTAATTCTTTGTTCTTAAAGAATTTTTGATCATTTTTTCATCCTATTTTTTTCTTAGAATAAAATTCCAACATTTTCATCATATTACACTCTAATATTGCAAATCATCAAATAAAAAAAATCGATCATCATTTTACCTTCATCGAATCCGAAACTCTGAGGGTAAACATTCTGGGCTTATTCTTTCTTTTTATTATTTTTGTTCATGTTTAATTTATTCATGTATATTTTTATTAACTTCATTTATTTATTTATTTTATTTATTTAAGATTTGTTTTATTTAATTTGTTTATATATGATTTTATTCTCATTCATGTATATTTTGTTGTTTTCATTAATTTATTTATTGTTCTCATTTATTTATTTATTCTATTGTTGTTGCATTTATTTGTTATGTATATATATTATTACATTTTTATTCATGTGAATATTGATATCTTTTAATTCTTAACATGTAAATAATTTATTTTCCTTTGATTTCTCACTATTTTTAACATGTAATTAATAAATTAATTTTCATTGATATTTTTTTGCCATTTAAATGGTTTATATCATTTATGAACATATTTAATTAATCATATTGTTCATTTAATTGTTTTCATCATTCTTTAATTCATTCATTTGTATTATTCTTTTCTTTATTATTTTATATATTCATTGATTTATTTATCTTCATCATTATTATTATCATGTTCATATTTTTACATAGTAACTCATTAACATAATTTATTTATTCCAGTTAAATCATTCAATTCTTTCATCATTTAATGTATATTTTCATTTATTTTGATTTGTTAACATGTTAATTCAATTATCTTTCTTTCACATCACCTTGTTTTATTTTAATTCGTCATTTATCTTATATTTAATTGATTTTAATTGATTCAATTACTAACATTATTTTATTTATGTTTTATGATTATTTCACATCTCATTTTCCTCTTGGATAATTTTTGCGAGCACACGGGGAGATCCAGAAGGCTCGTTTGGGATTAAGTATTTATTTGTTTTATTTGTAATATTTTATTTATTTGGCTTTTCCATTTATTTTGCCATGTAATTTTCTTATAAAATTGTTTACTTTAGGCACGCTAGAATAAAAATCACAAAACATTTTTATTAATTAATTTGGAACTTTTCCTAAATAAAAATGGGACCAATGTCTCAATTTTCTCTATCCAAAATAAAATCATCACATCAAAATTGTTTTATAATAAATATGCATGCGAGGACCAATGTCCTCATCATTAATGAATATCCCGATTTATGTATGATTTGTATTTTATTTACAATGGGGGTTGTATTCCGCCCCTACTTTTATTGTAATATTTTTACATATGCTTTATTTTATTTACCCTTTTATTTATCGCTTTCACTACGTGATTGACATGCGCTTTAATTAATTGCATTAAAATGAATGAGAAATGGGATGAAATGATAAATTCAAAACTCGATTATAAAATTAACCAAGGAACGAATAAATGGGAAGTCCCGAACTCACTCCGGTCTTGGGTTCAATGAGGTTAGAGGTCCATCTCAATGTTTCATTGGGATGGATTCTCCAAAATATCTCTTGTGTCCCACCAAAAGACTTAAATTTACAATCCTAGGCTCCACGGAGTAGAAGGTCATTCCAGTGTTCTATTGGGATGATATCTCCAAGATCCCTTTGGCTTGCCCGAAATGGATATTATGCACCGTCTTAGGATCACCGAAGCTAGACGACCTGTCCAATGTTCTATTGGGTGGCGACTCCAAGAAACCTCCTTGTTGCCCAAAATAGACACACTTGTAGATAACTTATGAGTTTTTTATGAACCTCTCTCGAAAGCCCTAAAGCGGGCCTTCGGGGCATCCTACGGGGTTCGACGCTCGTCACAACGACTCTACATTCACTTAATGTACGGAAGTATTAAGGATAATCACCAGCCCAAGCCTCGTACCATCATGGTATATTAAATGGAGACCCGATCGGTCGTTACACTCGTGATGAGCTAGACCAGTTAGCAGGGACCATGCTTGGGTAGTGTGACGCGCGCCGGACCCGCATGGGCGCCCCTTGACCGCCCTCTTAAGGGCGATCGGGCATTTGAGGTCCGTTGACAACTTGTAACGAATTACAAGTGCGTCTATTTTGGGCAACAAGGAGGTTTCATGGAGTTGCCACCCAATAAAACATTGGAAAAGTTTCTCTCGCCTCGGAGAGCCTAAGACAGCGCTTTCATCCATTTTGGGCACGCCGAAGGGGTCTTGGAGGGTAAACCTCTCGCACAAAGGAGCCTAGGATTTGTTAGGTCATAGAGCATAAGAAGGGTCTTGGAGGGTAAACCTCTCGCCTCCTTAAGTCCAAAGACAACGCTTTTATCAATTTTGGGCAAGCCAAAGGGGTCTTGGAGGTTAAACCTCTCGCCCAAAGGAGCCTAGGATTAATGTCTAAGTCTCGTGACACAAGAGGTGTCTTGGAGGGTAAACCTCTAGCCTCTTTGAGCCCAAAGACCAGAGAATGGGTTCGGGAATTCGCATCTATTTCTACCTTGATTAATTTTATAATTTGGCTTTGAGTTTATTAACTCGCTCTTTCTCCACACGATGCAATTTTAATTTAAAAGCGCAAATATTCACATTGAAAGCGATAAGATAAACATATCAAAAATAACATCAAATAAATTACAATAATACCAGGAGCGGAATACAACTCCCATTTGAAAGTGCAAACAAACATAAAATCGAGGAATTTATTAATAATGAGGACTTTGGTCCCCGCATGCACAATTAAAGAAAACATTTTTGATGTGATGATTGATTTGGGATGAAAATTAGGACATTGGTCCCATTTATTATGAAAAATCCAAATTAATTTATTAGAAATATTTGTGTGGTTTTTATTCATGCGCGCATAAAAAAAACATTTTATTCAACGAATATATACAAGGAAATATAAATAAAATGAGAATTGAAAATGTGCAATGAAAATACCAAACTCTGCATATCCTCCTTCTCGTGCATTGGTGCTCAAATGAGAATAAAATAATGATTTGCAACCAAAAAAATAAAATAGAAGAGATTCATGTTAGTAATCAACCCAAAGAGATGAGATGACATAAAAGATAATATGTATAATGACCATATAACATGCATAAAAATAATTATGATGCAATTTAACAAGCATAAAGTGAGATAACATCATGGCAAATGCAATTTATTAATAATAAAGGTTAACATGCATGAAAAAGCCTAAGGTAATATCTAGCCTAAGGTAATATCTAGCATAAAGAAGGCATGAGAAAATAAACTTGAAATTTAACATGCATGCAAAATATGAACAATAACATTAATGATAATAGTGATACTCGCATCTAATGATAGCCATAAACAAGTCCAATAAAAATTTTAATGATAATTAACACATGCAATAATAATCATAATATAACATAAAAAGATCAAAGATATTAACAAACTAAATTAAACATGCATAATAACATGGACAAATGAAAATAAGATAATAGAATTTAAAGAGTTTACTTGTTATATGAATAATTGAAGATAAAAAAAAGAAGAAGAATATGGAGACTAAGAGAATTTACATGTTTAATATGTTAATTGGAAACAAAAATAAATGAAATTAACAAGAGAATTAATGAGTAAAACCAAGAATAATTACCCTCAAATTCAGTTTTGAAGAATTGAAGTAGAAGTGTTGAATTCCTTATCTTCTCTTGTGAAAATGCTTAGAAAATAGCTTGAAAACTTGAAGAAAAACTCTTGGAAACAAGTGTGTAAGATGGATTTTTTCTCTCAAACTCAAAAGCTCCAAAATTTAGTTTTTTTTTCCTCTCTTAATGTTCTTAGTTCGTCCTCCCCTTAATCTAAATTTTTTCTAGTGTTTTAACCCTCAAAAACTACCCAAAAACCACCCAAAACCGTCCAAAAACGGTTAAAAATCAAGTGGGCGTTGAAAAGTGGGCGAAGTGGGCGAAATAGGGGCGAAAATCGGCGTCAAACGGCGACCCGCGCACGTTTCTGCGTGCTGTTGCGTGGAGTTTCCACGCACGACGTGCACGGAGCGAGCGACGCCGAGGGAGTCGGTCGTGCGGAGCGCGCGCTCCGCAGCGTTTCGCGCATGGAGATTCGCGACGGCCCTTGGCCGTCGCCTTTTCGTCGCTATTTTTTCCCTCGATGTTTTCACCATTTTTTCATCATTTTTCACACTTTTTTTTTAAATAAAATACCCTCAACTTAAAACACACTTTTTCTTCTCCAAAATAATTTTAAAAAATATTTTTAAAACATTTTTTAAAATACAATTTTTACTCATAAAAAAAACAAGGAAAATCACTTCCAAACTCCAATCTTTTTGCCTATAAGCCATTATAGCTAAATTTCATCATCGGGTAATCCTGATCAAGGCTACTCGGGACCCGGTGTCTATAGTTGCCCCCAATTTTGGAGAGGCTAGTGCATGGGTGCCTAGGTGAGCCAAAATTCAGGAAGAGGAAAGAAACGCGTACCTGAAGCGGCGATCTTCCTGCTTGATGGAGTTATGATGATAGCTGTTGCTGTCTTTTGGTTGTAGCTGGTAATGCCATGGTCATGCTAACCTCTTATGGGTAATGCCGCTATCGTACTAACTGCTGTGAATTGGTAGTGCCGTGGTCGTGCCAACCTCTTGTGGGTAGTGCCGCCATCGTGCTAACCGCTGTGAATTGGTAGTGCCGTGGTCATGCTAACCTCTTGTGGGTAGTGCCGTCATCGTGCTAACCGCTGTGAATTGGTAGTGCCGTGGTCATGCTAACCTCTTGTAGGTAGTGCCACTATCGTGCTAACCGCTGTGAATTGGTAGTGTCGTGGTCGTGCCAACCTCTTGTGGGTAGTGCCGCCATCGTGCTAACCGCTGTGAATTTTTGAGCTGTGCTCTTTTAGATGCTTAGACTGGTGTCGTCACTCGGCTTTTGTTGGTGTTCCCCGCCGATTTCTCCTGCAAGATTGTATGCATAGGAATATATAAGAAATCACGTGTGTATGATATGGAATGCAAATGCTTGCAAAAATGTATAGATTGTGCCCTAAGTGGTCCAAGTTTTGCTGAGGTTGTAGCTTGCCTGCTCTCCGATGCCCCCTGAATCCTGAGGATCATCGACAAGTTTTCTGAAAGAGACGTCCGGTGTATATCCTTTGCCCCCTTGGTCAATGATCATTTACCCGAGATTCATGTTCTGTGTTGTGTGTTTACTGATTGAAATAGGATTATCTGAAGTAACGCTGCCCTATTGCTCCAGGCATTGAATGTCAATGTTTTAAAGGTAGTGCGTCCCTTGTGGATTTTCACACTAGCTTTTCTTTGTGGGAAATGCGTCCCTTAGGGGATTTTCACACAACCCTTTGCCTAATTTTTGCCTGGAATGGACCCAACCCAATCCAGCGGCTTTTGTTCACTTTATATTTATATTTTATTTTTGTAGGGCAGACTGCCTGTTTCCAGGTTTTCACCCTGCCCTTTGGCCTAACTTTTGCTTAGAGAACCAGTTACGGTTTTCATCTCTAACGGCTTTTATCTCTAACGGCTTTTTTTTTTATTTTTTTTGGAGAAGGTTATCATCAAAACTTCTGTTAAGAGCAAAAAGCACATATCCAATGAAGGACTGAGCAATAATCATTAGGTGAACAATTGGTATATTTCTTTTTAAGACAGAACTGAAAGATCAATGAAAATATATTCTTTTATTCATTGCAAAATTGTGTACATTTCTATATGATTTCATCATACATGATTTTCATTTGACAAGAATTCAAAAGCATATGACTACACCTAATCTCGGAGTGGATTTTGTCAGCATAAAACTCCTGTTATCAATCGGCCCTCTCGGGTTTTCTCAATTGAATATTTTCTCTTGGCTCTTAATTTTTGCCCAGGATGCCTTTTTTCGGTTTTCACCCTGACCGAGCGCCCAATTTTAGCAAGGCCGCCTTTTTTCGATTTTCGACCCGCGGGGCATTTATTCTCTTTTTTTTATTTTTTTGGTCTTTTGCCATGGAACCTTTTAAGTCTATCGACATTGACCGGCTCCTTGAACTCATTCCCATCACTGTCTGCTAAAATTGCTGCTCCTTTTGTTAGCAGCTTATTCAAAATGAATGGACCTTCCCAGGTTGGTCTGAATTTTCCTTGTATGTCTGGAACTCCCGGTCTCATCATCTTAAAGACCAAATCCCCCTCCTTCAACGGATGCTTTCGTACTTTCTTGCAAAATGACCGAGCCAGCCTCTTTTGATAAACTTGGTTGTGGTAATAGGCTCGTAACCTGCCTTCATCCAGCAAATTTAGCTGTGACAAACGTTGTTGTGCCCATTCTGCTTCAGGAGTCTCAGCTTCCATGATTACCCTCAATGATTTCAGCTCAATGTCAACCGGCAGGATTGCTTCAGTTCCATATACAAGAGAGAATGGTGTTGCCCCCGTAGAGGTTCTTATTGTAGTTCTATATCCCCAAAGTGCGAAGGGTAACTTTTCAGCCCAGTCTTTATAGCTCTGAACCATCTTGGCCAATATCCGCTTCACATTCTTGTTCGCTGCTTCAACTGCGCCGTTTGCTTGAGGACGGTAAGGAGAAGACTTATGGTGTTGGATCCCATATTTCTGGAGCATCTGTTTAGTCTCTGCTAGGAATTGCACCCCATTATCAGACACAATGTGATGTGGGAGACCATATCTGCATATCAAATTCCGCTCAATGAACTTAGCCATATCCTTTGCATCAACCTTCTTAAAAGATTTAGCCTCAACCCACTTAGTGAAGTAGTCAATGGCAACTATGATGAATCTATGCCCATTAGAAGCCGTAGGATGGATTTCGCCTATGATGTCTATTCCCCACGCTGCAAATGGCCATGGAGATGTTAAGTTATGTAACTCTGAAACTGGCATATGCCTCAAATTCGCGTACTGTTGGCATAACTGGCATTTCTTCACAAATTTTGAACAATCTGTATCCATTGTGAGCCAATAAAACCCTTGGCGCATGATCTTCTTTGCTAAGGCTAAGCCATTCATGTGAGCTCCACAAACCCCGGCATGAACCTCTTCCATAACTCTTTTAGCTTCTTTCTCTGCCAGACATCTTAACTGGATACCATCAGCTTGCCTTTTGTACAAAGTGCCATTAACACTGATGAATTGAGTGGATAACTTCCTGATCATTCTTTGGTCCTTCTCAGTGGCTTCCTTTGGAAAGACTGATCTTTCTAAATAATTCTGAATGTCATAATACCATGGATTTCCATCAGTGGCCTCAATGTCCATCACCTGTTCATCTTCAAAGCAAGGTCTTTCCGAACTATAAATCAGCACGGGTTTCATCACAACTCCTGTTGGGTTATCCCACATAGACACTAATGTTGCTAGAGCATCGGCTAACTGATTTTCGTCTCTGGGGACGAAGTGAAAAGTGCAAATCTCAAACTGGCTGCTCAACGTTCTCAAGTGCTTTACATAAGGCAACAACCTTTCTTCCTTGACTGACCACTCCCTTCTGATCTGATGAATTACCAAGGAAGAATCTCTGAATACTTCAGCGGTCTTTGCCCCCAGAGCGAGTAATGCTTCCAATCCAAAGATGCAAGCTTCATATTCTGCTTCATTATTGGTAGCCTTATACCTCAACTTCTTAGCCAATGGTAGCCTTTTACCATCTGGGGTCGTAAGAATAACTCCTACGCCTGCTCCCTTATTATTGACTACTCCATCAAAGAATAATTGCCACCCTCGCACTGCTATGGCCGTGACATCTTCATTTGGGAAGTTGTATTCAAACTGATCTCCCTCAATAGGATGCTCGGCTAAGAACTCCGCTACGGCTCTTCCCTTAATGGTTTTCCTGGTTATGTACTCAATGTCAAATTCCTGCAATAGCAGTAACCATCTTCCCATCTTCCCTAGTAGAGAGGGTGCTTCTTTGAGGTATCTGAGCGGATTATGTTTGGCAACCGTTTGTACCTTGAAGGAATGAAAGTAGTGTCGCAACTTCTTAGAAGCCCAGATAACTGCTAAACAAATCTTTTCCACCTCTACATATTTGGCTTCGTAAGGTAGGAATTTCTTGCTAAGATAGTAAATGGCAAACTCTACACCGAAATCATCTTCCTGAGACATCATAGCACCCACTGAGTTATCTTCCACAGCCAGGTACAGGATTAGTGGTTTGGCACGGCGTGGTGGTCTTAACACCGGAGGATTTAACAAATACTCCTTAATGGTGTCAAAGGCCAATTGACAGTCATCGTTCCATACCCCCGGCTGATTCTTCCTAAGAAGCTTGAAAATAGGCTCACATACTGAAGCTAGCTTGGCAATAAACCGGCTGATATACTGAAGCTTTCCTAGGAAACTTCTGACGTCCTTCTCCTTCTTGGGCATCGGCATCTCTCTTATGGCTTTGACTTTATCGGGATCTACCTCAATTCCCCTCTGGCTTACTACATGGCCTAGCAACTTTCCTGATGTAACTCCAAAAATGCACTTCTTGGGGTTGAGGCGCAGATCATACTTGCTGATCCTTTGAAAGAACCTTTCTAAAGCCTCAAAGTGACCTTCTCTAGTAGCCGACTTAATCATCATGTCGTCGACATACACCTCTACTTCTTTATGGATTAAGTCATTGAGAACCTTGGTGGCCATCCTCTGATAAGTTGCTCCTGCATTTTTCAACCCAAAAGGCATAACTCGATAGGCGTATGTCCCCCACTCGGTGATGAAGGCTGTCTTAATCCGACCCATTATCTTGTTAAGGATTTGATTGTTCCCTGCGTACCCATCCACAAAGCTGTACATCATACAAGCAGCATCACTATCTACTAGCACATCAATATGAGGCAGCGGGAAATCATCCTTAGGGCAAGCTTTGTTCAGGTGTCGATAGTCGATGCATACTCGAACCTTACCGTCTTTCTTAGCTATAGGAATCACGTTAGCTAACCATGTTGGGTATTGAACCTCTATCAGGAACTTAGCCTCAATCATCTTATGGATCTCCTCTTTCACTTTCTGTGCCCATTCTGGCCTAAGTCTCCGGAGTTTTTGCTTGACTGGTTTAAACTCTGGGTAAGTTGGGATGGCGTGTTCGGCAACATCTCGATCTATTCCCGGCATATCCTCATAGGTCCAGGCAAAGACTTTTTTATATTTTTTTAATATTCTCTCAAATTTTATTCTCTCTTTAGGAGTTATGTCTGATGCTAGCAAAATTTCCTTTGGATTTTCCAAAGTTCCGAGATTAAATGCAGTTGTGCCAGTTGAATTAATATCAAAAATGAATGCATCATGATCATGCGAAATGAAATCATCAGAAACATCACACAAGTAAGCAAAGTTATTCATGTCATTAACATATTTTGAAACATTAACATTGTCCTCAAAGAGTTATGGCATAAAAAGAGAATCTAAATGACTATCAACTTCAGTCAACGCCGATGCTGTAGCCGACTGTGCTTTGGCTTCTTGATTTTGTGAAATCTTGAGATCTTCAATCTTCGGCTCTGGTTCCACTATCTTCTCCTTCCCTTTGAGCTTAGTGGCTAACATCTTATCAATGACGATTTCTTCGGGCTCATCCCTGTCCCAGATGCTGCATTTTGTCATAATCTCCTCGTCCCAAAAGTTCTCTATAGCTTTAACAACTCCGATCTCCCAATCAAAGACATCGTTGAAAATTTCAAATCCCGGGATGATCTTCCCGTCCACCCATTGCGGCTCTTCTTCTCCGGTGTAAGCACAAATCGATGATGATGGCACAAAGCTCTCCGAAATATGGGGAATCTTCTATGACACTTTCTTCTTACTATACTCTCCTTTGTAGCCTAACCCTTTTCGATTCTTCTGACCACGTGTAGTGATAGCATCCTGCCTCCCTTGTGACTCTTTTCCTAAACCAGCCCTTGGGAGGAAGTGCATCTTCTTTAGCATGTTCACCACTTGAGGGCTACCTTCTATGCTTTGCTCTTCTTCGATCACTGATACATGAAAGACACTAAATGGCTGATTAGAGATCTCCAAGGCAGACACTTGGTTCTCTCTTGCTGCTTTAATGGTCACTATCTCTCCTTCATAAGGTATCTTAATTATCTGGTGTAAGGTGGATGTCACTCCCCCTAACTTATGGAACCACGGTCTTCCAAGCAGAGCTGAGAAGTTTGCTAGAATCGGCAAGACCACAAAATCCGTTTCTGTCTCAATGGGCCCCGTCTTTACAACAGCTTTGAAAGTTCCCAATGCTTGCCTCCTGGAATTATCGTAGGCAGTGATGGTCAGGTCAGATTTGCTTAACATACTCTCATCCATCCCAAAGGCCTGAAGCGCTACCAAAGGGCAAACATTTATTCACGACCCATCATCAACCATGACGCAAGCGATGTGTTTACCATTGATCTGTGCCTTGATGTATAAAGGTCGATTGTGGTTGCGACCCTCTGTTGGTAAGTCTGCATCAGAAAAAACCAACTTCTCCCCGGATCCCCCCTTAACAAAGTCTAAAAGCTCGGATGGAGAGATTGTAGTTGCTACGGTGGATACACTCAATGCTTCAACTAACTTCTGTCGGTGAGAGGGGGACTGTCTCAAGAGGTCCCAAATAGATATCTGAGCCGTGGTCTTTTTTAGTTGCTTCACTATTGAATTTTCTTCTGGCTCCTTCTCTGCGATTGATTGTGCTGGGTCTTGCTGCTTCTCAACTTCTGGAATGACCCTCCCACTTTTTGTTACTGCTTCTACTCTTTCTTCTTCCTGTGAATCCCACGGATCCGTAAACTCTCCATTTTCTCATCTTCATCATCTCCACTCTCATTAGTGGACCAACAGTTTATTGTCGCCACGAAAACCCCTTCTCCATCCACTGCAGGGCGAGTAATAGTGACATACTCATTTCCACATAGATCTTGCATCACGTACCACTCTGATAGGCTTGATCCAATCATAAAGACTGGAGGTGGCACTGTATTATAACCGGACTTCTTCTTGCTTTCTCTCTTCTCAGGATCGGTGATGTGCTTGTTGTCAATTAGATCTTGGACCCGATGCCTTAGCGTTATACAATCATCCATCAAATGGCCGGTACGTTGGTGAAATGCGCAGTATTCATTCTCCTTGTGCCCTGGCTGTCCCTAGGTCTTGGCCGGCCTAGGTGATAGGGGTCGCAGTTTTCCTTATTTTACTAGCCTCTTCAGCACCCATGATAAAGGCCTACCCAAGTTCGAGAAATATCTCTAACTTATGCCTATTGTAGACACCTCAGCTGTCTTCCCACCTCTGTTACCGCTGCTTGAACTTGCTGGCTTGGCTGTCCCCTGATTGATGTATCCCTTCCTAGCATAGGACTCGTTGTTTGCCCTCTTGGCTAAATATTCTCCTTCTGCTTCTATAGCAATGTCCTTCAAGAAATCCCAATCCTTGAGTCCCTTCATTTTCAGTCCATCTCTCAAGTAAGGGCTGGCATTTTGAATGAATAGCCGGATCTGATCAGAAGTGTCCGGTTTGCGTTTTATCTCCATAACCTGGTTTCTCCACCGAGTAAGGTACTCATGGAAGGACTCCCCAGCCTTCTGTTGTAGCAACTCGAGATCTTTCAAAGTGACCTCCATCTGGGTACTGCAATCGTACTGCTTAAGGAACTCTTCGGTTAGCAAGTCCCAATCCTCCTTGGACCTCCTCTCAAGCCTGTGGTACCAATCAATAGCAGCTCCTGTGAGACTCAAGTAGAAATACTCTATCTTTTGCTTTCTTGTTAAGGTTGTTCCCTTCTTGACCAGCGAGTATTGCTTGATGTGTGAGGCAAGGTCAGAGGTGCCATCAAATTTGGGAATGTCCGGCATCTTAAAATTCTATGGAATCAGGTCATCCCCATCCAGCTCTCGGTCTTCCGGGTTCATTCCTTTCCCCACAGTCATCATCCTTGCCATGGCCTCAAATCTCTCTTCCATTTTCCTCCACATTGACTCATCCATTTTTGGTGACTTCTCTTTAGCTACGGTATGCTCCTCTAGTTCATCTCCCCCAAACTCAGCTTCAGACCTGGGGCCCTCTCTGCGCTTAATAGGTGCAGGTACTCTTTGCTCAATAATAGGTGGGTCAACCACTGGTTGGTTAATTACAGCAGGATGTTCTTCTCTAACAGCCTCTTGTTCAGTTGGTACTCAGATAGGGGCAGCAGTAGCTTGTTGCCCAGCTATTGTGGCGGCAAGATTGCCCATCATTACAATCATTCGGGCTTCAAATTCCTCCATTCACTTTCCTACCTCCTCAGCGATTATTGCCCGGGTTGCATCATACTCATTTGATGGATTAGCCATGCTTACTTCTGTTGATGATTTGGAAGAAACCCCACACTATTTTCTGAGATTGAATCTGAACTCTGATCCGACACTAACTCTGTTAACCCCAAAAGCGGCATCCTTCTTAACCGTCCGTCGGGACCTCTAGACCTCCCAGGAGAATCTATGATGGCCGAAATGTAAAAATTGTTAAGTTGATGCATGATTAAAATGCAATGCATGCTCGTGCTGATGCAAGATAGACAAACACATGCAAGCAGATAGATCCTTCCAACCTTATATCTCCCACACACGTGGTAGTGCGGTCTCTTTCCTAGGTGGGCTTGACCCATGGATTAACGTGGAACCCAATGGACACGTATGGTGCGCGGTAAAAAATCGGCAGCATAACAGCTCTTATCTAATGTACATACATATGGGTGTTTGGCCTTTATGTATTTGAACAATTCAATTTAACTAGGATGGGCCCACCGGGGCATAAAAGCCTTTGATGAAGACCATTTAATTAAATTGATTTCGCCCAATATATGATGGCCCATATAGCAAGCATAGTATTACGGTACATTTCACCTAGTGGAAGTATCTATTGCCATTACATGAGCTTTAGTCATAGGGTGATGATATTTTTGGGTTACCCAAGCATGATCCCTGCCGATGGGTCTAGCTCATCACGAGCATAACGACCGATCGGGTCACCATTTGATATACCATAATGGTACGAGACTTGGGCTGGTGATTATCCTTAACACTTCCCTAAATTGAGCGAAAATAGGGTCGTGCTTCAGGAACGCACCGGGGTTTGAAAAAGGGACCAAACAAACTTAATCTAAGGCTCTAATGAGATGATATGCAATTTTGAGATAAGGCGAATTTTATAAACTAAAACTTAATTGTAAAAGTTAATCAAGGTATTTTCAAATTGAAGTCTCGAACCAGTTGTCCCCAGTGGAGTCGCCACTGTGATGCGCGCCGGACCTGCGTGGGCACCCCTTGACCGCCCGCTTGAGGGCGATCGGGCATTTGAGGTCCGTTGAGAACTTGTAACGAATTACAAGTGCGTCTATTTCGGGCAACAAGGAGGTTTCATGGAGTCGCCACCCAATAAAATATTGGGAAAGTTTCTCTCGCCTCGGAGAGCCTAAGACAGCGCTTTCATCCATTTTGGGCAAGCTGAAAGGGTCTTGGAGGGTAAACCTCTCGCCAAAAGGAGCCTAGGATTTGTTAGGTCATAGAGCATAAGAAGGGTCTTAGAGGGTAAACCTCTCGCCTCCTTAAGTCCAAAGACAACGCTTTTATCCATTTTGGGCAAGCCAAAGGGGTCTTGGAGGTTAAACCTCTCGCCCAAAGGAGCCTAGGATCAATGTCTAAGTCTCGTGACACAAGAGGTGTCTTGGAGGGTAAACCTCTAGCCTCTTTGAGCCCAAAGACCAGAGAATGGGTTCGGGACTTCGCATCTATTTCTACCTTAATTAATTTTATAATTTGGCTTTGAGTTTATTAACTCGCTCTTTCTCCACACGATGCAATTTTAATTTAAAAGTGCAAATATTCACATTGAAAGCGGTAAGATAAACATATCAAAAATAACATCAAAGATAAATTACAATAATACCAGGAGCGGAATACAACTCCCATTTGAAAGTGTAAACATACATAAAATCGGGGAATTTATTAATTATGAGGACTTTGGTCCCCGCATGCATAATTAAAGAAAACATTTTGGATGCGATGATTTATTTGGGATGAAAATTAGGACATTGGTCCCATTTATTATGAAAAATCCAAAATAATTTATTAGAAATATTTGTGTGGTTTTTATTCATGCGTGCATAAATGAGAATTGAAAATGTGCAATGAAAATACCAAACTCTGCATATCCTCCTTCTCGTGCATTGGTGCTCAAATGAGAATAAAACAATGATTTGCAACCAAAAAAATAAAATAGAAGAGATTCATGTTAGCAATTAACCCAAAGAGATGAGATGACATAAAAGATAATATGTATAATGACCATATAACATGCATAAGATACTATAACATGCATAAAAATAATTATGATGCAATTTAACAAGCATAAAGTGAGATAACATCATGGCAAATGCAATTTATTAATAATAAAGGTTAACATGCATGAAAAAGCCTAAGGTAATATCTAGCATAAAGAAGGCATGAGAAAATAAACTTGAAATTTAACATGCATGCAAAATATGAACAATAACATTAATGATAATAGTGATACTAGCATCTAATGATAGCCACAAACAAGTCTAATAAAAATTTTAATGATAATTAACACATGCAATAATAATCATAATATAACATAAAGAGATCCAAGATATTAACAAACTAAATTAAACATGCATAATAACATGGACAAATGAAAATAAGATAACAGAATTTAAAGAGTTTACTTGTTATATGAACAATTGAAGATAAAAAAAAAAGAAGAAGAATATGGAGACTAAGAGAATTTACATGTTTAATATGTTAATTGGAAACAAAAATAAATGAAATTAACAAGAGAATTAATGAGTAAAACCAAGAATAATTACCCTCAAATTCAGTTTTGAAGAATTGAAGGTAGAAGTGTTGAATTCCTTGTCTTCTCTTGTGAAAATGCTTAGAAAATAGCTTGAAAACTTGAAGAAAAACTCTTGGAAACAAGTGTGTAAGATGGATTTTTTCTCTCAAACTCAAAAGCTCCAAAATTCAGTTTTTTTTCCTCTCTCAATGTTCTTAGTTCGTCCTCCCCTTAATCTGAATTTTTTCTAGTGTTTTAAGCCTCAAAAACTACCCAAAAACCACCCAAAACCATCCAAAAACGGTTAAAAATCAAGTGGGCGTTGAAAAATGGGCGAAGTGGGCGAAATAGGGGCAAAAATCGGCGTCAAACGGCGACTCGCGCACATTTCTGCGCGCTGTTGCATGGAGTTTCTGCGCACGGAGATTCGCGACGGCCCTTGGCCGTCGCCTTTTCGTCGCTATTTTTTCCCTCGATTTTTTCACCATTTTTTCATCATTTTTCACACTTTTTTTTTAATAAAATACCCTCAACTTAAAACACACTTTTTCTTCTCCAAAATAATTTAAAAAAATATTTTTAAAACATTTTTTAAAATACAATTTTTACTCATTGAAAAAATAAGGAAAATCACTTCCAAACTCCAATCTTTTTGCCTATAAGTTGGTATAGCTAAATTTCATCATCGGGTAATCCTGATCAATGCTACTCAGGACCCGGTGTCTACAGGTAGCCCTAAAATATCATCACCTTTGACTAAAGCTCATGTAATGGAAATATTTACTTCTCCTAAGTGGTATGAACCTTAATACTATGCTTGCTGTATGGATCATTATGTATTGGACAAACCCATATAATTCGATTGGTCACCTAATCAAAGGCTTTCATGCCCCGATAGGCCCATGTCAACTTATTCGGACTGCCTAAATACATAACGATCATAACCCATGTGCCTGCGCATTAGTTAGGAGAGGTTATGCTACTGGTTTTCCACCGTGCACCATACACGTCCATCGGGCCCCCTGTTGACCCATGGGGTAATCCCAGCTAGGAAAGAGACTATGACCTTGTGTGCGGGAGTAATAAGGTTGAAAGGACCTATGTGCTTGCATGTGATTTGTGGATGTTACATAAGCATGATCATGCATTATATGTCATTCACACATCATCCTAACGGGTATGTTTTGTAGCCATCATACATCTGCCTAGGCGGTCAAGAGGTCCTCAAGGGTGACTACACAGAAATTCGTTCTTTGAGCTACCAGAAAAGGTGGAGTATCCGGACACTACTTTAGAAACTAGCTACACTACTTCAGCTCAGTTTTCTCTACACGAAGAAACGGCAAACTCACCAAGAGGGGCAGATGCCACTAGGGCCTCGATAATTAAGGAAGTAGGCAGAAGGTTAAAAGAATTCAAGAATAGAATAATGACTATGATGGCCAACATGGCTCAGCCACTTGCTCCACAGAACCCACCACCTCCTCCTATGAGAAATAATAAAAGGGAGGAGGTCAGAGAAGAGTTGCAAGAAGAGATCCACCTACCACCTGTGGACTTGAGAGCTACAACATTAGAGGCACAGAGAAGAAGGCCAGCCCAGAGAATAGAAGATGACTGGGAAGACAACGGGTATGAAGAAACAATGTAAGAAAGAGGGAAGGCACCTCAGAATGAAGAAGCCATCTGGAAGAAGATGGAAGAGAAATTTGAAGTGATGGCAAGGATGTTGACGAGGGGGCAAGGAATGAACCCCGAAGATAAGGAATTGGAAGGGGAGGATTTAATCCCGATGAACTTTAAGATGCCGGATGTTTTGAAGTTTGATGGGACTTTCGATCCCACCGCACATATAAAATAGTACTCGTTGGTAATGAAGGGTACTACTTTGATGAAAAGGCAGAAGATTGAGTACTTTTGCCTGAGCTTAACTGGCCTAGTGGTGTATTGGTACCACGGGCTTGATCACAGAATAAAGGAGGACTGGGATTTATTGACGGAAGAGTTTTTGAGGCAGTATGACTGCAGTATAAGGATGGAGGTAACTCTAAAGGACCTGGAGCTATTATAGTAGAAGGGAGGCGAGTCTTTCCATGAGTATCTGACCCGATGGAGGAATCGGGTCATGGAAATGAAAAGAAAACCGGATACTCAAGATCAGATACGGTTGTTCATTAAAAATGGGAGCCTGTATATGAGAGAGGGATTGCAGATGAAGGGATTAAGAGACTGGGAGTCCCTGAAAGACATCGCCATTGAGGCCGAAGGAGAATACCTTGCTAGGAGGGCAAGTAACGAGAACTATGACAAGAGGGGCAGCAGCACTTAGGGGGCAAGTAAATCAGCAGGCTCCGGTTGTGGCACGAGGAAGACAGCCGAAGTGTCAGCCGCTAATACAACCCCGAGGCATTTCTCTAATTTGGGAAGGTCGCTATCATGGGTGCTTGGAGGTTGATGAAGGACGGCAAGTTGCAGCCTTTGCCACCTCGACCTGCTAGGACTCAATGTATGTTGGGCCATACGGATAATGAATACTGTGCATATCATCAACATACTGGGCATACAACTGATGAGTGCAAAGCTTTGAGACACGCAATCCAAGACTTAATTGATTCAAAGCAAATAACAGACCCGAAGAAGAGGGGAAGTCAGAAGAAGACTGGGTATAACAACGTGCCCCCATCGGTATTCATGATCGGGTCCAGTCTCCGAAGAGTTTGTATTAAGAGAGTTATACCCAATGATGCCAATACTGCTGTCACAAGCCTCCATGAGGTGAGTGAAGAAGGGCTTCCCATGGCAGTGATCGATTGCTAGTCCACTGATGAGAGTGGAAGTGAAAATAAATATTCGGAAGTGTTTCCCAACTCGTGGGATTCGGAGGAAGAGGAGGAAAAGAAGAAGGAGAAGAAAAAGAAACTGGAAGCGGTGACTCAGAGTGGAAGGGTAGGCCCCAGGATCCGGAAATGGGCCAAAAGGAAAAGGAGCCAGAGGATGATCCAATAATCAAACAGCTGAAAAAGATGCCAGCTCAGATTTTGATATGGGACCTCTTGAGGCAATCTCCATCCCATAGACAAAAGTTGGTGGCGGCTTTATGTGAAACAACAGTGGCCACAACTATATCACCTACAAAACTGCTAGACGTGGTACAATGGGGGACTGGAGAGAATGTGGTGTTTACAAATGCTGACTTGCTGGCAGAAGGCTGCAACCACAACCGCCCTTTGTACATACGGGCACAAATTAGTCAGAAGCACATGGCTTGTGTGATGGTGGACGACGGTTCATCAATCAATGTGTGCCCGCAGGTGGCCATGGCAGCTTTTGGGGTGGCGAAAGATATGCTAGCTAAGTCTAATCTGACGATCACAGCTTATGACAACTCAAGAAGGCATGCCTCTGGGAAATTCAAGATAATGGTTAAGACGGGGCCTGTGGAGACAGAGGTGGAGTTTGTAGTCCTGCCTATCCCTGCCAATTTTTCAGCTCTTTTAGGAAGACCTTGGTTCCATAAGCTGGGAGGCATCCCCTCTACGCTACATCAGATGATCAAGATTCCTCACGAAGGGCAGGTGGTGACCATAAGGGTTGCAAGGGAAAATCAGGTTTCCATACTAGAGATTGTGAGGCAGCCTTTCAGTGGGTTCCATGTGGCTGTGATAGATGGGGAGGAACAGATAGAAGGAAGCCCCCAGGTGCTGAACATGATAAAGAGGATGTCATTCCTCCTCGGCACGGGATTAGGCAAGAACGCTCAGGGGTTGCCAGAAGCCATTGCCACTAGAGGCCTGAAGGATAGAAAGGGCCTGGGTTATAAAGGTGTGGTGAAGAGGGGCAAGGAGTCAGCAAAGGAGATCCCCCATATCCGAAAGAGCTTTGTGCTAGCAACTACAGCATATGCCTACACCGGGGAAGCCGAGCCTCAGTGGGTTGACAGGAGAATTGTATCGGGTTCGAGGTTTTTAATGATGTCTTTGACTAGGACATTGATTGATCAAGCTAGCAAAGGGCTTTTGGGATGAAGAAATCATGACCAGCAAGACAATTTAGGACCGCGAGGAGCCCGAGGAGGTTATAACTGAGAGGATGGTGGCCACCCAACTGAAGAGGAAAGCAAAGATCGAGGAAGCCGTACAGGGGGTTGCTGAAGAGCCCCCGAAATGCCAGAATGATGCAGGACCGTTAGCTGCAACAGATGCGCCGGCGGGGGAGGAGGAAGGAAATTGTTTAGATTTTCTTTTTACTCCAGAACTTTTTGATAATGTTAATGACAATTTTAGTTTTATCAATAACGTGAACGATTTTATTTACTTGTGCGATGTTTCTGATGATTTCATTATGCATGATCATGATCATAATCCATCTATATTTGATATTGATTCAACTGATGCTACTCCATTTAATCTTGTAACCTCGAAAAACCTGAAAGAAATCTCGATAGCATCTAACATAACTCCTGAAGAGCGAGAAAAGTTTGAGATAATATTAAGAAAACATGAAAAAGTCTTTGCCTGGACCTACTGTGACGCGTGCCGGATCCCCGCGGCCGCCCGTTCGACTGCCCGCACATGGGCGATCGGGGCATTTGTGGGTCCGTCAACAGCTTGCGATAAATCGCAAGTGCGTCTATGTTGGGCAACAAAGAGGTTTCATGGAGTCGCCACCCAATAGAACATTGGGAAAGTTTCTCTCGCCTCGGAGAGCCTAAGATTGCGCTTTGTATCCATTTTGGGCTAGCCAGAGGGGTCTTGGAAGGTAAACCTCTCGCCCTAAGGAGCCTAGGATTAATGCTAAAGCCTCGTGACACAAGAAGTATCTTAGAGGATAACCTCTAACCTCTTGAGCCCAAAGTCCAGAGCTGGTTCGGGACTTCTCATTTATTTATACCTTGAATAATATCATAATTAAGTTTTGAATTCATTGTTTCATCAACTTTCCACACAATGCAATTTAAATTAAAGGCGCAATCATTCATATCAAAAGCGGTAAATGTAAGCAAAATCCAAAATAAAGCATTTAAAAATAAATTACAATAACACTAGGAGCGGAATACAACTCCCATTTATAAAAGTGAAATACATGCATAAAATGGGTTATTCATTAATAGTGAGAACATTGGTACTCGCATGCATATTTATTATGAAAAAGTTTTGATGTGATGATTTATTTGGGTATGAAAAACTAGGACATTGGTCCCCTTTTATTTAGAAAAAGAATGTCAAGTTAATTAATAAAAACGTTTTTGTGATTTTCTTTTTAGCGAGCCTAAATAAATAATTTTACAAGAAAATTAAATGGAAAAATTAAATAAAATATTACAAACCGAATGAAAATATGTATATGAACCAAACGAGCCTTTTTGGACCTCCCGATGTGCTCGCAAAAACGCCCAAGCGAAAAAAATGAGTTTAGACATAAAAACAAAATACAATTAAAACAATGTTAGTGATTAAATCAATTAAACATACAAAATAATGAATAACAAATTAAAATAAAATAAGATGGTATGAAAAGAATGATAATGGAATCAAAAATATTAACAAACCAAAATAAAATGAGAAACATGCATTATGTATGACAAATAATTAAATGATGTGATGAAAATAAAACAAAACATGTTAATTAAATAATGCATGTAAAAATATGAACATGATAACAATGATGATGAATATAAACGAATCAAAGAATATATAAAATATATAAAGAAAAGAATAATAAATGAAAACGATTAAAGAATGATGAAAACAATTAAATGAAATAATATGATTAATTAAATATGTTCACAAATGATATAAACCATTTTCATGGCAAAAAGATCAATTAAAATGAATTTATTAATTACATGTTAAAAATAATGATGCATTAAAGTGAAATAAATTAATTACATGTTAAAAATAATAAACAATCAATATTTATGTGAATAAAAATCATATATAAACAAATTAAATAAAACAAATCTGAAATAAATAATAAAATATAATATACATAAATAAATTAGATATGAACCAAAAGAAATAATAAGAACAAGCCCAGAATGTTTACCCTCAGAGTTTCGGATTCGATGAAGGTAAAAGATGATCGATTTCTTTGTTTGATGATTCACAATATTAGAGTGAAATATGATGAAAATGTTGGAATTTTATTCCAAGAAACATGAAAAAAAATGATCAAAAATTCTTTAAGAACAAACAATTGATACCTTTGCCTAAAGAAATGATTTTGATCAAAAAAAGTTTTTTTTGATTAAAATAAAGAAAAATGATTTCAAGAACAATCAATCACTTTGTTCAAAAGAAAATTGATTGAAGTTTTATTTTAGAAAATCAAATAAAAATTAGATTTTGATGACAAACAATTATTTTATTTGTCTCAAAATCAATTTTTTTATCAAAAAGAGATTCAAAAAAAAATCAATGAAAAAGTTTTATTGAACACAAAATAAAAGATTAAAAACAATTTTGAGAACAAATAATTATTGTATTTGTCTCAAAAATTGAATCCAACAACAAAACTTCCTCTAAAAAATATGTTTAGAAGAAATTATGTTGGAAAAAATTAAACATTTGATTTTTCTTTTTGATTTTTGGTTGGGGAATAAATCTAGAATTTTTGGTGGAAGAAGAAGAAGAAATCTGGAAATTTTAGGTCTAAAAAATGTGGAGAGGAGCCTTTGATTTCATCATAAACTATTTATAGGATAAAATAGGTTGCCCTAATTTAATTAAGGAAAAAACCTATTTTAACCCAAAATTATTTTATTTTTAATGATAAAATCAAGTTTTATTATTTAATTACCTAAAAAAATATTTTAGAATTTAATTTGAAGTCAAAAACCCCAAAAAAATGGGATAAAAAACGGATTTTTGGGTGAAAAAATCGGAAAAAGGGCTGAAAATAGGATTTTTGGGTAACAGACCCTGTACCGACGGCCAGGGAGCCGTCGCTAGAGGGACGCCGCCCATCGCTATAGAGCGACGGGGACTCACGCGGAGCTCGGGCGGGAATCGCGCGCAGAGGCGCGTGGTGCGGCGCGCAGCGCGCAATGCTGCGCGTCGCTCTTTAAAGACGCGCGGCATTGGCGACGCTGCGCGTCGCCAAATCGCGCCCAGCGCGCTGGGCGCCTGGGCGTCTGCGTGCTGGGCGCCAGCGCCTGCGAGCTGGGCGCCTGCGCGCTGCCGAGCCCGACACTCGCGGTCCGAAAATTTTTTTATTTTTTTCATTTTTTTTCTATTTTTTTAAATTATAAATTGACTAAAAACACTATAATTTTAAGCCCCCATTTTTTAAAATTAATTTTTTTAAATCTTTTTTATTATTTTTTAATTTTTCACTCTAAAATGCAAATTTGACGGGAAAACCATCACTTTTAACCTTTTAAGCCTGTGAAGGCAATTATCATCATTGGGTAACTTCGATCTAGGCTTACTCAGGACCCGGTGTCTACACCTACGAAGACATGCCGGGAATGGACCGAGAAATCGCGAAACATGCCATCCCGACATACCCAGACTATAAGCCTGTCAAGTAGAAGTTGTGGAGACTCAGGCCAGAATGGGCAGACAAGGTAAAGGAGGAAATTCACAAGCAGATCGAAGCCAAGTTCCTAATTGAGGTATAATACCCAACTTGGTTGGCCAATGTTCTCCCAGTAGCCAAGAAAAACGGCAAGGTAAGGGTATGTGTGGACTATCGAGACTTGAATAAGACTTGTCCAAAGGATGACTTTCCATTGCCCCACATGGACGTGCTGGTGGACAGCGCAGCTGCCTATATGATGTACAGTTTCGTGGATGGTTACGCAGGCTACAATCAGATACTCAATAAAATAGTCGACCGGATTAAGACAGCTTTCATCACAAAGTGGGGAACATTCGTTTATAGGGTAATGCCCTTCGGCTTGAAAAATGCAGGCCCTACTTATCAAAGGATGGCCACAATGTAACTCATAATCATATAATCCATATACATATAAATCATATACAAATCATATCATGAACATATCACTTATCATTTGTTACTCCATAAATAAGACAAATCATGTACCATGTAGGCGGGCATATGGGTCACTGTTGCGCTCGCGACAGTGGCTAAGGAAGCACGAGCGGTGCTCCATCTGCCGAGCGGTGCACAATCAGCCGATACGTGCACAATCAGCCGAGCGGGGCACTTCCTACTGAGCGAGCTCCCACACCGAGCTGCTCTCATTCCGAGCGGGCTATCTTTATGACTCATGAAGAACTTCACGTGTCGTGAAGACTCCCATGCCGAACAGGGCTTATGCCGAGTGGGCCTATATCGAGCGGCCTCTTCTTCACGACTCGTGAAGGACTTCACGTGTCGTGAAGAACCTCTTGCCGAGCTGGCCATTCTTCACGACTCATGAAGAACTTCACGTGTCGAGAAGGATTGCAAGTCGATCGGATTACAGTGAGAGAAAGGATGACTAGCTTCTATCGCCCTCGCGATAGGAGCATGTTTTCCTTTCCTCAGCAAAACGCTGGAAAATAGAGCTTGGAAACCAAAACCCCATCTTTCCCCATAACCATTTATCATGCAAAATCGTGTAAAATCTTACCTCTAGTGCCTTCAAAACATGCTTATAACAATAACAACTCATTGATACAATTTTAACAAACATCTAAACAACATACACAGGGGTTGCAAAATCTAGAAATCCATCCCATATTCATGTACGTTCACTCAAAATTGACATGTAAACACTTATAACTCTATCATCTCAAATAATATACACAAATCTATTATACTTATGCATTTTCATATATCAAACCAGATAAATAACAGGTATTTGCATATCACACAAAGATCCGAAGAAAAATGGACAAATATTCCCAAATGTACACAGCCAAACACAAAGCTCCCAAACCTAGAAATGGAGCTCAATCCACTATCTTCAAGATACCACTTTTCCTTTTCCTTTGCTCCTTCTTCTCTCTTCAGATTCTTGTACAATCCAACCAAAATGAAATACAATTAACCCATGCAATCAAAACCATATAACCATATCAACCCAAAAGGAAGAAGAAGAAGAAGCAAACCTGTAACAACCCGATTTAGCCCTAGTAGAATTTTGGAATTTTTGTTCGGGAATTCAAGAGTTTGTGTGTATAAGAGAGTGTATTTGAGTGAGTGGCTTGGTGTGGGTTCTATCGCTAGCGCGACAGAATGCTTCGCCCAAAGCCTACTTGAGTTGGATTATTTAAGGTGTATCGGACACGTGGCGTCGTAGGAGAGTGACACATGGCAGCATAGGTGTGAGACAAGTGTCAAGAGATATACATGTATTTTATTAAGAGATATACATGTATTTATGAGGTAAGTGGGCATTTAATAGGTTGGATGAGGGAGTGGAAAGCACAGCTGTGCTTTTGGATTTACACAGCTGTGTTTTTGGGCACATTAATTGGTTTGGATGAGGATTGACCAGCTGAATTCTTTGTCTCTTCTTTTTCCCACGTTGGTCATGCTTTTGGCCTATTGTTCTTCATTTGTTTCTTTTTCCTTGGATTTCAAACATTCTCCCTCTCTTGTTCTTTCTTTTTGTTCTTTTGGTTTGCTTTTCAAGTCTTTTCAAGTGAATCACTTGGATTTGTTTGAAGACAGTAAAAGAAGGTAAGCTTGATTAGTTTTCCGATCTGACCTCCTTTTTCTTTCTGTTTTTGATTTAAAGTGAAAAGAGGGTTAACCTAAGTGTTTTGGTCTGGTTATGCATGAGAGCGATGGACAAGAGATTAGACAAGGAAAGGAAAGGGTTGAAGCTGAATAGAACATAGAGTTCAAGCTTCTTAGAGGTAGGGATCATGTGCGAATCTCATTTTGATTGCTTGTAGTGAGCTCATAATATATGTAAATATGTTTGTGATCATGTATTGGATCATGGTGTATGAGGTTTGGATGTGTTAAATAGTTTTCATATAGTTTTGTGTGTAAAGAGTGATTTTAGAGAAATTCTGTTTAGGTTTCATTAGACCTTTGAGTATGGTTTTTGTCATAAGTAGAGTTACATAGCTTCAATTGTATTGAGTTAAATTTCATCTGAAAGCTAAGATCCATAGCTAAAAATGTCTAAGAGGGCTCTAGAGCTAAATCTAGCTCTATAATCCTCGAAAAAGTTAAAAACCGGGGTGTCTCTGGTTTGGTCGGGTTACTGGAATAGTATAGTTTGTTTAGCTCATATCTAGAGTTATAGATGTCCAATTTACCTGAAATTTGTCTCATTTGAAATTTAACATCCTAGGGAACATTTTTTAAGAATAAAGTGTTGCTTTAAAATGACATTTAGAGGTCAGTTTAGATGATACAAGTTAGAGGTTAAAAGCAGTCTCCTGAAGGTTCCTGACGGAGCTTTCTATCGCGAGCGCGACAGTGGTCGTGATCACGATAGAGACACTTTCTTCAGCAAGTGGGGTTTTTTCCTAGTCGTATTGTGTAGTGTGACTCAGAGAGAAAAGGGAACGATAGCACAAGTCGTGCTAAGGAGCACGAGTCGTGCTCACAGAGAGAGGAAAGTGAGAGAACGTAATTTGCTCCAGGGAAAAGAAGGAGTGAGCACGAGTCATGCTCAAGGAGCACGAGTCATGCTCACCAAGAGAGAAATGTAGGAGCATGAGATGTGCTCCAGTTGTGCGAGAGAGTGAGCACGAGTCGTGCTCAAGGAGCACGAGTCGTGCTCCTGCCTCTTCTTCTCTGTTTGTCCTGTTTTTCTTCTGCTCCTGTTTTGAGTTGTTATTGGTTTATATGAGTTTTGCATGTTACCATTTTGTCCGTGTTTGGTATAAAATTATCTTTTAAACCTCTTACATGATTAGTAATAATTAAATATACATGATTAATAAAGTTGTACATGAATTAAATGTTTCTGAATTTGATAAATGCACTTGAATTACAGTTGATGAGTCGGTGTCTGTGTATAGTAATTGAGTGGTTTCTGAGCCTGATTACCATTATAGTGGATAGATAAGCATGCTTATAAAGGGATTATCGAGTGCAGCTGCCCATGTTCCGCCCAGTTTGGGCGAAGCGGGTCGACCTCTGAGAATGGTCAATAATAGAGATAGATGAAAATGTTTTGTGACTTCGGTCTATCGAAAATGTTTTTCTAAAGCGTCCCGTATCCACCATGAAAGGAATTCAGTCTGTTAATTTTATGTAGTGAATTTGAGATGTTTAAAGAGTATTGTTCTGAATAGATGCTATAGTACATGAGAGTCATGTTTAAGTACATTATAGTTCTATATACAAGTGTATGATTACATGAGTGTGTTTACATGTATGTGGACACATGATAGCATATATTTGAATAAATGAGATGTACAAGTTATAGTGTGCATGAATTAGTGAAAGAGTAGATGTTACTTATATGTGAGCTCAGAGTATTTGACATTTGAGCATGCAACCTATATACGTATAAGAGCTATATGCATGAGCTATTTGATTTTTTCAAATGAAATGTGTGATTTATTTGTGACTTCAAATAGAAGTCCTTTGCATTATTTTCATCCCCACTAAGCGTTATTGCTTAGCACGGATGTTTGTTTCCGTGTAGGTTGACAGGTTCGGACCAGTGAGAGCGGGCATCTGCGGGTCAAGGCCACTAGGGAGTTTGTTCATCTTTTTGTATAAGTTAGAGATAGAGTTGGTGATGTTTTGTGTAACATCATTATGTAATAAAAGTAAAAGAATCACGTGTAAATGTATATGCGTAAGGTTAAATGAACAGATTGTAATATGAACATGTATAAAGATAAATGTATATATGTAGTTAATATGAATTGCATGTTGGGCCTAGTGTAGTCTTATTTTATTATATTATATGTATATGTATGTGTATGATGCTATCGCTTCCGTTAGAGTATGTATACATATACGTATATGTCCGCGTGGTGCCCCGATATCCTTCCAGGGGGTATGCGGGTGCTACAATTTAGTGGTATTAGAGCATAGGTTAGAGTTTTTGGTCTATAAGATGTAGAGTATAGATTAAATGTCAGAGTTTGTCTATAGTTGTGGCCTAATGCAGATGTCGTTTGTGTAGAGTATAGATGGAGTCCGACTTGCGTGAGAATGTAGAAGAGGCAGCGGCAGATGTGAATTGGTAAGAGTTTGAGGTGACACTCTGTATTCCTGTCATCTATCTCCTTGAAATCATTTGAACATAAGCATAGTGAAACATGGGGATGGGAAAAATGCATTACCACGGCTTGCATCGCATTTCGCATCTTTTCGCATACATGAATCATTACATAGCCATTCCATCCGCCTCCCTCATTTGTATGTGAAAAAGTATCATTGTATGCGTTCATTGAGAAAAGTTGACAGGATAAGAAGTATATGGATTAGAGTGCAGTGCGTTAAGGAAAGTGTGAAGTATGTACGATTTGATAGCTGTATGATCTGAGTGATAGCGATTTGAAGATTTGTTTAAGGATTTACCTGTGTAAGTGATTAGCGGGGAAATTTTGAGGACGAAATTTCTTAAGGGGGAGAGATTTGTAACAACCCGATTTGGCCCTAGTAGAATTTCGGAATTTTTGTTCGGGAATTCAAGAGTTTGTGTGTATAAGAGAGTGTATTTGAGTGAGTGGCTCAGTGTGGGTTCTGTCGCGAGCGGGACAGAATGCTTCGCCCAAAGCCTACTTGAGTTGGATTATTTAAGGTGTATTGGACACGTGGCATCGTAGGAGAGTGACACAAGGCAGCGTAGGAGTGAGACAAGGGGCAAGAGATATACATGTATTTGATTAAGAGATATACATGTATTTATGAGGTAAGTGGGCATTTAATAGGTTGGATGAGGGAGTGGAAAGCATAGCTGTGTTTTTGGGGACATTAATTGGTTTGGATGAGGATTGACTAGCTGAATTCTTTGTCCCTTCTTTTTCCACGTTGGTAATGCTTTTGGCCTATTGTTCTTCATTTGTTTCTTTTTCCTTGTCCTTTAGCCGTTCTCCCTCTCTTGTTCTTTCTTTTTGTTCTTTTGGTTTACTTTTCAAGTGAATCACTTGGATTGGTTTGAAGAGAGTAAAAGAAGGTAAGCTTGATTAGTTTTCCGATCTGACCTCCTTTTTCTTTCTGTTTTTGATTTAAAGTGAAAAGAGGGTTAACCTAAGTGTTTTGGTCTTGTTATGCATGAGAGCGATGGACAAGAGATTGGACAAGGAAAGGAAAGGGTTGAAGTTGACTAGAGTATAGAGTTCAAGCTTCTTAGAGGTAGGGATCGTGTGCGAATCTCATTTTGATTGCTTGCAGTGAGCTCATGATATATGTAAATATGTTTGTGATCATGTATTGGATCATGGTGTATGAGTTTTGGATGTGTTAAATAGTTTTCATATAGTTTTGTGTGTAAAGAGTGATTTTAGAGAAATTATGTTTAGGTTTCATTAGACCTTTGAGTATGGTTTTTGTCATAAGTAGAGTCACAGAGCTTCAATTGTATTGATTTAAATTGCATCTGAAAGCTAAGCTCCATAGCTAAAAATGTCTAAGAGGGCACTGGAGCTAAATCTAGCTTTATGATCCTTGAAAAAGTTAAAAACCGGAGTGCCTCTGGTTGGGTCGGGTTACTGGAATAGTATAGTTCTTTTAGCTCATATCTAGAGTTATAGATGTCCAATTTACCTGAAATATATCCCATTTAAAATTTAACATCCTAGGGAACATTTTCCAAGAAGAATGTGTTGCCTAAAAATGACGTTTAGATGTCGGTTTAGATGATAAAAGTTAGAGGTGAAAAGCAATCTCCTGAAGGTTCCAGACGGAGCCTTCTATCGCTAGCGCGACAGTGGTCGCGATCACGATAGAGACACTTTCCTCAGCAAGTGGGGTGTATTCCTAGTCATTTTGTATAGTGTGACTTGGAGAGAAAAGGAAACGAGAGCACGAGTCATGCTCACAAAGAGAGGAAAGTGAGAGCACGTAACGTGCTCCAGGGAAAAGAAGGAGTGAGCACGAGTCGTGCTCACTGAGAGAAAAATGTAGGAGCACGAGATGTGCTCTAGTTATGTGAGAGAGTGAGCACGAGTCGTGCTCCTGCCTCTTCCTCTCTGTTTGTCCCATTTTGATCTTCTGCTCCTGCTTTGAGTTGTTATAGGTTTATATGAGTTTTGCATGTTACCATTTTGTCCGTGTTTGGTTTAAAATTATCTTTTAAACCTCTTACATGATTAGTAATAATTAAATATACATGATTAATAAAGTTGTACATGAATTAAATGTTTCTGAATTTGATAAATGCACTTGAATTACAGTTGATGAGCTGGTATCTGTGTATAGTAATTGAGTGGTTTCTGAGTCTGATTACCGTTATAGTGGATAGATAAGCATGCTTATAAAGGGATTATCGAGTGCGGCTGCCCATGTTTTGCCCAGTTTGGGCGAAGCGGGTCGACCTCCAAGAATAGTCATTAATAGAGATAAATGAAAATATTTTGTGACTTCGGTCTATCAAAAATGTTTTTATAGAGCGTCCCGTGTCCACCATGAAAGGAATTCAAGCTTGTTAATGTTATGTAGTGAATTTGAGATGTTTAAAGAGTATTATTCTGAATAGATGCTATAGTACATGAGATTCATGTTTAAGTACATTTTAGTTCTGCATATAAGTGTATGATTACATGAGTGTGTTTACATGTATGTGGACACATGATAGCGTATATTTGAATAAATGAGATGAACAAGTTATAGTGTGCATGAATTAGTGAAAGTGTAGATGTTACTTATATGTGAGCTCAGAGTATTTGATATTTTAGCATGCAACCTATATACGTATAAGAGATATATGCATGAGCTATTTGATTTTGTCAAATGAAATGTGTGATTTATTTGTGACTTCAAATAGAAGTCCTTTGCATTATTCTCATCCCCACTAAGCATTATCGCTTAGCACGGATGTTTGTTTCCATGTAGGTTGATAGGTTCGGACCAGTGAGAGCGGGCATCTGCGGGTCAAGGTCACTAGGGAGTTTGTTCATCTTTTTGTATAAGTTAGAGATAGAGTTGGTGATGTTTTGAGTAACATCATTATGTAATAAAAGTAAAAGAATCACGTGTAAATGTATATGTGTAAGGTTAAATGAACAGATTGTAATATGAACATGTATAAAAATAAATGTATATATGTAGTTAATATGACTTGCATGTTGGGCCTAGTGTAGTCTTATTTCATTATATTATATGTATATGGATGTGTATGATGCTATCGCGTCCGCTAGAGTATGTATACGTATACGTATATGTCCGCGTGGCGCCGATATCCTTCCAGGGGGTATGGGGGTGTTACAAAACCAATAAACCCATCCACTTACCTCTTGGAAAAACCACTCTTGATCACAACCCTAGCTCAAACGTGAAGAATAATGTAGGAAAGAGTAGAGAGTAGAAAAATGAGAGAGATGAGGGAGTGAGAGAACGAAAAAAGCAAGAAAGAGGAGCAACTGGTGGCTTCCATGGGAAGCAAATCTTTTTCTGCTCTCCCTCTCTCTTCGCCCTTTCAAATCTCCATTAAAGCACTCACTTACCAAGCCACATGTCCATCTCTCATTGGACTTTATATTCCACTTCTTTGACTTTCTTCCTTTTCTTTTATCCTCAATAAAACTCTTATAAATCCTTAATTAAACCCCAATTCATTTACACAATTACCAAATTACCCTTTAAATGTCACACTAAACATGCAATTTACGACTAGGCCATTTTTGGGATGTTACAGACTGGGTCCCATGAATAGTAATATCATCATTGACTGGGTTCCATGAATAGTGATAGCATCTTTGACTGGGTCTGTGAATAGTGACTGTGGGGCCCATGAATAGTGTTATCATCATTGACTGGGTCCTATGAATAGTATTATCATTATTGACTGGGTCCCATGAATAGTAATATCATTATTGACTAGGTCTCATGAATAGTGACAGCATCTTTAACTGGGTCTGTGAATAATGGCTGTAGGCCCCGTGAATAGTAACTATGGGTCTCTTAAATAGTGACTTCATGGTGAACAGAACCTGAAAATATTTTATTTCACCATTAGAATGAGGATGTTAAATGGAGGATAATGGTATAATCTGGTATAAAAACGATGTCAAATAGGCCCCTGAAAGTCAGTTTAAAGTTGTCTCAGGTTCGGTTCGGTTGAACTGAAGTTTGATTGAACTTTGATCGAATTTTTATAAATGGTTAGAGTGGATAAAAGGGTCTACTATAAGAGGATTAAAGGCTTAGAATAATTTTTAGAAATTTTTAACAGCATTAGAATTGTAATTTACGGCAAAATCGGACTAAACCGAATTGGACCGGTTTAAGTGAACCGGACCCCAAATAAACTCCGATTGAGCTAAAAAATTTTAGAGAGACTAATTTTAAAATTATAAGAATTATGGAATCGGTTGGGAGTAAAAATGAGCTCTAGAACATTAAATTACACCAAAACAGTGAAAATTACCCGAAAACTGAAAATTGAACCAAATCGTTGGACCTGGTTTGGTCCAATTGGACCCATATAAATACATTCAAATTTCTTGAAATACCTTGGATTCCCTTTTTTTTCAGCCACCCTCCTTCTTCCTCTCTTGGCCGAATTCATCTTCCTCTCTTCTCCACCATTTTTCTTCAATCTTTCCTCTATTTCACCTCAAAATCAAACCTCTCTAACATAATTAATCTCCTCTAGAATCTATTGGTTGTATTAGAATTTCATTTGAAGGAGTAAAAGTGGGTGAAACCTAGACTTAAAAGTTTAGGTGTAAAATTGAGGTAAGAGATTTAAGTGTTTTTAATTTGGTTTTAAGGTTCCTAAGGGTACTTTAGGATATGAATAAGATGTTTATGAAGATTATTTATTAAAAGGAAATTTGGTTTTGATGAAATCTTAATTTTTGTGTTTGGACATAAATATGTCCACTAGGTGAAGGAACCTCGAAGCAAGCTAAGGGCAAAGAAAAGGATAATTGAGAGGTGTATTACAAGAATTTGAGGTTTGTGCTTGCAAATTCCATTTAATTCCATGTTAAAAGTATGCGATTTATGCATATTTAATTGAAAATAACATGATATTCATGCTTAGGGATGTTAAAAATGATGGTATGAATGATTAAATTGAAGAAATAAAATTTGTGTGAAAAGCTACGTCTTTGGCCGAATGGAAACCATGGAATTTTCATGTGTTTTAATGATGTTTTATACATGTTTATGATGGATCTATGGTATTTGGCATGTGAACTAATAAATGGTATGTGTTAGAGCATGTGCAAACATCATAAGGTATGTGATGTATGCATGGCCGAATGTATGTCATGTGTAAAGTCATTATTTTGATGTGTTTTTATGGAAATTAATGGTATTGTGATGTTATACAACCTGTAATTGGCCTAAATAAATGATAAAATTGATAAAAAGAATTAATGGAGATAAATTGGTATGTGGGCCTGTGACGCGCGCCGAACCCCGTGGGTGCCCCTTGACCGCCCACTTGAGGGCGATCGGGCAAGTGAGGTTCGTTGACAACTTGTAAGGTATTTACAAGTGCGTCTATTTTTGGCAACAAGGAGATTTCATGGAGTCGCCACCAAATAAAATATTGGGAAAGTTTGTCTCGCCTCGGAGAGCCTAAGACGACACATATATCCATTTTGGGCAAGCCAAAGGGGTCTTGGAGGCAATCACCCCAATAGAACATTGGGAATGACCCTCTAACCCTATGGAGCCTAGGATTATTAGTTAAGTCTTTTGGTGGGACACAAGAGGTGTCTTGGAGATCTTATTCCAATGAGCTATCAGACGGACCTCTCACCTCGTTGAGTCCAAAGACCAAAGATAGGTTCGGGACTTCTCATCTATTTATACCTTGATTAATTTTTACGATTAAGTTTTGAATTTATTATTTCACTACCTCTCCACACAGTGCAATTTAATTAAAGGCGCAACTATTCACATAAAAAGCGATAAGTAAATAAAATAAAATAGAGAAAGCATCTAAAATACAATAACACTAGGAGCAGAATACAACACCCATTTTAAAGGTGCAAACCATACATGAAACCGGGGAATGAATTATGTGGACATTGGTCCTTGATTTTTACTATTATAAAAATAATTTTTAGTGATAGATTCATTGGATAAAAAATAGGACATTGGTCCTTGATTTTGTTAAAAATCCCAATTAATTACTATAAGACATTTGTTTATTTTTATTTTGCGCGAGACAAAATGATTTATATGAAATAAGGACTAAGAATAAACAAATAAATAAATGCATAAACGAAAGCATAAAGTTACAGAATTAAACCAAAATGAGTTCTCCGGGGTGTGAACGGCGACCGTTATCTCACGCTCAATCCATCAAAAAGCAAGAAAAAGGCATTTCACAAAAATAAATAAAACATGTTAGTATCAAAAAATCCAAAATAAACCCAAAATCAAGATAAAGTTATAAGACTAATAAAGTAATAATATAAGTAAGTCTAAAGAAAACAGGAAAAATTACTAAAGTAAATTAAGTGAAATGCATGTCCAGAATATTTACCCTCGGATTTTACCTTTTGGATGAAAATTTGGTTGGATTTGGTCCCACGCACTTCACGAGGAGAAAACAAAGCCAAAGAAAGAGATTTATTGAATTTTTGGAGTGAAAATCGAATTTTTCTATATAAGGGTAAAATGAGAATTTTTCCAACCTCAAAATAGTGTGAAATTTCCTTTTTTATAGAAAAACATGACCGACGGGCGTCGGAGGCTAACCGACGGGCGTTGGTTAAATCCCATTTCCACCAGGAAATAGGATTTAAACGACGGGCGTCTGACCTACCGACGGGCACATGCCAACGGACACGTATTCGTTGGTTCGAGCACGTGTCCATCGGTAAACTCACAGACGGCCCGTCCCTCGTGGCGAGTGAGACTAGCTACCGCTACGACCAACGGATGTCCCGCGACCGACGGTCTGACCATCCGTGGAAGAAAACTCAAAATTAAAGCCAAAATTCTCCCGATTCTCCACTTCTTTCTACCGCAAATAAAAAGCTTTAATTCTCGTGAACTCAAAGGACCGAAATCTCCGAATTTCATCCATCTATTCGGAACCAGGCATTGATTTCTTCATCGGGTAATCTCTGATCTGGACCGCCTCGGGACACGATGCTTACAGTTGCCCCAAATTTTGAGGAGGCTAGTGCATAAGTGCCTAAGTGAGCCAAAATTCAGAGAAAGAAGGGAAGGGAAGTGTACCTGGAGCAATCCTTACCTTCGGGGTGTTCATCTGGCAAGTCTCATCTCGATCTGATCGTTGATGAATAAATTTGATGTAGGTGCCCTTACCGGTCTCGTCTCGACCTGTAAGGCATTGGCGAGATGTAGCGTTCTCTAGCTACGACCTCATTTGCCTATGCTGGCCCCGTCTCAGCTCATGCAGCTTTGGGAGATGTAGTACTCTCTGACTACAAACTCAATTTGTGGTTTGTTTTACCACGATTGTTCCGCTAGTCTCGTCTCGACCTGCACGGAGCGAGGTGTAGCACTCTCTGACTACCACCTCGGTTTGTGATCTATTCTATAGCCATCGCCCCGCTAACCTCATCGCGGTCTGCACGGTGGTTGGTTCGTACTGCTAGCCTCAACTCTGCTTGCACGGTGGGAGGTGAAGTGTTGTCTAACTCCATCCTCTGTTGCGATCTGTTCTATCGCTGGTGCCCCACTAATCTCATCTTGGTCCGCACGGTGGCTGGTCTGTCCCGCTAGCTTCGTCTTGGCATGCACGGTGTGAGGTAAAGTGTCTCTAACTCCATCCTCTGTTGTGATCTGTTCTATCACTGGTGCCCCGCTAACCTCATCTCGGTCTGTACGGTGGCTAATCTATCCCGCTAGCCTCATCTCGGCCTGCGCGGTGTGAGGTGAAGTGTCTCTAACTCCATCCTCTGTTGCGATCTGTTCTATTGCTGGTGCCCCGCTAACCTCGTGTCGGTCTGCACGGTGGCTGGTCTATCCGGATGCAGTGTTCTCTAACTGTAATCACAGTCTGCGATCTGTTCTATCGCATGTGATTGAACATTCTGTCTTGGTAGCCGCTTCTAGGCTTGTACATCCTATCTGTTAACCATTATTCGGCCAGTGTAATATCTGCTAACCATCATCTGGTCAATACAATATTTTGATCTGCTAACCCTCATCTGACTAATGCATTATCTGATCTGCTAACCCCCATCCGGCTAGTATAATGTCTGATCTGCTAACCCCCATCCGGCGAGTATAATATCTGATATGTCGACCATTCTTAGGTCGGTATGGTGAACTATTCGTCGCTTTCTTTGCTGGCGCTTATCCTGGACCTCTTCTTTTTTACTACAACAAGGGAAGAGCAAACGTACAGGGCATATAAAAGACACATACTTATGGCAGTACATACCTGTTGGGGCCGGCGTCAGACGGGTGCCCCCTTGAAGGACAGTTGGTCGCTCCCCATTTTTTGATTGCACTGACTGTGACATGCCAGATATCGATTCCTCTATCATCTCCAATGCAGCCTCCTTATTAAAAAGACCTGTATACTTCTCAAGAGGGTGAGAGAATTTGATGTTGAGCCTCCGGGGCGGAAAAAAGATTTGAGCTTTCTCAAAGGAAAAAATTAGATTGGAAATTTTGTTGTTTGCCTGCAGGCGGGTGATCTTTCTGTTTTGTTTTCGTTTTTGTTTTTGTTTTTCCTTGTTTTGTTTTTGATCTTTACATTTCTGGATGTACTTAAAGTATATTGGATTTTCAAGGCCTTGAAAATGTATTCTTCTTCCTGTTTTGTTTTGTTGTGTTGTTTGGTTTGTGTTGTTTTCTGTTTGAGAATTTGTATTATTTGTACATTTGCATTTTTTTGAGAATTTGTACATTTATTGTGCGATGTGGATGAGCGTGCCTCTTATGATAGAAAAACTCACCTAATTACCCCCTGGCACAGCGTGGACAGGCTTGCTTTTCAGGATAGTGTCTGACAACGTTGAGCTGAACCCGTTATTTGGACCACCTTTAAGCATGGGGTCTATTCGAACCTTTCCCCTGAGTCACGTACATGGCAATATATACAAAATATTGTGTGTGTGTGTGGGATTACATGTGTGAAACGTATGAATACATTTGAATTCGGATTGTGTGAGGTGTGTGAGCGTACATCTTATGACAGAGAAACTTACCTGTTTGCTCCCGGCATGGTGCGCATGAATAGGCCTGCTCTTTTCCCTCTTGGGAGCGGGTCCGTGAGATTCTTCTCTCGTAAGGACTTCATCTTGATTATTGTGTGATGTGTACAAGCATACATCTCATGGTATAGAAACTTACCTCGCTATTCCAGGCATGGTGTGTTCGGATAAGCTTGTCCTTGTTGGACATTCCACCTCTGTACATATTCACCTGACTTTATGCTGGATGCAGTGGCAACTAATGTTGAGCTTAATTCGTCCTTTAGACTATCCTTGCTCATGAGGTCTATTCGGACCTTTCACTTAGAATCATGTACACAATAACATATACAACAGATTGTGTGTGTGTATGGGACCATGTGTGTGAAATGTACATACAAAACTATATACAGAAACACATGCAAAGGATTAATGTACAACAACTGTGTGTGCATATCTATACGTGTAAAAGACTGAATGCACGTGACATGCATGTGATATGCAAAAATAAATAGACCACATCCCAGGTGGTTAAGGGATTCATTGAGGGTACTGCTCGGCTGTCCGCATTGTCTGATGCTCCCAAAGATCTAGAAAAGCATTGTCTTGACTTTACGGACTCTGACCCATAATCTTTTTAAGGAGAACTGACCCGTACATATCTTTGCCCCCCGATCAATGAGCATTTTGCCCCCAGGACTCTGAATCATGATCTACATTATGCATTATCTGGCTAAAGTTGAAGTCATTTGGACTAATGCTGCCTTATTGCTCCAGGCGTCAAAAGTCATTGTTTTAAAGGTAGTGTGTCCCCTGTGGATTTTCGCACTAGCTTTTCTTAGCGGGAAATGTCTCCCTTCAGGGATTTTCACAAGACCCTGTGCCTAATTTTTTTTTGCCTGGAATGGACCCAACCTAATCTAGCAGCTTTTATTCATTTCATTTTTTGAGGGATAGACTGCCTGTTCCCAGGTTTTCACCCTGCCCTTTGGCCTAACTTTTGCTTAGAGAGCCAGTCACGGTTTTCATCTCTAACGGCCTTTTTTCTTTTTTTCTTTTTTTTTTTTGAGACTCTCTTGTCTTTCAGATATGGCTGCAAGAAAAGTTAAAGCTACCATCAAAGCCCCTTCCTAGAGTAATCCGCAATTATTCTTTGAGGCATTTCTCTCTAGGCATCAATTGCATTCCATGGCCTTCCTTGATGAATGTGTTGCTAGATTGGGTGAAGTAGTAGATGAGGATCGGGTTCTTTAGGACTTCATGAGGTTGCCTTTTTACCTTACCACCCATTATGCTCGATAATTCAGAGGGATTAACAATATAGTGAGGCATCCCTATCTTTCCAAAGTGGACCTTTATCTTCGACTCTTACCTCCAAACATCATGGCCTCTAGGCCAGCTGCCGGTGAAGACTATTATGCCATCTATCGGGGGTTGTTCTTTCACTCCCACTAATGCACTCAAGAGGTAGGTGCTCAATCCTGCAATCGATAGCAGAACTCACCGACTTAGACATCCGGATGGTGAGAGCAGTAGCACAGTGTAGCCATTTAGATTTCATACGTTCAGTAATGAACAACATTTCTCTTTTTATAAGTGAACTAGAAAATAATGAACACATGTATTTGCAGAGATTGTGTACATCTCAATATGATTTCTCCACACATGATCATTATCTAACATCAATTCAAAATGCAAAACTATATCTAATCTCAGAGTATATCTTGTAAGCATCAAACTCCTGTCTCAAATCAGCCCTCTTGGGTTTTCTTGATTAGATATTTTCTCTCAAGCCTCTAATTTTTGCCCAGGATGCCTTTTTTCGATTTTCACCTTGACGAGGCGCCCAATTTTAGCAAGGCTGTCATTTTTCGGTTTTCGACCTGCGGGTCTTTCATTCTCTTCTTTTGATTTTTAGTCTTTAGCCATGGACCCTGTTGAGTTCGTCAATGTCATCTTTATCACTGCCTGTTGCTGCTGTCTCGGATAACAACTTTTGAAGAACGAATGGACCCTCCTCACATCGGCCTGAACTTGCCTCATTTGTCCGGAACTCCTGGTCTCATTTGCTCGAAGACTGAACCTCCCTCTTTCATTTGATACTTTCTAACCTCCTTCATGAATGGTCGAGCAGAGCATTTTCTGATAGATCCAGCTATGGTAGTAATCCCATGATTCGTCCTTGCCTGACGCGTTTAACTGCCGCTGCCATTGGTGTGCCCCTCTCAGCTTCCAGGATTTAGGTTGTCTTAAAGGTTTGAACTTTACAACGATCGGCCATGCTGCTTCTGCCCCCCTTGACTTTTATAGAGGTTCCGACAGTGATTCTTTATCATCGAAGCACACAAGGCAATTTTTCTGCCCAATCTTTGTAATCATGAACCATCTTAGCCAGGATCCTCTTGACATTCTTGTTGGCAGATTCTACCGCCCCGTTGGTTTGAGGACGATACGGAGAAGACTTGTGATGCACAATACCATATTTCTTAAGTAACTTCCTTGTTTCGGCCATGAACTGGACCCCGTTGTCAGATACCATGTGGTGTGGGAGGCCATACTTGCATATCAAATTTTCCTCAATGAATTTCGCCATATCCCGAGCATTAACTTTCTTGAAGGACTCAGCTTATACCCACTTGGTAAAATAGTCGATGGCGACAATGATGGATCTATGCCCATTGGAGGCCGTGGGGCATATCTCTCCAATACTGTTAATCCCCTAAACTGCGAACGGCCAAGGCGACGTCAAATTATGCAATTCCTAAATGGTTAAGTGCTTTAAATTTGTATACTATTGGCATAACTGACACTGCTTTAAATACTTCGAGCAATCGTTATCCATGGTGAGCCAGAAGAATCCTTGTCTCATAATCTTTTTGGCCAATGTCAGCCCATTTATAGGGGCTCCGCATACGCCGGCGTGCATTTCTTCCATTACCCTCTTGGCGTCTTTCTCATCCAAGCACCTCAACTAGATACCATCAGCCTATCGTTTGTACAACTTGCGAATCATTCTCTGATTTTTCTTGGTGGCTTCTTCTGGAAACATCGCATTTTTTGGGTAGTTCATAATGTCGTAGTACCACGGCCTCCCATCTGCTACTTCTATTTCCATGACTGACTTAGATTCAAAGCTAGGTCTCTTAGAGCTAGAAATCAAAACAGGTCTCATGCCTACTTTTTCTGGATTGTCCCACATGGACACTAAAGTGGTGAGTCCATTAGCCAACTGATTTTTATCCCTCGGAACAAAATGGAATGTGCACACTTCAAACTGGCTACTCAGATCTCTCGAGTGCTTGATGTACGGCATTAGCCTTTCTTCTTTAACAGCCCATTCACCTCGAATTTGATTAATTACCAAGGATGAATCACCAAACACTTCCACGTTCTTTGCCCCCAAGGCTATTGACGCTTCCAACCCAGAAGTACATGCTTCATACTCGGCCTCATTGTTGGTGGCCCTGAATCTCAACTTCTTCGCTAAGGGAAGTTTCTCATCATCTGTGTTGTCAGAATAACTCCTACTCCTGCCCCTTTGCTATTAACAGCCCCATCAAGGTGTAATTGCCAACCCTGAACTGCTATAGCTGCCACATCCTCATTCGGAAAGTTGAACTCGTATGAGTCTCCTTGAATTGGGTGTTTTGCTAAGAATTCAACCACTGCACGCCCTTTGATATTTTTTCGAGTGATGTACTCTAATCAAATTCTTATAGCTGCAACGACCACCTACCCTTTTTGTAAAGTAAAGATGGGGCTTCCTGCAAGTATCTTAAGGGATTCTACTTTGTTACTGCATGTACCTTATAGGAATAAAAGTAACGTCTCAACTTCTTAGAGGCCCAGATTACCGCAAGGCAAATCTTTTCAACTTCTGTATACTTAACCTCATAAGCCAGGAACTTCTTGCTAAGGTAGTAAATAGCAAATTCCACTCTGAATCCGTCCTCCTGGGCCATCATGGCACCTACAGAACTATCTTCTATTGCCAAATACAAAATCAATGGTTTGACTAGCTGCGGCGGTCTCAACACCGGTGGATTCAGCTAATACTCTCTAACAGTATCGAAAGCCTTCTGACAACTTTCGTTCCATACTACTGGTTGGTCTTTTCATAGTAGTTTGAAGATCAGTTCGCAGATCGAAGTAAGCTTAGCAATAAACCTATTGACGTATTGCAACCTACCCAAAAAGCTTCTCACATCCTTTTCCTTCTGTGGTATTGGCATCTCTCTAATGGCCCTAACCTTACCTGGGTCAATTTCAATTCCCCTCTGACTAACTACATGTCCTAGGAGCTTCCCTGAGGTAACACTAAAGATACACTTCTTAGGATTTAACCGCAGATTGTTCTTGTTTATCCTCTGGAAGAACTTTTCCAGGGATTCGAAATGACCTTCTCTAGTGGCCAACTTGATCATCATGTCATCCACGTATACCTCCACTTCTTTATGGATTAAGTCATTTAAGATTTTTGTTACCATCCTCTGATAAGTGGCTCCTGCGTTCTTCAAGAAAGAAGGCATCACCCTGTAAGCATATGTCCCCCACTCTGTGATGAAAGCCGTTTTGATCCTGTCAATTATCTTATTGAGGATCTGATTATAACCAACATAGCCATCTACAAAACTGTACATTGCACAAGTGGTAGCACTGTCAATCAGCACATCAATATGGGGTAAGGGGAAGTCATCCTTAGGACAAGTCTTGTTCAAATCCCGGTAGTCCACGCATACCCTCACCTTTCCATTCTTCTTGGCCACAGGGACAACATTGGCTAACCACATGGGATAGTGCACCTCAACTAGAAATTTGGCTTTGATTTGTTGCCGATTCTCCTCTTTTACTTTATCTGCCCATTTCGGCCCAAGTCTCGACTTCTCGATCAATTCCTGGCATATCTTCGTAAGTCTAGGCAAAGACTTTTTCATAATTTTTTTGAATATTCTCTCAAATTTTTCTCGCTTCAGGAGTTACATTAGATGCTATCAAGATTTTCTTTGGACTTTCCAAAGTTTCTGAGATTAAATAGAGTAGCATCAACTGAATCAATGTCAAATATGAATGAGTTATGATCATGATTATGCATAGCAAAATCATAAGAGACATAACACAAGTAAGCAAAAACGTTCATCTTATTAATGAAGCTAAAATGTCATTATTAAGCAGTTCAAAAATAAAAAGACTATTCTAAATAGCTAATCAACTCCCGTTCTTGCTGACATAACTGTTGCATTCGATGGTCCATTATCACCCCTATGAACCGTCATGCCTTTCCACTTAGGCACTTAGTCTATCTTATTCTTTCGCTCTCGCTTTTCTGGGTCGGATATCTTCTTAGAATCAATCAGATCTTGAATGGCATGTCTTAAGGCCTTGCAATAATCTGTGGTATGCCGGGTGTGCTGGTGGAAGGCACAATACTCATCTTCCTTATGATTGGGCTGTCCCTGGCTTTTAGCTGGCCTAGCTGGCAATGGCTGCAATGCCCCCTCCTTTATCAGCCTCTTAAGGACCCAAGACAATGATCTGCCCAAATTAGAAAAATGCCTTTGCCTCACTTCCGTCGTTGGCATTCCTACCGTCTTTCCTTTTTCTAGGTCTGACACCAGTTCTTGGATGCGATCTTTCAGGTGACGACAGTAGTCTGTTCTATGCCCAGTGTACTGGTGATACGCACAATACCAGTCTGTTCCATGCCTAGGCTTTCCCTGACTTGGGGCAGGCCCAGCTGGCAAGGGTTGCAACTTCCCTTTCTTAAAAAAATGGGTGAAGTGCTAAGACAATGGCTTAACCAAGACAGTGAGGTGGGATCGAGCTACTCTAGTGGCTGAAACTTCTGTAGCCTTGACATTTACCTTACTGTTATCGAGGCTTCCTGAGGTTTCACCTTCTAGAATATAAGTGACTGCAGGGTCCTCATCCTTTTTGGGCATAGTGCCATGTTCTAAAGTATGCCTTCTATTTCGTCGTTGCTCAACTGGTGAATCAAGCGACCTCTTACCTCTGGTCTCAGAAGGAAAAGGAGGTACTGGAGCCGTTACTGTATGAGCCTTCTCGATCGTGGCCGGCTTCACTTGGTTGATAGCTGTTGCCATAAGCTGAGCTTGGAGAACCAGTGCCATGGCATCCATTCTTTCTTTGATCATAGCCATCATCCTTTTTTCCAGCTCTTCAAACCTTTTATCTATCTCCTGGGCAATCAGGGCGGGAGTCTCTTCTGTCAATTGTGAAGGGCCAGCCATTTTTAATACCTTCAGATGCTTTGGTAAGGATGCTAGGTCTCTATCGGCCAGTCCAAACTCTGATCGTTCTTTGGACGACTATCGGGATCCCTAAACCACCTAAGCAAATGGCCTATGGTGGTTGAAAGGCAAAGAGTTAGAATGATGCATGAGTAATATGCAATGCATGGTCGTGCTGTGCAATAAATGGTATACAATGGTTAAAAGAGATTATAATGGTACATGTGAGACATGTGAAAAACTATACACAGGATAATATGTACATGTAATAATTATTTGCAAAGAATAAGATGTATGCATTGGGAGAAAATAAAAATTTTATGCATGAATAACATGAATATGCAATGCATCATCCACAACCACATGCAAGCAGATAGATCCTTCCAACCTTATTGCCCCCACACATGAGGTCGTGCGGTCTCTGTCTTAGGTGGGCTTGATCCATGGGTTAACAGGGAACCCGATGGACGCGCATGGTGCACAGTGGAAAATAGGCAGCATAACCTCTCTTAACTAATGCACAGGCGCATAAGTTGTGATCATTGTGTATTTAGGCAGTCCGAATAAATTGACATGGGCTTACCGGGGCATGAAAGCCTTTGATTGGGTGACCAATCAGATTATTTGGCTTTGTCCAATACAAAATGATCCATATAGCAAGCAAGGTATTATAGTTCATACCACCTAGAGGAAGTATTTATTGCCATTACATGAGCTTTGGCCAGGGTGATGATACTTTAGGGCTACCCAAGCATGGTCCCTACCAACGGGTCTAACTCATCATGAGCGTAACGATCGATCGGGTTTCCATTTGATATACCACAATGGTACGAGGCTTGGGCTGGTGATTATCCTTAACACTTCCCTACATTGAGTGAACGTAGGGTCATGCTTCGGGAACGCATCGGGGCTAAAAGAGGGACCAAACTAGCATAGATCTAAGGCTCTAATGAGATGCAATGCAGTTTTGAGAGAAAGCGAAATTTATAAACTAAAGCTTAATCGTAAATTTTAATCAAGGCACTTTCAAATCGAAGTCTCGAACAACAGTCCCCAGCGGAGTCGCCCCTTGACCGCCCGCTTGAGGGCGATCGGGCAAGTGAGGTTTGTTGGCAACTTGTAAGGTATTTACAAGTGCGTCTATTTTGGGCAACAAGGAGGTTTCATGGAGTCACCACCCAATAAAACATTGGGAAAGTTTGTCTCGCCTCGGAGAGCCTAAGAGGGTGCATATATCCATTTTGCGCAAGCCAAAGGCGTCTTGGAGGCAATCACCCCAATAGAACATTGGGAATGACCCTCTAACCCTATGGAGCCTAGGATTATTTGTTAAGTCTTTTGGTGGGACACAAGAGGTGTCTTGGAGATCTTATTCCAATGAGCTATCAGATGGACCTCTCGCCTCATTGAGCCCAAAGACCAGAGATAGGTTCGGGACTTCTCATCTATTTATACCTTGATTAATTTTTACGATTAAGTTTTGAATTTATTATTTCACTCCCTCTCCACACAGTGCAATTTAATTAAAGGCGCAACTATTCACATAAAAAGTGATGAGTAAATAAAATAAAATAGAGAAAGCATCTAAAATACAATAACACTAGGAGTGGAATACAACCCCCATTTTAAAGGTGCAAACCATACATGAAACCGGGGATTGAATTATGTGGACATTGGTCCTTGATTTTGACTATTATAAAAATAATTTTTAGTGATAGATTCATTGGATAAAAAATAGGACATTGGTCCTTGATTTTGTTAAAAATACCAATTAATTACTATAAGACATTTGTTTATTTTTATTTTGCGTGAGACAAAATGATTTACATGAAATAAGGACTAAGAATAAATAAATAAATAAATGCATAAAGGAAAGAATAAAGTTATAGAATTAAACCAAAATGAGTTCTCCGGGATGTGAACGGCGACCGTTATCTCACGCTCAATCCATCAAAAAGCAAGAAAATGGCATTTCACAAAAATAAATAAAACATGTTCGTATCAAAAAATTCAAAATAAATGAAAAATCAAGACAAAGTTATAAGACTAATAAAGTAATAATATAAGTAAGTCTAAAGAAAACAGGAAAAATTATTAAAGTAAATTAAGTGAAACACATGTCCAGAATATTTACCCTCGGATTTCACCTTTTGGATGAAAATTTGGTTGGATTTGGTCCCACGCGCTTCACGAGGAGAAAACAAAACCAAAGAAAGAGATTTATTGAATTTTTGGAGTGCAAATCAGATTTTTCTATATAAGGGTAAAATGAGAATTTTTCCAACCTCAAAATAGTGTGAAATTTTCTTTTTTATAGAAAAACACGACCGACGGGAGTCGGAGGCTAACCGACGGGCGTCGGTTAAATCCCATTTCCACCAGGAAATAGGATTTAAACAACGGGCGTCTGACCTACAGACGGGCACATGCCAACGGACACGTGTTCATTGGTTCGGGCACGTGTCCATCGATAAACTCACAGATAGCCCGTCCCTCGTGGCGAGTGAGACGGGCTGCTGCTACGACCGACGGATGTCCCGCGACCGACGGTCTGACTGTTAGTGGAAGAAAACTCAAAATTTAAGCCAAAATTCTCCCGATTCTCCACTTCTTTCTACCGCAAATAAAAACCTTTAATTCTCATAAACTCAAAGGATCGAAATCTCCGAATTTCATCCATCTATTCGGAACCAGGCATTGATTTCTTCATCGGGTAATCTCTGATCTGGACCGCATTGGGACACGGTGCTTAGAGGGCCGTATGCATGTATGTATGTATGCATGTGTACCATGATAAAATAATGAGTTTACATGGCATGTGATGGTGTAGTGATGATAATCACATGTGTAATGATGAAATGGTATGAAAAAGAATGAGACATTATGATGATAGGCCATGAAATGTATGTATGTCACATTAATAATATGGAAAATAAAATAATATTGCCTTATGTAGTGATCTGGTAGTCAAGTTTAGTTTAGGATATGTTGGCATTGTAACACCCCGTTATCCCCGTTGGAAGGATACCGGAGTGCTACGCGCACAAATACATATACATATACATATACTCAAGCATGCTTAAAACAGATACATGTAATCATAAAGATAACAAATCCATAAATAAATAATCATATAGTTTTACAAAAGGGATTTGTAAACATTTAACATATACATGTACGAAATCATCCTTTACAAAATTACATTTCCAAAACCAAATTCCACATACAAAAATACAGCGGAAGACAAAATAACTCCAACTATAGACTTCTAGTAGCTGACCTGTAGATATCCGACTCTAAAATGAACCTGCCACCTACACAGGAAAAGAGCCCGTGTTAAGCGATAACGCTTAGTGGGGAGGAACAACACATGCATGTACATATAATCGCAATAACAGTATATAAACTTAACCATAACAAAAGCATCTAAACATATACTACTCATGCTTATAACAAGTATTCATCACACACGTGTATATTAGAATATAACCATTAATTATTCATCAAATGCATATTCACAAGATAGAGGAATTAATCATTTAAATCCAAATAGTCAATATTCATAAGCATCTTCACAATATCAACATATAATCATTCATATCCAAATACAAATATCGCATCATATCTTGTCATATTGCATACACTTATACATATAACATATATCCATTTCCATGTTATTGATAACCCATACAACAGCCACATAATAAAGGTCACGTATACTAGCCTGAATACATACTAGAGGTGGATATGGTCATTTTTTATACTGATAGGACACAATATCCAAGCGTATAGAGACATGGGTCTCAAAACATCTTATAATCATGTATACCGAAGGTATACCGGAGACCGAAGTCTCAAACATCTTTTATAAACATGTATACCCGAAGGTATACCGGAGACCGAAGTCTCAAATGACCATCTTGGAGGTCGGCCAGAAGACCCAAATGGGGTCCACATATGGTAGCTACACTCACACATTGAACTCGATAAGCGCTTATCTATCCACTAATATGACCATCAGGCTCAGATAACAACTCAATCATGTGTTAGTATTATTATCATATAACAGAGAATAAATCATATATAATCATGTCATTTCATATATACATGTATATTGATCAATTTGAAGACATAATTCATCATAATTCATATACATATAAATCATATGCAAATCATATCCTAAATACATCATTTATCAATTAATAATCCATATATAAGACAAATCATATACCATGTAGTGAAAACCCATGTAAAAAGAAGCTTGGAAAAACAATTTCGAAAAATAGGGTAGGTGGGCATGTGGGTCACTGTCGTGCTCGCGACAGTGACCATGGAAGCACGAGTCGTGCTCCCCTCTACCGAGACATGCGCCAACAGCCGAGACGTGCATGTCCCTCCATGTCGAGCAGGAACAGTAGAGCGGATCACTTCACACCGAGCGGCCTCCTTCCCTTTCTTCACAACTCGTGAAGATGATTCACGTGTCGTGAAGACTCCCTCGCCGAACGGACTACGCCGAGCGGTCACTTTTCTTCATGACTCGTGAAAATGCTTCACGTGTCGTGAAGAACCTGGGCCAATCTTCTTCACGACTCGTGAAGATACTTCACGTGTCGTGAAGATCCTAAGCAATTCTTCATGACTCGTGAAGATACTTCACGTGTTGTGAAGGATGCTAGCCGATCGGATACCGCGAAGGAAAGGAAGACTCCCTTCTATCGCGCGACAGAAGCACGTTTTCCCTTCCTTAGCAAAATGTTGAAAATACAGAGCTTGGAAATCAAAACCCAATCTTTCCCCAAAACCATGTATCATGCAAAATCAGGTAAAACCTTACCTCCAATGCCTCCAAAACGTGCTTATAACAAATATAACTCAATTTACACAATAATTTACACAAATCAAAATAACATATATTGAGGTTGCAAAAACCCAAAAAATCCATCTCATGTTCATGTTCAAACTCTTCAAGAATTGCCATGCAAAGCCTTATAATTCTTATATCTCAAATCATATAAACAAATCTATTACTCTCATGCATTTTCATGTACCAAAACACATAAATGACAGCCATTCACATATCACACCGTGATTCGAAGAGAAATGAACAACCATTCTCAAACATACAGCACCAAACACAAAACTCCCAAACCTGTTGAAGATCTCCTTCTAACTTCAAAACCAAATCTTCAGATTCTTGCATTTATTCAACCAAAACAAATGCTCAGATAACCCATGCAACAAAATCATAAAACCCAAATCAAACCCAAATGGAGAAGAAAATGAAGAAGAAGTAAAACCCAAAACAAACCTAGCCACTTACCTCTTCAATCTTGCTCCAAATCTCTATCAAAATCACCTACAACTTGCAAAAACACCAACCAAAGGAGGAAGGAGGCAAGGCAAAAAATGAAGAAGAAAAGAGGAAGAGGAAACCGAGAGAGAGGGAGAAACAGGGCTGGGAAAAAGGCCAAAAATCTGTCCCCTTTCTCTCTCCTTTTCCCTTTTCTTTCTTTTCCATTTAATGCCCACACCAACTCCTTACTAGGTGTCAATCACCCAATGGACCAAATCAAAATATCTTATCTTATATCACTTTGATCCTTGACAAAACTTTTCTTGCTCCTTGACAATTACTAAACTCTCACTAAAATAAATTATTTATTTTCCAATTTTAATTCTCTTTTCAATTTTGTCTGCAAATTAAATTAATTCCACTTGCACAATTACCGAATTACTCCCAATATATCCAAATACACATGCAATTTCCGACTAAGCAATTTTTTAGGATGTTACAGGCATGCCATAGGGATATAAGACCGCAGGTGTGAGCATGGCGTCTCACTTTTTAATAGGCCAATGATGGTCCTATTTCACTGTATCTTAATATTTTATTGTACTGTACTGTATTTAAAGACAGTGGTGGTCCCACAAGACTCCTCTGGTATTTATGTAAAATTTTTGAGTTCACACTCGTTTATCCTGTATATAGAGTCTGCTAGTGTGTTACATGGGCATAATAGTAAGAATGAGATTAAAATAATTAAAATAAGATTAAAATAATATTTATGTGAAAAAAGGGCATAAGTGTAATTATATAAAAAGTTTGAGGAAAAAATGGTAATTTTGTGCATATGTGTGTTAAGGATGGTTAATAAGGGTAAAAATGTAAATAAATGGTTAAATATAAAAATTGGCCACTTTATAGGGGTAAAAATGTAATTTGGAATGTAAACTAAATTTGGCATGTAAACTAAGGGTAAAATTATAATATTAGTGAAAATAATTAAACTAGTGGCATAATGGTAATATTAGTGAATTTAAAATGAACTATTGGCATAAATGTAATTTTGGTGAAATATAAATGAACTAAGGGTAATTTCGTCATTTTGAAAAAGTTTAAGGGTATATATGTAATTTTACCATAAGTTAAGGGTAAAATTGTAACTATGAATATTTAAATGTTATTATTTATTGAATATTATTTATGCATGTGAAATTAGTTTAGTGAAAATTTATGAAATTGCAATCACCACTGGGCATATTTAATGCTCAACACGTAGTTTTATTTGACTGCGTGTAGGTACTCCGTAGGATTTTAGAGCAGTGCATACCTCACACATTTTGGAAGTGGTATTGAAGAGTATTATTTGGAATACTAAGTAAGTTAAGATTTTGGCATGTATGTTTCTTATAATATTATTTTGGGTTTTGGTTTGTAATAGATTATTATAACTGTCATTAGGTTATGTGTGTAGTAGTTTCATTGCATGTGACTGTCTGTGAATGAGTATTGGGCATGCCTAATAATTGGTAAAAATTAAGTTAATACCATTGGTAAAGTAAAATATAGATTTCCAACTTAAAAGAAAACTGACCAAATGAATAATAATTTAGACAGTTATAGGTCAATTGGCATAATTGATAACGAATTAAAATAGTAATATTAAGTTTGATGATTAATTAATAATTGTTAATAGATTTAAGTAAATTGATTTTTCATACAGTATTATTTATATGGAACTATTCATACGGTATAAAAAAAAAATTTTACCGGTTTTAATTAATTGTCTATTTAATAACCTGATTAGTTTAATTAGGTTAACCGGATTAAAATGAACAGTAACTTAATCGTATAGTAAAGTATTAGAGTGTATATTAGTTCAGCGCAGTGGCACCCGGTATCCGTATCACATACGGGTCTAGGGTGTTACACAAAATAAATTATTACATTAATTTATTATAGTATATCATTATGTCAACATAATAAGACTTCACATAATTCATTCTTTTCTTACTAAACCATCTTTATTTTACTACTTATTTATTTCTATTACCATTCATGCCATAATTCAACTAAAAATACACATTTAACTTTATTTGCAATATAAAAATAATATACTAATTTACTCTAAAATATTAATTTATGCTCAATAAATTCTAAATAAATTATCATACACTCAATTATTATCGTATATTCATTTTATGCTATTGTATTTAGTAAATAAACCAATTAGACAATATTTTTCCCATGTTAACCTTTCGACCAACTCACTAATATTACCATTAAAATTCTATGTCACTCATTTATCATCATTTAAGTTAGTTTGCATCTTAACTTACATGCATACCTTACTAATTTACATATATACACAAAATATACCCTAATGTTCTTAGGTATACCCTTCGGTCAACCTTAAGTCCTTGCCATACCATTTATTTTTTCTTAATTTAAACCTTTAATTCTTCATTCCTATCATCCCAAAGCATGTCTATAACATTTATTTCAATTAAACACACATTATTCATATAGTTACCATTAAAACATAACCTAAAATCAACTTAAAACAATGGAAATCAGTGGATTTTGTAACCACTAACCTCGATTCTTTGTTTTACTCCTCTTGAACTTCTTTTCCTTTCCTTTTTCCCCTTGGAGTACCTTCACCCTCTTTGTTCCGTAAGGGTGGCCGAATTCCCCATCAAAGAAAACCAAGGCTAAACTTCTTTCTTTTTACAATATAATGGCATAAACATAACCTACACACCCTAAATTACATCTTAGAACCCTTAAATAAAAGTTCCCCCAACAATTTCTCTTACCATAATTTGCACCCTAATCTTTGCACACTTGAATTTTCCCAAATATTTCACTCAAATTGAAGATTAGAAGTTGTAATAATGTTTTAGAGGGGCCAAAAATTAGTATAGGAGGCTTAATTTAGTGAGAATTTAGAAGAAGAAATGAAGAAATTTGAGAGGAAAAGGGAGAGAGCACTTCGGCCTTGAAGGAAGAAGAAGAGGGGGGAAGATTTCTGGAGTTCTCTCCAGATTTTTGATTTTTTAACCCCTAAATACCCTGTTTTTTGGGCTAGGCCAGTTCAACCAAAGTGGTTGGACCCAAAATTAAGCCCATTTTCAATTTTTAGCCCATTTACCAAACTGAATTTTATTTCTCTCTCTCCTGACCTCAAATTCACTCAAAATGAATTCCATAATTCTCAAAATAATAAATTAAGCCTCAACAAAAATTTTCAGCCCAATCAAAATCCGTTCCCGGGACTAGTTCACTCTAATAGGTCCGAATTGACAATTTTCAGTGTTACCGTAAAATTAATTTTTCATTACCAAAAGTTTCTAAATATTATTATAAGCTTTTCCATACTCTTAAAATAATTTTTGGAGGTCATTTACTATTTTTAGAGGCCCGGTCAAACCTTGGTCAAATCGGGTTCCCTAAATACGGTCCAAGGCTTTTCTTATTTTTGACTTTTGGGGACCTATTTAAACTCATTTTCACTCCCAATTTTACCACTGGGATAGTTCAACAACTCTTTTATTTGTTATGATTTCATGTGATTATATGCATGTTATAGGAGTTGTTATGGGTTTTAAAGTGTGTTTGCTGAAAGTGTTGTTTTGGGTTGTCTTTGAACGCCCAAAGCAGAGCAATTTGCGTGTGTTTTTGGTCTCACACGGCGGTATTTTTTTCTTGCTCGCCGTGTGTACATGCCCAGTTGTGATTTTTTGCCTGTGTTTTTGTCACACCCCAAAATGGCCCTAGTCGGAATTTGCATGCGAAGTCGGGATCGGAAGGGTATTTCGGTAATTTTTGTGTTTGAGAAATTTGGATATTAAGGATTTAATGGTAGGTATGTAATTAAGTAAGTGAGTGAAGTGTAATTTGTCTAAGGACTAAAGAGCAATAATGGAATTTGGAAAAGTTAAGTGGATTGTGTGGTCATATTAGGATCTGCCATGTGGGTTTTTAGGTGAGCATTGAAAGAAGAAAAAGAAAAGAAAGAGAAAGAGAGAGAGGGAACAGAGATTGCATTTCCCGTTCGTCCCTCTCTCACGCTCCTCCTTCTTCTTCTCTTCTCCCTTCTCTGCTTTTCCTTTCTTTCTCATTTCGCTGGAGTTGTGTTTGGCTTGAAGTGAGGCTGTTTGAAGAGGTAAGCTGGTTTAAGGTGTTCTACGTGTTGTGTTTCTTCTTCTTCTTCATCTACTGGTTTTATTTTCAGTTAGGGTTTTGAGGAGTAATTGTGGGTTTTGTTTGTGCAAGCTTGGGATTGTAAGAAGAAGCAAAGTAAAGGCAAGGGAAGGGTTGAGGATTGAAGCTGGAAGCCTGATTTTGGATTGTCATTTTGAGGTTTGGGAGTTTTGCTTACTGCATGTGAAATCCTGTGTGTTTTTGCCCTAACTCTCACTTAGGATGTATATGTATTTGCATTTCTGGAATTTGGTGTATTTGGCATGTGTTTATGCATGTTTATGTGAACAAATGTGTTAGTAATGCATGATAGGGTTTGAATTGAAGTTCTGAGTTTAGGTTTTGAACTTACTGTAACTTTTAGGTTTTATGTTCTTAAATGGATTAAATCTGTTTAGGCATGATCTTAGTTGATTTGATTATTGAATTAAGCTTGTGTTATGTCAATTTGATGTTTGGAAGATCGATGGGAAGGTAAGATGAGTTTGGTTGTGTTTTGAATCAAATTGAAAATGATTTTTATCGAGTTCTTGATTTTTGGGTAAACTGGGAATGGAAAATCGCGTCTGTGTAGAATTTCCATTTCCAGTATGTGTTGGGAATTTCTGTGAGAGGAGAGTCACGTCTCGTGATTTAGAGTCACGACGTGACTCTGGTAAAGGCAGGCGTGACTCCAGTCGCGAAGCGTGACTCCTCTCTCTGTGAGAGGGAAGTCACGTCTCGTGACTCATGTGAAGGGCAAGCCTTACGAAGCGTGACTGTTTCTCTCTGTGAGAGGAAAGTCACGTCCCGTGACATAGAGTCACGGCGTGATTCTTGTGAAGCCAAGCGTGACAAAGAGTCACGTCCCGTGACTCTCTAGCAGGTCACGAGACGTGACACTAGGTCACGACGTGACCTTCCTGAGGTCAGTCCCGAGTCGTGACACGGCTCGTGACCGACCCCTCTTCAGCTCCTTTTTCCGATTTCGCCCAGTTTTAACCAAAATGATTTTCCTATTTCTTCTATATGGGTCTTCACTGCTGTATAATTTATGTCAGACTGTTATATGCTCCTGTATGGCTTTTATGTTTTGCTTTGTTCCCCCACATGACTAGTTTTCTTGTAATTGACTTTCAAATGCTTTTATGACCTTTTTCCCCTATTGTGATGCATATTCTTGATAGGACTCTTCTCTTAGAATAATCTGCCATGTCTAAGTGTATATCGTATCTTTCCTGATTAATATTATGTGTTTATACTCATTGGCATAGTATGATTATCCCATGTGTTCCTGATATGCTTTAGTATTATGTTTAGTACTTAATGTGATTGATTGAATTGTTACATGCTTCGGAATATGACTTGTATGAACTTTGATTGATATTATGCTTTAGCCTTTGAACTCAATGTGTTATGATTAAATGTAATTTGGACTATGCATGATTTATATTTAGTTATCGTCACTTGATGCATGATTAGGTTTTGTATTGTCAGTGTTTCGTATGTTAGGGCTTTTATACCTGATTCTTGGCATGCTTTAGAACAGTGTTTTAATGTTAAAGTATATTGACTGTATTATGTTTTGCAATGGGAATTGTATGATATATGATCAGCTTTATGAGCATATTTATATGTCTATCGTTCTCTAGTTTATGCATGATGTATATATATTTATGCGCTATGCGATTCGAAGCGTGAATTATTTTATGCATGACCTGCGAGAGTCAGTCTAGTGGATAGTTAGGCATGCCTAATAGAGTCTTTCAGTAGCTGCAGCGCCCTTCGAACGTTTGGACCCCGATCAGGTCCCCCGTATGGTTCCTCGCGAACCCCCCATCTGTACGGATCTTCGTGATCCTTTTTAATGTATTTGGATCGGGTTAAGATCCCCCATCAGTGAAATGCTTTGTGACAAAATAAAATGGTTTTCGATTGGTACCCGTAAGGTACTATCTGTACACTCGTTATCCACTATTGTGAGTCAGCAGGTGTTTTATTAGTTTCTGTTATTTTGAAATAACCATAAGAGAGTGATATCCGTTTGAGCATGTTAAGGATTTCAGGAATCAGTTATTTGTATTTGAATGTGACTATGGGTTTTAAATGTATGTCTGTATTATGTTAGCATGATTTTATAGTTAACATGATTATCTGTACTTATCATATGATTTGTTATAAGTTTCTGAATGCTTTGAAATGATTCGACTGATGTATTTAAGTATATGACTTAAGCATAGTTTCGTTATATATTAGCATGTGAATCAAAGCAGTTATGGCGGTAAGTATGTAATGTTTAACTGTACTTTCTGCATGATGATGATATGAATGTGATGTTATGTACTTATGCTTTCAGTCTTGGATTTTAGAGTGTTTCGCATGATATGTTATATATTAGAGTTGCGCAGCGGTATTGTGATGCTCTAAATGTTATCCTTTGGATATTTGACTAGTGTGTATGCTTAACATGATGATTGGGTTGTCAGTTCAGGCGTGGGTACTTAGTGATATTTAATGCATGTGTATAGCTCTTGTGACTCCGCATGGTAAGATGCTATCATTTGATACCCATGTAGGTTTATGCATGAGTTATAGTATGTAGTTCGGCATGATGATATTTGTATCGTATATTGTATGATGTCTGTATTGGTATATCCTGGACATGAGTTTATGGTCTGTTTGTGAGTTATCGATTGAATGCCTTTATTGTGCAGCCTGATTATTGATATGCTATGAATATCCGCATTTGCCATTTGAATGTGTTATGCCTTGGCGACCATTGTGAATGGCCATCCATATTCTTGTGTGTTCTCCCCACTAAGCGTTTATCGCTTAGCACGGATTTCCTTTCCGTGCAGGTGGCAGGTTTGGTTCTGTTCGAGTTACGCTTCTGCAGGGTCGGCCACGTAGGAGTTAGAGTTCTGTATTTTGGTTCAGCTTCTGTATTTCAGCTTTTGATTTTTTGTAATATTGTATATGTAATAGTTAGTATGTTTTTATGTTTAGTTATTCCTTTGTTTTATTATTTTGCTTATGCTTTTGTCGAATGGTCATATGCATGCTTCTGTGTATGCTTCTGCTTAATGTCTGCATATGCGTGAGTTATTGCATGTTCAGTCTATACCGCAAGGTAAGTCAAGGTAAGTTTTTATTTAACCCATATTTCTGTATGCATGTTATGTATGAATGTATGCTTCCGCATTGTACATGTGTATATCTGTATATGTGAGCGTCGTGTAGCGCGTCCGTCGGCGTCCTTCCAACGGGGATGGCGATGGGGGTGTTACAGTTAGTGGTATCAGAGCCCAGGTTTGTTGGTTCTGGGTGTGTTGTTTGTTATGTGTTGAGTCTTTGCATGAGAGTCGGTTTTGTGTCGTGGCCTAATGCAGATGCGTCTTGTTTTGTGTCATGTCTAGATGGAGTCTGATCCTAGTGAGAATGTGGGCGAGACAACAGAAGGTGTGAACCGAGTTAATGCTGATCAGGATGTTTCAGAGCATCTTCCAGTTGAAGATTCTGGTCGGGTTTCTGAGGATAGGGCTCTTGTACAAGGGTTGATTCGGATTTTGGATAGATTGACTGCTCCTTGTGTTTCTCAAGATTTTGTTCAGCATGTTCCTCAGAAGAGAAAAGGATCGGTTAGTGAAGTGCCAGCAGGGAAGAGGGTTCGAGAACCTTCAGCGTGTCAACAATGTCAGAAGCAACATGGGAATAAGTGTAAGAAGTGGGTACCGTCAGTATGTCAGCATTGCCAGAAGCGACATCGTGGTCCATGTCGGAAGCTTTCAGGTGCTTGTTTCAGGTGTGGCAGTATGGAACACCGGATTGCCGATTGTCCTAAGAAGAGGAATGAGAGTCTAGCTGGGCAAGCTAGAAAGGATGTGGAGGATTTGCTCAGATCTTCTCGAGTGTCTTCAGAGTTTGTAGCATCTAGCAAGGATTCGAAGGAGACCGCAGGTTCTTCTGGTAAGTTACTTTGCAAGCTTTTATTTAAGTAAGTTTTGTTTGTTTGGGTTGTGTGGATGTAAGTGTTTCGCTGTGAATTTCGAGGACGAAATTCTTTTAGGAGGGAAGAGTTGTCACACCCCAAAATGGCCCTAGTCGGAATTTGCATGCGAAGTCGGGATCGGAAGGGTATTTCGGTAATTTTTGTGTTTGAGAAATTTGGATGTTAAGGATTTAATGGCAGGTATGTAATTAAGTAAGTGAGTGAAGTGTAATTTGTCTAAGGACTAAAGAGCAATAATGGAATTTGGAAAAGTTAAGTGGATTGTGTGGTCGTATTAGGATCTGCCATGTGGGTTTTTAGGTGAGCATTGAAAGAAGAAAAAGAAAAGAAAGAGAAAGAGAGAGAGGGAACAGAGATTGCATTTCCCGTTCGTCCCTCTCTCACGCTCCTCCTTCTTCTTCTCTTCTCCCTTCTCTGCTTTTCCTTTCTTTCTCATTTCGCTGGAGTTGTGTTTGGCTTGAAGTGAGGCTGTTTGAAGAGGTAAGCTGGTTTAAGGTGTTCTACGTGTTGTGTTTCTTCTTCTTCTTCATCTACTGGTTTTATTTTCAGTTAGGGTTTTGAGGAGTAATTGTGGGTTTTGTTTGTTCAAGCTTGGGATTGTAAGAAGAAGCAAAGTAAAGGCAAGGGAAGGGTTGAGGATTGAAGCTGGAAGCCTGATTTTGGATTGTCATTTTGAGGTTTGGGAGTTTTGCTTACTGCATGTGAAATCCTGTGTGTTTTTGCCCTAACTCTCACTTAGGATGTATATGTATTTGCATTTCTGGAATTTGGTGTATTTGGCATGTGTTTATGCATGTTTATGTGAACAAATGTGTTAGTAATGCATGATAGGGTTTGAATTGAAGTTCTGAGTTTAGGTTTTGAACTTACAGTAACTTTTAGGTTTTATGTTCTTAAATGGATTAAATCTGTTTAGGCATGATCTTAGTTGATTTGATTATTGAATTAAGCTTGTGTTATGTTAATTTGATGTTTGGAAGATCGATGGGAAGGTAAGATGAGTTTGGTTGTGTTTTGAATCAAATTGAAAATGATTTTTATCGAGTTCTTGATTTTTGGGTAAACTGGGAATGGAAAATCGCGTCTGTGTAGAATTTCCATTTCCAGTGTGTGTTGGGAATTTCTGTGAGAGGAGAGTCACGTCTCGTGACTTAGAGTCACGACGTGACTCTGGTAAAGGCAGGCGTGACTCCAGTCGCGAAGCGTGACTCCTCTCTCTGTGAGAGGGAAGTCACGTCTCGTGACTCATGTGAAGGGCAAGCCTTACGAAGCGTGACTGTTTCTCTCTGTGAGAGGAAAGTCACGTCCCGTGACATAGAGTCACGGCGTGATTCTTGTGAAGCCAAGCGTGACAAAGAGTCACGTCCCGTGACTCTCTAGCAGGTCACGAGACGTGACACTAGGTCACGACGTGACCTTCCTGAGGTCAGTCCCGAGTCGTGACACGGCTCGTGACCGACCCCTCTTCAGCTCCTTTTTCCGATTTCGCCCAGTTTTAACCAAAATGATTTTCCTATTTCTTCTATATGGGTCTTCACTGCTGTATAATTTATGTCAGACTGTTATATGCTCCTGTATGGCTTTTCTGTTTTGCTTTGTTCCCCCACATGACTAGTTTTCTTGTAATTGACTTTCAAATGCTTTTATGACCTTTTTCCCCTATTGTGATGCATATTCTTGATAGGACTCTTCTCTTAGAATAATCTGCCATGTCTAAGTGTATATCGTATCTTTCCTGATTAATATTATGTGTTTATACTCATTGGCATAGTATGATTATCCCATGTGTTCCTGATATGCTTTAGTATTATGTTTAGTACTTAATGTGATTGATTGAATTGTTACATGCTTCGGAATATGACTTGTATGAACTTTGATTGATATTATGCTTTAGCCTTTGAACTCAATGTGTTATGATTAAATGTAATTTGGACTATGCATGATTTATATTTAGTTATCGTCACTTGATGCATGATTAGGTTTTGTATTGTCAGTGTTTCGTATGTTAGGGCTTTTATACCTGATTCTTGTCATGCTTTAGAACAGTGTTTTAATGTTAAAGTATATTGACTGTATTATGTTTTGCAATGGGAATTGTATGATATATGATCAGCTTTATGAGCATATTTATATGTCTATCGTTCTCTAGTTTATGCATGATGTATATATATTTATGCGCTATGCGATTCGAAGCGTGAATTGTTTTATGCATGACCTGCGAGAGTCAGTCTAGTGGATAGTTAGGCATGCCTAATAGAGTCTTTCAGTAGCTGCAGCGCCCTTCGAACGTTTGGACCCCGATCAGGTCCCCCGTATGGTTCCTCGCAAACCCCCCATCTGTACGGATCTTCGTGATCCTTTTTAATGTATTTGGATCGGGTTAAGATCCCCCATCAGTGAAATGCTTTGTGACAAAATAAAATGGTTTTCGATTGGTACCCGTAAGGTACTATCTGTACACTCGTTATCCACTATTGTGAGTCAGCAGGTGTTTTATTGGTTTATGTTATTTTGAAATAACCATAAGAGAGTGATATCCGTTTGAGCATGTTAAGGATTTCAGGAATCAGTTATTTGTATTTGAATGTGACTATGGGTTTTAAATATATGTCTGTATTATGTCAGCATGATTTTATAGTTAACATGATTATCTGTACTTATCATATGATTTGTTATAAGTTTCTGAATGCTTTGAAATGATTCGACTGATGTATTTAAGTATATGACTTAAGCATAGTTTCGTTATATATTAGCATGTGAATCGAAGCTGTTATGGCGGTAAGTATGTAATGTTTAACTGTACTTTCTGCATGATGATGATATGAATGTGATGTTATGTACTTATGCTTTCAGTCTCAGATTTTAGAGTGTTTCGCATGATATGTTATATATTAGAGTTGCGCAGCGGTATTGTGATGCTCTAAATGTTATCCTTTGGATATTTGACTAGTGTGTATGCTTAACATGATGATTGGGTTGTCAGTTCAGGCGTGGGTACTTAGTGATATTTAATGCATGTGTATAGCTCTTGTGACTCTGCATGGTAAGATGCTATCATTTGATACCCATGTAGGTTTATGCATGAGTTATAGTATGCAGTTCGGCATGATGATATTTGTATCGTATATTGTATGATGTCTGTATTGGTATATCCTGGACATGAGTTTATGGTCTGTTTGTGAGTTATCGATTGAATGCCTTTATTGTGCAGCCTGATTATTGATATGCTATGAATATCCGCATTTGCCATTTGAATGTGTTATGCCTTGGCGACCATTGTGAATGGCCGTCCATATTCTTGTGTGTTCTCCCCACTAAGCGTTTATCGCTTAGCACGGATTTCCTTTCCGTGCAGGTGGCAGGTTTGGTTCTGTTCGAGTTACGCTTCTGCAGGGTCGGCCATGTAGGAGTTAGAGTTCTGTATTTTGGTTCAGCTTCTGTATTTCAGCTTTTGATTTTTTGTAATATTGTATATGTAATAGTTAGTATGTTTTTATGTTTAGTTATTCCTTTGTTTTATTATTTTGCTTATGCTTTTGTCGAATGGTCATATGCATGCTTCTGTGTATGCTTCTGCTTAATGTCTGCATATGCGTGAGTTATTGCATGTTCAGTCTGTACCGCAAGGTAAGTCAAGGTAAGTTTTTATTTAACCCATATTTCTGTATGCATGTTATGTATGAATGTATGCTTCCGCATTGTACATGTGTATATCTGTATATGTGAGCGTCGTGTAGCGCGTCCGTCGGCGTCCTTCCAACGGGGACGGCGATGGGGGTGTTACAGTTTTGGCTTCACACGGTGGTAAGGACGAGCCTGACCGGCGTGTGAGTATGCTAAAAAATTTGAGGTTTGGTTGTCCGTGGCTTCACATGGCGGTAAGGGTAAACCTGACTGCCGTGTAAAGTGCTTCTGGACTATGAATTTGACAGTTCATCTGTTTACACGGCAGTAAGACATTATCTGACCACCGTGTAAATTGATTCCAAACTGATGAACTGTTGCGGGATCAATTCGCACAGCGGTATGGATTTTCCTAACCGCCTTGTAAAATGATTATGTCCTGTTGGTTTGTGGGTAGTGTCGTTCACACGGAGGTTTGATTTTTCTTACCACCGTGTGGATTTCACACGGCGGTATGACTTGGCCTGCCCACCTTGTGGAAGTGTTCTGTGTAAATGTTAAAGAGTTATTTGTGTATAAGTTATTCGAATATGTTATATGTATACTTTAATGTATATAAAGAATAAAATTGTTTGTAACCCTGAAGGGTCAAGGTAGTGGGTAAATAAGCATGCTTATAAAGGGTTAAAGTGCAGCAGCTAGTGTTACACTGTTTGTGTCCAGATTTTGATAACTTGGGGTATTCAAATGTTTGAGTTCAGTCTCTATATGTTTGACACTATTTGTCAGTATCTAGAGTACCCATATCCACCATAGATGTGAATTCAGGCTATTAAATGTTCTGTATTGTAATTGAGATGTAGTGGATGCAATAGTGAGAAACGATGTAAAGGAGAAGATTTTCAAAACAATTTTAAGACAGAGAGGTCTGTCGCGCTCACAACAGACAAGTCCCAGGAGACAATCACGAGTCGTGGTCACTGTCACGACTCGTGAAGGCAACCCAAAGCATAACAAAAGAATAGAGGAAGGCAGGAATAGGGGTGGGAGTTGTCACGACTCATGCTAGTCAGCACGAGTCGTGCTCCCTACGCCGAACGGGCTCTCATGCCGAACGGGCTCTCAGCACGAGTCGTGCTTCCCAGCACTAGTCGTGCTCCCTACACCGAACGTGCTCTCAAGCCGAGCGAGATCTCATGCTGAGCTCTCGGACACGCGGTCGGATGCACTTATGCATGACGCATGCACAAATGTATGACTCGTGATCCCCAGCTCCTCGCCAAGAACTGCAAAAATTCTCTAATCCAAAATTCATACCCAAAACCACTCAAACATGCAATAACACATACCTCATCACTCAAATGCATTCCAAAACATGCTCATAATCAAAATACACTCAATTTACACTAATTTACACAAGCAATCCAACTGGAAATACTAAAATACAGAGCAAGAACTTCAAGAACAGAGCTTTCACTAATTCAAGTAATTTCACTATAACACTCATAAACATTCATCTCAATTACTAACATGCATTACCATCAATCTTACCCAAACTAACACATGCATATACACATGCTAAACCATTCAAAATTCTAGAAATCAAACACCACACACACACACACGTGATCCAAAAGAGAAAGAGGCAAAACAAAACTCCCAAACCATGCACAACCAACAAGCAAACTCCCAAACCTCTTTGAAGCTCAAAACCCAACTCTTCTTCAAGCTTGAACCTTTTCCTTGCCCTTACTCTTCTTCTTGCACAAACAAACCCAGAAATTCACTTAACCAAAACCCTAAATTCCCAAAATCTCAAGCAAATCAAAGAGAAGAACAAGACTAGCATACAAGCAACCAAAACTAAACACTTACCTCTTCAATCCAGCTTCCAAACTCTACCAAAAACACCCACAATCTTGTAAAAACACTAGCCAAGAAGAACAAGGAGGCAAGGTAGAAAATAAAGAAGAAAAGAGGAAGAGATGTTGGGTTTCAACGGAATTAAATCACATTAAACGCAGCGGAAAAATTCGAAACCCGAAATAGGATCCAAGTAGATTCGATTAATTCAAAAAGGAAGAGATTGAATCACTAACCTTTAGAACGAAATAACTCTTTAATCCGGACTGAAGACGCTGCCTTTACGCGAACGTCCTCTATCGGTATCCACACGCACGAACAAATGAGCAGGAGTCGCAGGGGTGCTAGCTCCCTTGAATGCGAATGGATTTCTTTTCTTTCTTTCTCAAAGAATAATGGTGGCTCTGTTCTGTTTTCTTTTCTTTCTTTCTCAAAGAAGAACGATAGCACTGTTTTTCTTTTCTTTCTTTCTCAAAGATGATGATTACAGCCACTCTAATCCTAGTTATTTAGAATAATGTGATTAGTGTTTCTATTAGGGTTAAACTCTTTTTATTAACATATATCCCATATATAACTGTATATTTATTTCAAATCTTTTTCCTCTTAGGAAAAGATAAATGATGATATTATCTCTTAATTCAAAATTAAGATATAATATATATATATATACATATATTTATATATATATATTTATTTATTTATTTATTATTCTAAATAATAAGAAATAATATATTAATACATATTATTATCTAATATTCAAAATAAGAGATATTTATATGCATAAATATATATATATAAATATGTAATTTCGAAATTAAATATAAATACCTATATTTATATTTTATTTCGAAATAACCCAATAAAATCCATTCTGTTCATTTTGCTCTTGGTGTGTGACCCAATAGGTTTATATTATGTTGGCAGTGGGCCTAATCCCATAAAAGCCCACAAGTCATAATTGGTCTCTAGCAAGACATTATGACTACCCAAATAATATAAATATCGTTAGTCCGATTTTAACCTTGCAATAGAACATGTTATTATCCTTCTGTCACACGATATCTTGTTTGAACATAAGTCATGGTCCATGTCAAACTTAAATTGTTCAAACATATAATTTCTCGATCACCAAGTAGACTGATAAATTCAAATGACATTGATCACACTATCAATTCATTTGAGCACGGCCATGCATTTTTACAGTCCTACTTATCGAGGGGCCCAATAGATATCTCTCTCATAAGAGAGGGACAAATTCCATCTTGATTATTCACTTTCTTCCGCATAATTCTCATTATGTCCGATCATAAACTTTATAATTATCCGATTAAAGATAACGTTTGATTATGTCAAAACATAATGATCCTTATGTAGGAAACTATGATAACCTCAGGTCAAAGGATTCAATAATATATCTATTATAAGAACACTTATGACATTAACCCATGAAGTGATCTTATAGTGGGTCTATCCAGTACTTTGTTCTCTAGCAAGTACATATAGATTTGATTTATATCAACATATATAATCATCCCATGATTATCAATGCAAATCTATACTAGTCTTAATTTATCTTTATGCCCTTTATTAATAAATGACTAGGGACAACATGAATAACGTTGTTATTCATAAACATTACAATAATGTAACATGCCAATAATATCAATACGAAGAAAACCATTATATAAATGAAAAAGTAATGATTACATCAAGGTCCAAATGCTTGGCCTAGGGCATAACCACTAACAATCTCCCACTTGCACTAGGCCCAATCATAGATATATATAATACCCATTGATCTAGTATGTCCATCATGTTTGGCTTGTGGGAGAGCTTTGGTAAGTGGATCGGCGATGTTATCATCAGTAGGTACTCTGCATATCTTGACGTCTCCTCTCTCAATTATTTCTCGAATGAGATGAAAACGCCTGAGTATATGTTTTGATCTCTGGTGAGATCTAGGCTCCTTAGCCTGTGCAATAGCACCATTGTTGTCACAATAAAGATCCACTGGGTTGCTGATACTAGGTACTACTCCCAATTCAGCAATGAATTTCTTGATCCATACTGCTTCTTTAGCCGCATCTGATGCTGCTATATACTCAGCTTCTGTTGTATAATCAGCGACAGTGCTTTGTTTAGAACTTTTCCAGCTTACAGCACCTCCATTTAACACAAACACATATCCTGACTGCGATCTAAAGTCATCTTTGTCAGATTGGAAGCTTGCATCTGTATAACCATTTATTACTAGCTCATCTTCCAATCCTCCATATATTAAGAATGCATCTTTAGTTCTTCTTAAGTACTTAAGAATATTCTTAACAGCTGTCCAGTGACTTTCACCGGGATTTGACTGGTATCTGCTCGTCATGCTCAAAGCATACGAAACGTCTGGTCGAGTACATAACATGGCATACATGATTGATCCTATAGCCGAAGCATAAGGAATCATACTCATGCGATCTTGCTCATCAGATGTTATTGGACATTGAGTCTTGCTAAGAGTAATGCCATGAGACATTGGCAAAAATCCTCTCTTGGAATTTTGCATACTGAATCTATTTAGCACCTTATCTATATAAGTGCTTTGACTCAGACCAATTATCCTTTTAGATCTATCCCTGTAGATCTTAATCCCAAGGATATAGGCAGCTTTGCCCAAATCTTTCATTGAAAAAGATTTCCCTAACCATTCTTTTGTCTTTTGCATGATAGGGATGTCATTTCCAATGAGTAATATGTCATCGACATATAACACAAGAAACATCATAGCGCTCCCACTAGCCTTCTTATATACACAAGGTTCATCCTCATTTTTGATAAACCCAAACTCTTTGACTGTTTCATCAAAACGAAGATTCCAGCTCCGAGAAGCTTGCTTCAATCCATAAATGGATCGTTGCAGCTTACATACCTTCTTAGAATTCTCAGGATGGACAAAACCCTCAGGTTGTGTCATGTACACATCCTCAAGTAAGTTTCCATTAAGAAACGCTGTTTTGACATCCATTTGCCATATCTCATAGTCATAATATGCAGTAATGGCAATAAGAATTCTTATAGACTTAAGCATTGCGACTGGTGAAAAGGTTTCATCATAGTCAATACCATGAGTTTGTTTGAATCCTTTTGCAACAAGTCTTGCTTTAAAGGTATTTATTTTGCCATCCATGTCGGTTTTCTTTTTGAAAACCCATTTGCACCCAATGGTTTTAATTCCTTCAGGTGGATCAATCAAGTTCCAAACTTGATTATCATACATGGATTGCATCTCAGACTTTATGGCTTCTAGCCATTTCTGAGATTCCGGACCTGACACGGCATCTTGATAGGTAGTAGGCTCATCTTGATCCATGAGCATTACTTCACGACTATCTGTCACGAGAAATCCATATCTCTCGGGTTGAAGTCGTGTCCTATCAGATCTACGTGGTACTTGTGTAACAGGTACAGGTTCCACAACAGGTTGTGAAACTTGTTGAGTTTCCACCAATGGTTCAATGTTTTCTTGTGGTTCTTGAATTTCTTCAAGTTGTACTTTACTCCCACTGGTTCTTTTAGAAATGAATTCTTTTTCTAGAAAGACACCATTTCGAGCAACAAACACTTTGTTCTCAGAAGGATTGTAAAAGTAATATCCTTTAGTTTCCTTAGGATATCCCACAAAAAGACATTTATCAGATTTTGGTGCTAATTTATCTGAGACTTGTCGTTTGACGTAAGCCTCACAGCCCCAAATCTTTAGAAAAGACAAATTAGGAATTTTCCTAGTCCATATCTCATATGGTGTCTTTTCAACCGCTTTAGATGGAACTCGATTCAAAGTGAATGCGGCTGTTTCTAATGCATAACCCCAAAAGGATAATGGAAGATCTGTTTGACTCATCATAGATCGAACCATATCTAATAAAGTTCGATTCCTCCTTTCAGATACACCATTCCATTGTGGTGTTCCTGGTGGAGTTAATTGTGAAACAATTCCACAATCTCTTAGATGATTATCAAACTCTTGGCTCAAATATTCACCACCTCGATCAGATCGAAGTGCTTTAATAGTTTTACCAAGTTGATTTTGTACTTCATTTTGAAAGGTTCTAAACATTTCAAATGATTCATGTTTATGTTTCATTAGATAGACATAGCCATATCTACTGAAATCATCAGTGAATGTAATGAAGTACTGAAATCCTCCCCTGGCATTTATGCTTAATGGGCCACATACATCAGAATGTACAAGGCCTAATAAGTCAGTGGCCCTTTCACTATGTCCAGTAAAAGGATCCTTTGTCATCTTGCCCAATAAACAAGATTCACAATTTTCAAATGATTCAAAATCAAATGATTGCAAAATTCCATCTGAATGGAGTTTAGCTATGCGTTTCTCATTTATATGACCAAGGCGACAATGCCATAAATATGTTGTATTTAAATCATTTGGTTTGGATTTCTTTGTACTTATGTTATAAATATCATGATTATTGGATGTTTCTAGGTTTAGGACATAAAGCCCACAATATGAATCAGCAATACCATAAAGCATATCATCATAATAAATGGAACATTTCTTATTCTTAATAAGAAAAGAAAAACCTTCATCATCCAAACTTGAAACTGAAATAATATTCCTACTCAAACTAGGAACATAATAGCAATTGTTCAACACTAACAAAAGCCCATTGGGCAAAGTCAACTCATAAGATCCTACAGCTAGAGCAGCAACTTTTGCTCCATTTCCAACTCGTAGGTCCACTTCACCCCTTTTCAGCTGCCTACTCCTTTTGAGTCCCTGCACATTTGTACAAATGTGAGATCCACATCCAATATCTAATACCCAGGAATTAGAAGTAGATAAGTTAATTTCTATAACATAAATACCTGAAGAAGTAGTCTCACCATTCTTCTTCTTCTTTAATTCTTCCAAGTAAAGCTTGCAATTCCTCTTCCAATGACCAGGTTCATTGCAGTGGAAGCAAACTCCTTCCTTTGGAGGTTTAACCTTGGGCTTGGGTTTGGGCTTAGGCTTACCACCAACTTTTGCCTTAGCCTTAGCCTTACCCTTGACTTTCATGCCTTTCCCTTTGTTGACCATCAGAACATGGCCAGGCTTTTTACTGATGCTTTGCTCAGCTGTTTTGAGCATGGCATGCAGCTCAGCTATTCATTTCTCCATATTATTCATGTTGTAGTTCATGACAAAATGGTCATAACTATCAGGCAATGAATTAAGGATCAAATCCGTTGCCAGTTCCAAACTGAGGGGAAATCCAAGCCTCTCAAGGTGATCAATGTAGCCCTTCATTTTCAAAACATGAGAGCTAACTGAAGCACCTTCAGCCATTTTGCAAGAATGCAAAGCTTTGGTAGTCTCATACCTTTCTTGCCTAGCCTGCTGTTGAAATGTTTGCTTCAGATGAGTACTCAACTCATAAGCTTCCATGTTTTCCAGATGCTTCTGAAGCTCTGGAGCCATGGTAGCTAACATTAGACAGCCAACATCCACAGAATCATCAACATGTTTCTTGAATTTCTCTTTGACTGCCCTTGTGGCATCAGCAGGTGGCTCATTGGGAATAGGCTCATCCAGCACATACAATTTCCTTTCTTGCTTAAGGACAATCCTCAAGTTTCTGAACCAGTCAAGGAAATTTGTGCCAGTTTCTTTAAGTTTGTCCTTCTCAAGAACAGATCGCAGTGACATAGCAGAAGTGTTATTTGATGCCATTAATCTACAAACATGCAAGATAAATTATATTAGTACCAATTTCATTTTAGGTTTTCTTATAAACTCCCACTAAAATAGTAACCCTCATTAATAATTACAATAATTATAATAATTTAGTGGGCTAAGATCCATATTTCACTTAACTCTAAGTCAGCTTTGGCATGACGCTTAAAGCTAAGTTATTTAGGTAGGTAGCTAATTTACCAATTATATCTTATATAACTCTTAGATCATTTATGGGATTTTGACATCATATGTCCCGGCATGTTATAATCCCATCTTATGCCCTTAGGCCCAAAACCGTTTTGATAGCCTAATTAAGTCTAACCATTTTAAACATATGAGTAGCACCATTACTCATCTTGCCTTACTAGGATAACCTAATGCACTTCGCTTTGGCAGAACCCACATTTTGGTGATCTTAGTCTTGACAAGTGTTTTAATAATGGGTGGCAAATGACTTAAAATTATGGTGAGGGATTTAGTTTTAACTTATGATGTCTAATTATTTATATACATCATGCATCAATTCATACATGCCATCTCATACACATATATAAACATTCATCGCATCACATACTAAGAACATATGCATAATATATATAAAACCGTGTCATAGCATGGCCAAATCTATATTGATCCTCATAAGCCAATATGAAGATCAAAGGTTAATCCTAGGTGTGAAAAATGGACTTGATCAAAATCTTCCATCTTGCACCTCCATCGCCATGAATTTGGATTGATCTCCATTGTTGCTCTTCGTCTTCATTACATTAATAATACAAAGATATCTTACTACAACTATTGAATAAAATAAAGATTACAACAAAATTAACGACACGCAGGTCGTATTTAAAATTACAAACCCTTAAAAGGATAAAATAAAATTCATCCACAAAAGGTTCAATTGGCCATGCTATGCACCATGCAAAGACACCATACATAAACATATTAAATCATATTTATTTCATATCATGCATAATATACCTTATTTCATAAATTGATATATTAAAATTACCGTTTGATAGTCATGAATAAAATATAAGGCGCTACGAAGAGGTAGCACGGCCATCATTTCTGTTGATGAGAAAACAATTCTGTTGATCATATCAGCCATCATTTAATCATGTTAAACAATTTAATATATACAGAATACCATCAATAAATAATTAACCAATAATCATTTAAAAGAGGAGGCTACGGATAGCTGCACAAGTCGTGCTCATGAGTCGTGCTTCATGAGCACGTCGTACTTAAGCAAGGCATCACGAGTCGTGCTTCATGAGCACGTCGTGAGCACGCCTGTATGATTACCAGAATCACATATGAAGATCACGACGTGATCCAATATCCGTCTCGTGACCGTATTCTCTGTCATAAAATTAAACGATTTTTTTGATCAAATCATCAATCGTTCAACAGACACAGAATAGGATCATTGAAATTTTCGTATTAAACACGTTAATACAATAAGTTAATCGCATTAACATAATCAATTAACACATAATTGAATTCGTAGCCCTTAGAAAACAAGATTATGTTTTTAACAGTGAAAACAGTAATCAATTATCAAAACCAGTGTATCGACATACATGCCAACAGAAGCAAAATTATACATATCACATACATATAAATTTGAATCAATCGAATATAAAAGTGGCTCTGATACCACTGTTGGGTTTCAACGGAATTAAATCACATTAAACGCAGCGGAAAAATTCGAAACCCGAAACAGGATCCAAGTAGATTCGATTGATTCAAAAAGGAAGAGATTGAATCACTAACCTTTAGAACGAAATAACTCTTTAATCCGGACTGAAGACGCTGCCTTTACGCGAACGTCCTCTATCGGTATCCACACGCACGAACAAATGAGCAGGAGTCGCAGGGGTGCTAGCTCCCTTGAATGCGAATGGATTTCTTTTCTTTCTTTCTCAAAGAATAATGGTGGCTCTGTTCTGTTTTCTTTTCTTTCTTTCTCAAAGAAGAACGATAGCACTGTTTTTCTTTCTTTCTTTCTCAAAGATGATGATTACAGCCACTCTAATCCTAGTTATTTAGAATAACGTGATTTGTGTTTCTATTAGGGTTAAACTCTTTTTATTAACATATATCCCATATATAACTGTATATATATTTCAAATCTTTTTCCTCTTAGGAAAAGATAAATGATGATATTATCTCTTAATTCAAAATTAAGATATAATATATATATATATACATATATTTATATATATATATTTATTTATTTATTTATTATTCTAAATAATAAGAAATAATATATTAATACATATTATTATCTCATATTCAAAATAAGAGATATTTATATGCATAATTATATATATATAAATATGTAATTTCGAAATTAAATATAAATACCTATATTTATATTTTATTCCGAAATAACCCAATAAAATCCATTCTGTTCATTTTGCTCTTGGTGTGTGACCCAATAGGTTTATATTATGTTGGCAGTGGGCCTAATCCCATAAAAGCCCACAAGTCATAATTGGTCTCTAGCAAGACATTATGACTACCCAAATAATATAAATATCGTTAGTCCGATTTTAACCTTGCAATAGAACATGTTATTATCCTTCTGTCACACGATATCTTGTTTGAACATAAGTCATGGTCCATGTCAAACTTAAATTGTTCAAACATATAATTTCTCGATCACCAAGTAGACTGATAAATTCAAATGACATTGATCACACTATCAATTCATTTGAGCACGGCCATGCATTTTTACAGTCCTACTTATCGAGGGGCCCAATAGATATCTCTCTCATAAGAGAGGGACAAATTCCATCTTGATTATTCACTTTCCTCCGCATAATTCTCATTATGTCCGATCATAAACTTTATAATTATCCGATTAAAGATAACGTTTGATTATGTCAAAACATAATGATCCTTATGTAGGAAACTATGATAACCTCAGGTCAAAGGATTCAATAATATATCTATTATAAGAACACTTATGACATTAACCCATGAAGTGATCTTATAGTGGGTCTATCCAGTACTTTGTTCTCTAGCAAGTACATATAGATTTGATTTATATCAACATATATAATCATCCCATGATTATCAATGCAAATCTATACTAGTCTTAATTTATCTTTATGCCCTTTATTGATAAATGACTAGGGACAACATGAATAACGTTGTTATTCATAAACATTACAATAATGTAACATGCCAATAATATCAATACGAAGAAAACCATTATATAAATGAAAAAGTAATGATTACATCAAGGTCCAAATGCTTGGCCTAGGGCATAACCACTAACAAGAGAAGCCAAGAGAGAGAGAGGAGAACGGGAAAGCAGAATTTTTTCTTTCTCTCTCTTTCTTTTCCCTTTTTCTTTCCTTCTCATTTAATGCCCACACCAACTCTTACTAGGTGTCCAATTCCCATTAGTCAAAAATAAAATATCTTCCCAAATATCACACTAAGTCCTTGGTTTTTCTCCACTTAGTCCTTGACAATCACCAAATGCTCACTAAAATAATTATTTATTTTCCCCAACTTTAATTCCTTTTTAATTTAGTCCTCAAAATAAATCCAATTCACTTGCACAATTACCGAAATACCCTCAATAAATCCAAATAACATGCAATTTTCAACTAGGCCCAATTTAGGTTTTTACAATCTCTCCCCCTTAAGAAATTTCGTCCTCGAAATTTCTCCGCTAACCACTTACAACCCAAAACACTAAAGCAAAACTCAACCCCAATATATATCAAATTAAAACTTACTAGAGGGATCTGCGGACTCCTTCACTTCCTTTCCGAGCACTGCAAAGGTTCTGGCTGAACCACCAGGAGATCCTTGATTCTCAAGTACCGCTGATGATGTTAGGTCAACTACTCTTCCCCCTCTACCTGCTTGCAAGGCCAGATTCTCTCTCTTCTTGGGGCAATCACCGAGCCAATATTCCTTGCTTCCACGCTTGAAACAGGCTCCCATAATTTTTTGACACTTACTCCGATGTCGCCTCTGATAGTGCTGACATATTAGTGCTTCCCGAATTCTCTTTCCTGCTGGCACTTCCTTACCTGATACTTTTCTTTTCTAAGATACCTTCTGAACGAAATCTTGAGAAGCCTGCGGAGCGGTCAATCTATTCACTAACTGTAGCAACCCTCGCACTAATGTCAAATAGCTAGAGGACACTCGGGAACACATTGACCAACTCTAATCGGGTTTACACTTTCCGTTGTCTTACCCACATTCTCACTCGGATCAGACTCCATCTAGACACTACAAAAGATAGCATATGCATTAGGCCATGACACAAGACCGACTCACATGCAATAACTCTACACTCAAAAAACCAAAGAAAAGACCAGAACCGACTAAACCGGTGCTCTGATACCACAAACTATAACACCCCGATACCCCCGTTGGAAGGATACCGGAGCGCCACGCACTCAGTACACAAACAAACACAATAAATATAAATACATAAGCGGAAGCATACGAAGAAACAAAAGAATATAACTTAATACATACATAATATAACATAAATATATATCATCCAAATATTACATAATTACATATGCCACTATACAAAAGATAATAATACATATACAAAAATACAGGAGCTGAATATAAAATAAAAACTCTAACTTCTAGTGGCCAACCCTGCAGATGCGCGATACGAACTGAACAAACCTGCCACCTACACGGAAAAACACCCGTGCTAAGCGATAAAGCTTAGTGGGGAGGAATAAAGACAAACGAGAACAAGTACACTAAATAGTAATACAAAAAGTCATGCTAAAATAATTATATGCATTAACAAACCAAAATCATCACATTAGCCAAGATCAGTCATACCAAAAGCATAATCACTAAATCAAGATGGATAAAAAATAATTGACACCAAAATATGAATAAATACTATCCCAAGCCACTCATCAAAACATAACACTGCATTAAACATAAACTCATACATCTCAAGCAATAGCCTGAATCTCACTAGCTGTGGATACGGGAGCACTGCACGATGCGAGATACTGAGAACAGTATCAGAAGTGGGAGACCGAAGCCTCAATCACACGCTGGAGATCGAAGCCTTAAAAACATTTTATCACTCACTAAGACCATGACAGAGGTCGACCGAAAGACCCAAATGGGGCCAACATAGGCAGCTGCACTCTTATATCCCTTTATAAGCATGCTTATCTATCTACTTCTTTGACACTTCAGGCTCAACTCACTCACTCGAAACATAACACTAAACAATACCAAAATCAATAGTCAAAACACTAGCATATCATTAATTATATACACAATCTAGAACAATCAACATACACTTGCACAAGATACAAAACATAACCCATACAATAGTGAGAAACCATGTAAAGGAGAAGATTTTCAAAATAATTTAAAGATAAAGAGGTCTATTACGAGTCCCATGAGACAATCACGAGTCGTGCTCACTGTCATGACTCATGAAGGCAACCCAACAAAGCATAACAAAAGAACAGAGGAAGGCAGGAATAGGGGCGGGAGTTATCACGACTCGTGCTAGCCAGCACTAGTCATGCTCCCTACGCCGAATGGGCTCTCAGCACGAGTCGTGCTCCCTACGCCGAACGGGCTCTCATGCCGAGCGGGCTCTTAGCACGAGTTATGCTCCCTACTCCGAACGGGCTCTCAAGCAAAGCAAAAACTCATGCCGAGCGAGATCTCATGCTGAGCGCTCGGACACGCGGTCGGATGCAATTATGCACGACTCATGCACAAGTGTACGACTCATGATCCCCAACTCCTAGCCAAGAACTGCAAAAATTCTCTAATCCAAAATTCATACCCAAAACCACTCAAACATGCAATAACACTTACCTCATCACTCAAATGCATTCCAAAACATGCTCATAATCAAAATACACTCAATTTACACTAATTTACACAATCAATCAAACTGGAAATACTAAAATACAGAGCAAGAACTTCAAGAACAGAGCTTTCACTAATTTAAGTAATTTCACTATAACACTCATAAACATTCATCTCAATCACTAACATGCATTACCATCAATCTTACCCAAACTAACACATGCATATACACATGCTAAACCATTCAAAATTCTAGAAATCAAACACCACACACACACGTGATCCAAAAGAGAAAGAGGCAAAATAAAATTGTAACACCCCCTCCGCCGTCCCCTTTGGAAGGGCACCGGCAGGTGCGCCACCCGATGCTCACTCACAACATACAAACAATAATAACTAAAAATCACATCATAAATAATTAAACATACTTATATACATTAACCAAGATATTCCATCTTAATTCTTTACAAAAAGTTACATGAGCCACTATACAAAAAATAATACATTTACAAAAAGAATTATAGGAGGAGATAACAAAAACAACTCTACTCCTATGTGGTCGACCTGCAGATGTGCGACATGAGCAAACTCCCAAAATCCTGTCACCTACACGGGACAAGAACCCGTGCTAAGCGATAATGCTTAGTGGGGAGGAAACAGACAACAAAAGAACTCTAAACAAGTACAAGTAATAACATGCATAAAAATGAATAAAGCATACACTTACCAAGTTCACTATAAAAGCAAGAAACAGAAATACATTATATAATCACTACATCCATTCAACTAGCGTACATGGTATAATTACGCTAATCGAAACCGATTCACTAAGGTAAAACAATTATCTCAAATAACAATACACTTCATAATCTATATACATAACACTACACAATAGCCTGAACTTCACTTGCGGTGGATACGGGAAAACAGTACACTAAAACTGGAGGCTAGGCCTCAACAGCATCACTAAGACCCTATTAGCGGGGTCATCGCTCAAAACTGGAGGCTAGGCCTCAACGGTATCACTAAAAACCTATAAGCGGGGTCATTGCCCTTTCAGAAAGTAAATATAGGCAGCTACACTCACTGACCCTTTATAAGCATGCTTATCTATCCATTATACTGACATTTCAGGCCAAACTCACTCACTCAAGTTGAAACATTTGACATAATTAGGTAAAACAAATAGATACATTGACATGCCCAAAAATTTTCATTATAAACTCAAATCATGTAATAATTGAAGTATAAATAAGTCTAAATCATGCACTAGAAAGAAAACATGTAGAACAAGACAAGAAGAGGACAATTCAGAATCAAAATAGGGCAAAAGAGAAGTCCTACTGTCGTGATTGCGACTGGGAGTCATGCTCACGATAGAGGAGAAGGCACTGCGGAGAACAGAGGGGAGGAGCACGACTAGTGCTCTGGGAGCACGACTCGTGCTGAGCACGACTAGTGCTCTGGGTGCACGACTCAGATGCCCTCTCTCTAAAATGCGCAGAAAACTCAATTGGCAGGAAAAAAATTGCTTCTGTCGTGATCGCAAACGACAAAGTCGCACTCATGACAGAAACGATTCTTCCAATCCAAAAAGGCCCTGTATCACTCTGCTCTTCAAAATCACTCAAATACCCATCACATAAACATGCATAATTCTTACCTCAAACCCCAATTTCACCTCCAGAATGATTCCAAAACCAAATGAACATATTTTACACAATAATCAACCACAACTCATCAAAAATTCCATCAAAAATCAAACCCAAAATTCATACTTCTTAAAAGCTCATGTTCTTCAAATACACATGCAAACATCACTTTATCACTAACAAATTGACTCATAATCACTTCATAATAAATACATGCATTTACCTAAACAAAACACTCAAGATTTCAAGGATTAAAGAACACAAACAAACATATAATCCATATGAGAACTAGGCAAAATCCATCAGTTAGCAGGGTAAGCAAAATCAACTCCCAAACCTGGAATGAAGCTTCAATCATGTCTTTCAAACCCCCACCTTCTCTTTCCCTTTACTCTTCCTACGCTCTTCCGATTCTTGCACAAAACCTAGCCAAGAACACACTTAGACAAACCATCCAAAACACTTAACCAAAAACCAGAAATGAACAAGAAGAAGAAGAAGAAGAAGAAGAAGAACCCAAGATAAAACTCAAGAAATCCAAGCACTTACCTGCAAAAACTTAGCTCAAATCAGAAAATCCAACTTTAACACTTGAAGATCCACGTTAGGGCAAGCAAGGAAGAGAAGAAAATGTGAGAAGAAAGGAGAGGGAAAAAGAAGAAAATGGAAAACGTAAAGAGGAAGCAAAAATCTGCTTCTTCCCTTCCCTCTCTCCTCATTAATGCCCTTCACCTACTCATCCCATGTGGCAAGCTTCAATTGGACCAAAAACCCACTTTAGACTAACATGCCAATGCACCATACATAACCCACACAATAAAATCTCTTAACATTATTACATCCAAGGCACCACACACACAATCCACTAGATTCATCCCAATAAATACCCTACTTCCATACACCACATGCACACCATATGATTCCTCCTCTTAACTTATTTAATAATCTTCTTTGCAATAAAGTCCTTATTATCCAAATTTTCTCTTGCTCAAATTACTGAAATACCCTTAATTTTCTGACTTAACATCCGAATTCCGATTAGGCCCTTTTTGGGTTGTTACAAAAACTTCCAAACCATGCACAACCAACAAGCAAACTCCCAAACCTCTTTGAAGCTCAAAACCCAGCTCTTCTTCAAGCTTGAACCTTTTCCTTGCCCTTACTCTTCTTCTTGACACCAAATTCTTGCACAAACAAACCCAGAAATTCACTTAACCAAAACCCTAAATTCCCAAAATCTCAAGCAAATCAAAGAGAAGAAGAAGACTAGCATACAACCAACCAAAACCAAACACTTACCTCTTCAATCCAGCTTCCAAACTCTACCAAAAACGCCCACAATCTTGCAAAAACACTAGCCAAGAAGAACAAGGAGGCAGGCAGAAAATAAAGAAGAAAAGAGGAAGAGAAGCTGAGAGAGAGAGAGGAGAACAGGAAAGCAGAATTTTCTCCTTTCTCTCTCTTTCTTTTCCCTTTTTCTTTCCTTATCATTTAATGCCCACACCAACTCTTGCTAAGTGTCCAATTTCCAATAGTCCAAATTAAAATATCTTTCCAAATATCACACTAAGTCCTTGACTTTTCTCCACTTAGTCATTGACAATCACCAAATGCTCACTAAAACAATTATTTTTTTTCCCCAATTTTAATTCCTTTTCAATTTAGTCCTCAAAATAACTCCAATTTACTTGCACAACTATCGAAATACCCTCAATATATCCAAATAACATGCGATTTCCAACTAGGCCCGATTTGGGTTGTTACACAATAAATAGAAATTTAGTTGGAAAATCTGTCTCATTACCACCTGCAACCAGATTTTTCACTCACCCTCACTCTCTCCCACATGGTTTCTCCTCTCTTCCTCCTTTCTTCATTTTCAATTCATGATTCTTCAAGATAGGATTAATTTCTATAATTGGATGTGTTGATTTGAACGTAAGAGAGGCTAAGCATTTGTTATGATCTTCTTCTACTCATTTTCTATTCTTTGTCTTGAGTTGTTTGAATTTGGATTAACTGTGTGTGTTCTTTGATTGTGCAAGAAGCTATTGATAGAAGGAAAGAGAAGGGCAAGGAGAAGGTGTGATATTGAAGAGTAGAGTCTTGAGCTACATTCTAGAGGTTGGGATCGTGTTTCTTGATAATGAATTGCTTATGCATTTTGAGTTTGTTGATACGTTATGTTGTTGATGCATGTTTGAATTATTGGTAAATTGGTATGCTTGAAGTAGTGTTATTGTTCAATTGAGGGTCTTAGTTAGCTTTGCATGTGGTAAACATATAGATTTTGGCATGTAGAGCACTCGACATGATCTTTATGTCTATTTTGCCATTTTGATTGATATTAGTAATTGATTGAGTTTAATCGTGAAGTAGTGTTTAGAAGTGTTATTGGTATGATTTTGAAGGTTTTGTATGTGAGTTTTGAGTTGGTTTATGAAGTTTGTGCTTGAATGGTTTATGTTGCTTGGAGTTGAATACTTAGTTTGGTTCTGTCGCGAGCGCGACAGAACACTCCTTCGCGAGGTCGGCCTGCCGAGCATCGCCGAGCTTACTGAGCTTTCTTGTGCATGGCCGATTTATGCCAAGCCTTGTCACGAACGAAAACTTCATCGCGGGCACGATAGTAGCCACTTTAGCATTCTATCGCGAGAGTGACGAGGCTCGCGTGCGCTACACTAGTGTTTGTTATGTTATGTTGTGAGCGCGACACTGTACAGAGTTATAAGTTAAGTCTTTTCTTCTTATTTGGGTATAGCATTGCATTGATCATGAATGTACATGTATATTAAGCTTATATGTATATGCATGAATCATGTGATGGTTTTCTTGACTAGTACATGAATGGAAATGTTTATGCATTCTTGGTTGAATACTTGGGTAATTGTTGAATTTGTGATTTTGTGATTAGAGTGTTTGTTCAGCCTGAAGAGTCATGGCAGTGGATAGATAAGAATGATTATAAAGAGCGCAACTACTCTGTAGACTCGTATGGGTCTTTTGTTTAGAGATTTCGGTCTCTTCTGTTACCTTCAGGTATAAGTATAGTTGAGACTTACGTCTTTTGTGTATTAGCTATTGTGTCCAATCAGTATTTTCAGTACCCGTATCCATAATTTATGAGAGTTCAGGCTTCCATTTTGGTTATTTGACTTCTAAGCTATTGCTTTAGTGATTGATTGATTGATTATTTTTGAGCATTCATGTTAATGCTTGAGATAAGACCATGCTTTAGCAAGTGTATATGACAATGTTATGACTGAACCATGTGTTATTGTAACACCCCGTTACCCCCGTTAGAAGGATACCGGAGCGCCACGCGCACAAACTCATATACAAACTCAAATACGTATACATATACTCAAATAAATAAAGAAAATAAATACATTTAATCAAAAGATAACAAATCCATATATATAACCATAAAGTTTTTACAAAAGGAATTTGTAAAAGATAGACATTTACATATACAAAATAATTCTTTTACGAAAATTACATTTCCAAAAACTCACTCCATAGACAAAAATACAGCGGAAGACAAAATAACTTCAACTATAGACTTCTAGTGGCCGACCTGCAGATGTCCGACTCCCAAAATGAACCTGCCACCTACACGGGAAAAGAGCCCATTCTAAGCGATAATGCTTAGTGGGGAGGAACAATACATGCATGTACATATAATCGCAATAAACATATATATATAAACTTAATAATAACAAAAGCATATAAACGTATAAATATATACTACTCATGCTTATAACAAGTATTCATCATACACGTATATCGGAAAGTAACCATTCATACCCGAATACAAGTATTCCATTTCATCATGTCATAATGCATATATTTGTACATGTAATATATATTCATTTCATATAACTAATAGCTTCATATATCAATCTCATATAATAAACCCAAGTAATAGCCTGATTACTCGCTAACTAGTGGATACGAGTACTAATGATACTAATAGGACACAATATCCCAAGCATATGGAGACATGGGTCTTAAAACATTTTACCATCACGTATACCCGAAAGTATACCGGAAACTGAGGCCTCTAACATCTTATATTACTCAAACGGGGCCCGCATGTAACAAATAACATATAGCAGCTGCACTCACACCCTGACCCTTGATAAGCGCTTATCTATCCACTAACTATGACTACCAGGCTCAAACAACAACTCAATCATGATCTAAAATAATGTTCATATAATAGAGAATAAATCAAGTATAATTATACAATTTCATGTATACGTATGTTTGATCAATTATAATCATATATAAATCTAATTAACAACATGTAATTTATCAATTAATAGGCCATGTAAGACAAATCATGTGTCATATAATAAAAACCCATGTAAAAAAATAAGCTTAAAACTCTTTTTCAAAACAGGGCAGGAGAGGCCTCACTGTCGCGCTCGCGACAGTGAGAGGAAGAGAAGCCAGTCACGAGTCGCACATGCCGTGGCGACTCGTGACGCTAGCGCCTCCCGCCTCGCAGGAAAGGGAAAATCACGAGTCGTGATCCTCCCTCACGACTCGTGACTGCCAAGGGAAGAGGGTCACGAGTCGTGATCCTCACTCATGACTCATGACCTTCCTACTCACGACTGCAGAGCGGTAATCCCGCTAGAAGGAGAAGAGCCGGTTCTGTCACGCTCACGATGAAGATCACGCTTGCAATAGAATCGATTCTCCTCGATCTCCAGAAACGCAAAAATAGGATTTGAAGGAAATCAAAACCCAACTTAACCCAAACCCATAAGTCATGCAATTTCATGTAAAAGCTTACCTTTTTGGCATCCAAATCACGTTCACAATCATAATAACACAAATCACACAATATTATCACACATCAAAACAACATTTACAGAGATTCCAAAAACCCAGAAATTCATCTCACATTCATGTATATACACTCTAAATCAACATGCAAACCACTGTAACTATCTCATCACAAATCATGTTCACAAATCAATTATACTCATGCATTTTCATATACCAAAACACATAAATAATAGAAACATTTGAACTCACAACAGGATCCAAAATGAGAATGGATAGAACACACTTAAACAACTCCCAAACTTGGAAATGGAGCTTTCAAAAATGCCATGTCTTCAAGCCATAACCTTCCCTTTTCCTTTATCCTTCCTCCTATCTTCAGATTCTTGCACAAATCCAATCAAAACCAAAGCTTAGTTAACCCATGCAAACAACCACATAACCCAAATCCAACCCGTGAGAAGGATAAGAAGAAGAAAACCCAAAGTACTTGCAGCTACTTACCTCTTGGAACCCTTCAAAACTCAAAACTCTAGCTCAAAGATTGAAGAACAACACATGCAAGACTTGATAGAGCAGAAAATGGAGGTGAGAAAGTGAGAGAGAGAACGTGAGAAGGGAGAGGGCAAAACCAAGTAGCTTCGACGAGAAGCTAAGAAATTTCAGCCTTCCCTGTCTCTACTCCTTTCAAATCCCCATTAATGCACCCAACAACCTAGCCACTTATCACTCATTCATTGGACCTTTATTTCATCTTTCTTGACTTTTGCTTCAAGTCCTTATAAATTCCCTTATAAATCCTTCTAAATTACCAATTGATCACTAATAAAAATTCTTTCTCTAAATACTTTAAATACTCTTCAATTAAGTCCTTAATCCATTTGCATAAATTACCAAAATAACTTTTTATAATCGAATTACACATACAATTCTACTATGCCATTTTTGGGATGTGACAATTCTGTATTGTGAGAATGTACGTTATTATTTGGGCATGAAAGGTATAGGTAATTATTTTAGTTGTGTTATTGATAATTATGTTCATATTATGTTTATGCCTTTGATTATGGCTAATTGTTGCAAGTGTGTATGGTTGCATAATTCTTATGTATTTTTGTGACTGCATTGTAGTCCCTTGTATCTGTATATCCCCACTAAGCGTTATCGCTTAGCACGGGTATTTTATCTGTGTAGGTATGCAGGTTTGGTTCAGTTTTGAGAGTCATCCATCTGCTGGCCACTAGGATTGGAGTGAAGCTTTTGCTTTTTGTTAAGATTCTTTTTATATAGTGTATATGCTAAAAAGAAGCTTTATAATTTTTTATATGTATATTTTGATCATGTAATGTAAGAATGTTTATATTTTTTTGTAATTTGAATATCGTTTTAAAGTGTTCATTTATGCAAACATGCTTTTGTTAATCGATGCTTCCACTTATAGAGTGTTTATGTATGTTTTGTATTGCTTCCGCTTCAGTATGTGAATGAATGTCTTTGTATGTGTTGTGTGCATACGTAGCATCCCGGTATTCCTTTCGAGGGATATTGGGGTGTTACAATTAGAGCACAAGGATGTGCTTACTTAGCCATTTGGATAGAATTCTCTGTCGGTAAAATTTGATGTTATCTTAAAAATGAACTAAGAATGACATTAGGGTCATGATTGTAATAGAATGCGAACGATTTGTAATTCAAATTTTGAAAGTCTTGCTTTTGGAGGAAAATTTTGTGATAGATAATGACATGATTAGGAATGATTTGAATTGTATGATGATATAAAGTAGCACACTGTGACAATGACAGTTGATACTGATATGGATGAATAGTATCTTTGACTATTTGACTTTGGTAAATTTCAAGAACGAAATTTCTTTTAGTGGGGAGAATTGTAATGGCCCCAATACTAGGCTAGCCGGAAATAGTATTTCCTGATAGTGAATAGTGATACCGGGGTGAATACTACTTCTTAGAGTCGGAAAAAAATTTATTTGATTATTGGAAAGTATAAGTCACAATTAGTTTGAGATTAAAATTTAGAGTGAAATCGAGGTCAAACACACTTCCGAAAGTTGAAAATATGAAAAAATAGCGGATTCGGTGTGAATAGTGACTAGGTTGACTGGGGGTTTGAACGAACAGTAGAGAGTGCTACGGACTTTAGAAAAATAATTTGAAAATATGGACATACTCGTAGTGATGAGTAGAATCCTATAGTAATGAAAAATTTAATTTTGATGTCACTAGAAAATTAGGTTATCGAACTGGTAAATAATTACAGGACAGAGGAATGACTTCCGATTGACCCCAAAATATTAGTGTAAGTTAATGAATATGTGTTAAGAATTATCAAGTCATTTTTATGAGGAATAAAGCTTAGAAAGTAAGAAAAATATATGATTTTGGTTTGAATAGTACTCGATTTGACTGAGGCTTTAAAAATAGCAAATGATGTCCAAAATTGATGAAAATTTTAAGATAGGATCTAAATAATATGTAGAAATTTTTGGTAGTGAAAAGAGAATTTTTTGAGAACATAGATAATTCATGAAACGACCGATTTGATTGAACCGTATCGAAAATGGACTCTGATTGGGCTAAAATTTTTTGTACAACCTAATTTTTACATGATATGAATTATGGAATCGAATTTGAAATGATTTGGAGCTAAAAAGTGAGAAAACCAAAGAAAGAGTGCATATTAGGCCTAAAAGTGTAATTGGGCTTTATTGGGTGGACCATTGGTTGGACCATTTTGGGCCACCATAAAAGCATTTAAATGACAGATTTTTAGGTGTGTAGTCCTTATCTTTTTTGCCTTCTCTTCTCCCTTAGTTGGCCGAAGTGCTCTCCCTTTAATTTCTTGCTAAGTTTAAACATCCTAGATGAAATTCAACCCCTCTATAAGATCATAGCAACCTCTAGTATCCATTTGATGGATTAAAAGCAAGGAAAAGCACGGATCAAAGATTATGTCTAAAAAAGGAGGTAAGAGATTTAGAGTGTTTTAATTTAATTTAGTGGTTTATATGAGTACTCTAGGATGTTTATAGTATGTTTATGAGGTTATTTGTAATAAAAGAAATACATTAATTGATCTTTGTTTGCGTTGAAATTTCGGCCATGATGAGGAATTCAAGGGGAAAAGCTATTTCAAGGGCTAAGCTTGTGAAGGTTATAGCATGGATGTTAGGTTTCTGAATACCTAATCCATGAATTTCCTTTGGAAAGTTAGGGTTTTATATTATATTTATGTGATGACTATGTGTGATTTGCATATGTATTTGAAATTAAGGTGATAATTGAGCTTAGGGAGGGTAACTAAGCTAATTAGAGTGGTTAAAGTGAAAGAAAATTAAGTGCAAGTGTTAGACATAATGTGACATAATGTTATACTTAGGTATATTTAAGGTATACCTAGTGATTACATGAAATTAAATGGTATATATGTATAAATTGAGGCTTAATTTAGTGGAATAAGTAATGAATGAGTGAAAAATAAAATGATAGAGTAAAATGTCAAAGATGGTTGAATGGCTTAAGTAGAGGAATATGATAAGTTATATGATATACATGTTATATGAGTGATAAATGGAATAAATGAGTGAATTAGAAGTGCAAAGGAAAGTTTAGTGAAAAGAAATACATGAAAAGTGAAGAATTGACTTAAGTGAAATTGAATTAAATGTAAGCTTATTTGAGTATAAGCTTAGAAAAGTGAGTAAGAATCCTTTAAATGACAAATGAAATACTAAAACAAAATCAAAAGAAATTGCAAGGTGAAATGATCACCTTGGCTTAGGGGTACCCTAGAGTGTACTAGGGTATATTTTGTGTATAATTGAAGCTTAATGAACTAAAATGAATGTAAGTATGAAAACAAGTTTCTATAAATTTATTTGGAATTTATGGAATATATATGAATATTTTGATTATGATATTCCATTATGCTCAAAGTGAAAATAATGAGAAATATTGAAATTATATGTATATTTGATGTTATTTTGATTAAATGAATAATCAGAATTGAAATGATAAGAAAAGACTGTGAGTGGCATAAAATGAGCTTACGAGCACTGACTAGAATGAGTATACTTATTTTTTGAAATAAGCATATGACAAAAATTATGCCTAATTGATCAGAATAGTGATCGATTAGGGTATTGAAATGAAAGTGAAGTGACAAAAATGAAAATGAAATAAAAACGTAAGTAAAAGTGCTAAACTATGAAAATGTATTGATAAGTCATATGCAATATGTCACACCCCATTTGCCCCCTAGTAGAATGAGCCTGTCTGTCCGTCTGTCTGTCTGTCTATCTGTCTGTCAGTATGTGTAAGCATTCGCATGTGTTCAGCATTTCATAAGGGTATTTCAGTAAAATGTATGATTTTGGGGTTTATTATTATTTGGGTGCATACATGGCATTAGTGTTTAATTAAATGAGATATACTTGTGTGCGTGTGTTCATACCATGGTAGGGTATGCATAAGTGAAGAGGGTTTTAGGTGTGTGTAGTGTAGGTTATTTTAGTGTGAGTGATTAGTGTCACCAATAGGAGTTTGATGTATATTTAGAATAAAGAAAAGAAAAAGAAAAGGGGATGAGAGAAAAGAACTTACAGATTCACGTTTTTCTCACTCACTCTCTCTTCTTCTTCACTTTCTTTATTCCCAAGTACTGTGTTTTGATTCAAGGTCTTATTGGTGAAGTTAATCCTCTCCTTGCATTTCTTAGCTTGGTAAGTGCAAGATCTAGTCTTTGTTTTACTGTAAAATTGCATCTTCATCTTCTTCCTTGAGTTTAGATTTAACCTAGGGTTGAATTTACTGTGTTTGTGTTCTAGCTGAGGCTCCACGTGATCCAAAGGGGAAAGAGGTTGCTGGACCAAGTGGAGCTAAGTGATAGAAGTTAGAATCCAGGTTTGGGAATATTGATTTGTGCGATTTTGATGTTTTACTGTAAATTCTAGGGTTTATATGCTCTTGAAGAGTTTGAATCAATTAGTCTTGATTTGATTGTTTAAATGCTAAATTGAGTAGCATGTATATTGATTATGTGATTTGAGATGATTTCTGGAAGGTAAATACAGGTTTGATTGGTTTTAAATCAAATTGGGATTGAATTCTTGATTCTGGAAATTCTGGAAATTCTGGAAATTTAGGTACTGTTCTTCGTTGCGTGACTCGCTACGCAGGAAGCCAAGTCACGTCGCGTGACTCTCGGTCACGACGTGACATGCCTGCTGAGAAGCCAGTCGCGTGACCAGCTGAAGAGCAAGCAAGTCACGCGACGTGATCTTCGGTCACGTCGTGTGACCTGCGAAGAAGAGGCAGATCACGCAACGTGATCTGCGAGGGAGAGCAGCGTCACGTCGCGTGACCATCGGTCACGCCGTGACCTGCATAAGCATTGCGTGATCCACGAGGATCACGCAACGCGATTGGCGAGAAACAAGCAGGTCACGAGACGTGACCCTCGGTCACGCCGTGACCTGCCTGTTGAGTCGCCCTTCCGCTCAGCTCGTTTTTCCGAAATTTCCTGGTTTTTAACTCAGAACTGAATTTGTTATTTCTTCAGAATGGACTTTACTGCTGTATGATGCATGTCTTACTGTTTGATGCTTTGACATGCGTGATAACATGATTTTCTGATGAATTATACTCTATATCCTGAAATGTGATCAGTGACGCATAACCTGCTAGAGTCAAGTAAGTGGATAGTTAGGCATGCCTAATAGAGTCTTTTAGCTGCAGCCCTCAGTTCAGTTTGGACCCCGATCAGGTCCCCGTTTGGTTCCTCGCGAACCCTTCAGTATAGAATCTTGTTTAAGATTCCCTCAGTATATAAATAACATGTTCTGATAAATGATATAATATTTGACTTGTACCTGTGAGGTACCCTCAGTATTCGATTCGTACCCGTAAGGTACCCTCAGTACACTCGTTATCCACTGTCTAGAGTCAGCAGGTATTCTTTAAATGTTAATGGAAATGTTCTGATCTGATATGGCTTTGAATGGAATATCTGAATGAGTTTAATGATGAAATACATGTTGGTTTATCCTGTAATGCATATGATGATGAGATTCTGAAAGTATGGTATTTAAATACGGGCATGTTTATATGAATTATGCAACAGTCCTTGCATTCTGTCATTGTGAATGTGTTATGCCTTGACGACCACTGTGAGTGGCCGTCCATAATTTATGTGTGTTTCCCCACTAAGCGTTTTATCGCTTAGCACGGTTTTTTTACCCGTGCAGGTGCGGAAGACGTTTTGCCTTGAGTGAGTCGCCGTCATCAAGCCAACACAGAAGGGATTAGTGTAGGGCTCAGTTTTGTATCAGTTATTGATTCTTTTTGTATAGAACTCTCTGTATCAGCTTCCGCTTTTGTATCTATATTTTGTATATGTAATATTATTTATATCAGCTGGTTGATCTGATCATTATTGTAATAGTTTAATTATAGTAATGCATGATCAGCTTTTGCTTTCTGCATGTAAAGTTTTTAATTATTCTGTATTTCTGAATGTATGTTATGAATGGATGAATACTTTGCTTTGTATCTGTTTTGTGACACCTTGTCTCATACGGCTTCTCACTCCTTATCGGATGGGAACGCCTACGTATGGGAAGGGGGTGTTACAGTTAGTGGTATCAGAGCATAGGTTTAGGCGTTTCTGGGTGTTGTTATGATTGTTTTGACTTTCTTAGATGCGTATGTGTCTAGATCTGTGTTGGCTGATACGGTTGTTTCTTGTTTGTTTAGATGGCTTCTAATTCTGCTCATGGTGCGCGTGAGGAGTCCGCCGAGAGTGTGAATCCTTCCGCTGTTGATCAGTCTGTTTCTGTTAATGTGTCGGCTCAGCATGCTAAGGTTCAGCCCGAGGCCGCAGCCATGCCCTTAGAGGCTATGTTTAGACTGCATCAGGACATGGCTAGGGTTTTGGAGAGAGTGACTGCTCCTAGAGCACCTATGGAGAATCTGAGGAGAGCAGGAGTTGAGGATTTCTATGGTACTGGGTTGAATGAGTCTGAGACTGCAGAGAGATGGTTAGATAAAGTGAAGCGTGCTTTGAGAGAGATTCGGTGTCCTCCCGACCAGCAGGCAGAGTGTGCTTTAGCTCTTCTTCAGGGGTCTGCTTTTGAGTGGTGGGAGTTGGTTTGCAGGCATCCTCAGTTACCGGATCCGATTACCTGGGAGTTCTTTGAGGGTGAGTTCATAAAGAAGTACATTACTCAGACCTATAGAGATTCGAGATGGGCGCAGTTTTTGGGTTTGAGACAGAGAGCATTGTCAGTAGCTGATTATGAGAAAGAGTTCAACAGGTTATCGCGCTATGCCCCTCGAGGAGTTATGACTGATGACTTTAGATGCAAGCATTTCGAGGCAGGGTTAAATGAGTCTCTGAAGATTGCTTTGATTTCCTTGATGTGTATACCTGGGGTTCACTATTATCAGATTGTGGAGGCTGCAGTGAGAGCAGAGTTGTCTGAGACAGTGATGAGAGAGAGAGCTCAGAGGAGGAGTTCTTCTCGTGGAGGATCTTCTTCGAGTAAGAGATCGAGAGACCCACAGGATGAGTCAGCATCTGGTCCGGCTTCTAGAGGTAGACGTCAGGGTTCTACAGCTGTGTCAGGTTCTGGTAGGGGTGGTAGAGCTGAGACTACACCAGTTTGTCCTCATTGTAGTAAGTCGCATCGTGGAGAGTGTAGGTGGCTCACTGGTGCATGCTTCAGGTGTGGGAGTACTGAGCATCGGTTGGCCGGTTGTCCGAGAGTACAGGAGGATTCAGGTTCCCAGAGAGAGGGCAGTAGGGTCGGTTCGAATGCTTCTCAGGCTACCCGTGGCAGAGGCCGAGGTCGAGGTAGAGGTGGTCGGCATAGAGATGGTGCTGCTTCTGAGACTGTTGAGCATCCTCCTCAGGGTGCCATTAGAGCTTATGCTATGAGAGCCAGAGATGAGCATGATGCGCCTGATGTTATTGCTGGTAAGTTCCTACTCCATGACACTGAGTTGTATGCTCTAATTGATCCTGGTTCCACACACTCATATTTGTGCACAGATAAAGTTATTGATAAATTGCATTCAGTTGATCAGTTAGATTATGAGATTTGTGTGACCAGTCCATTAGGTCATAGTGTCAGTGTGAGTAGAGTTTTTAGGAGTTGTCCTCTGATTGTTGAGGGAGTTGTACTTCCAGCGGATCTGATTGAGTTACCCTTCAGAGAGTTTGACTTGATTCTGGGTATGGACTGGTTGGGTAAGTATCGGGCTGTAGTGGATTGCCATAGGAAGACAGTGGTACTTCGGGATAGAAGTCAGTCTCTTGTGTTTTTGAAAGGTTTGGGTGCTAGTTCAGTGAATAATGTTATTTCTGTGTTGCAAGCTAAGAGATTCATCAGGAAAGGTTGTGAGGCTTTTCTAGCATTTGTGTTAGATTCCAGGAGGGATCAGGTACAGATTGAGGATATTCCTGTAGTGCGAGAGTTTGGGGATGTGTTTCCGAGCGAGTTGCCTGGTTTGCCTCCTGAGAGAGAGGTTGAGTTGTCCATTGAGATCATGCCGGGTACTACACCTATTTCGAGAGCACCTTATCGGATGGCTCCTGTAGAGTTGAGGGAACTTAAATCTCAGCTACAAGAGTTATTGGATAAGGGGTTTATTAGACCGAGCATATCTCCTTGGGGAGCTCCGGTGCTGTTTGTCAAGAAGAAAGATGGATCCCTGCGGATGTGCATTGATTACCGCCAGATTAATAAAGTTACAGTGAAGAACAAGTATCCTTTGCCTAGGATTGAGGATTTATTTGATCAGCTTCGAGGTGCGGGTGTATTTTCCAAGATAGATCTTCGATCAGGGTACTACCAGCTTCGTGTTCAGGATGCAGATGTGGTTAAGACTGCATTTCGGACTAGGTATGGCCACTATGAGTTTCTTGTGATGCCGTTTGGTTTGACAAATGCTCCAGCGGCTTTTATGGATCTGATGAATCGTGTATTTAGACCATACTTAGATCGATTTGTAGTAGTGTTCATTGATGACATCTTGGTATATTCCAAGAATGAGAGTGAGCATGAGGAACATCTCAGATTGGTTTTGCAGATGTTGAGAGAGCATCATTTGTTTGCTAAGCTTAGCAAGTGTGATTTCTGGCTTCGAGAAGTGTCATTCTTGGGTCACATTATTTCAGCTAGCGGTATTCAGGTTGATCCAGCTAAGATTGAGGCGATAGTTGATTGGAAAGCGCCTCGAAATGTTCAGGAAGTGAGGAGTTTCCTCGGCTTAGCAGGTTACTACCGTCGGTTCGTTAAGGGATTTTCTGTGATTGCTGCTCCTATGACTAGATTGTTGAGGAAAGGAGTTAGATTTGAGTGGTCAGACAGGTGTCAGTCTTGTTTTGATCGGTTAAAGCAGTTGCTTGTTGAGGCTCCTATCCTTACTCAACCCATCTCGGGTAAGGAGTTTGTTATCTACAGTGATGCTTCTGGAGTTGGTCTTGGATGTGTGCTGATGCAGGAGGGTAAAGTTGTGGCTTATGCTTCTCGTCAGTTGAAGCCACATGAGAAGAACTATCCGACGCATGATTTAGAGTTGGCAGCTGTAATCTTTGCTTTGAAGATTTGGCGTCATTACCTGTATGGGGAAAAGTGTAGGATCTTCTCGGACCACAAGAGTTTGAAGTACTTCCTTTCACAGAAAGAGTTGAACATGAGACAGCGCAGATGGCTTGAGTTGTTTAAGGACTACGACTACATTGTGGATTACCATCCTGGTAAGGCCAATGTAGTTGCAGATGCTTTGAGTCGTAAGTCAGTTTCAGCCTTGTTCTTGAGGCGTTTCAGATGGCGTTTTGGTTCAGATGGGGCTTTGCTTGCCCAGTTGCGTGTGAAGCCTACTTTGAGACAGTTGATTGTGGATGCTCAGAGAGATGATGTGAGACTTCAGCGGATTGTGCATGAGGTTAGATCGGGTAAGCAGTCAGAGTTCTCAGTTCAGGATGAGGTACTTATGTTCAGAGATCGTCTGTGTGTGCCAGAGTCTGAGGATTTGAGGAGACAGCTCTTGAGTGAGGCGCATAGTTCAGTCTTCACTATGCATCCGGGCAGTGAGAAGATGTACAGAGACATGAAGCAATTCTATTGGTGGTCCGGTATGAAGCGTGATATTGTGGATTTTGTTTCCAAGTGCTTGACTTGTCAGCAGGTAAAGGCAGAGCATCAGGTTCCTTCAGGTTTGCTTATGCCTTTATCCATTCCTGAGTGGAAATGGAGTGATATCACCATGGACTTTGTTTCTGGCTTGCCTTTGACTCAGAGGAAGCATAATTCGGTTTGGGTTATTGTGGATCGGCTTACGAAATCAGCTCACTTCTTGCCAGTTAGAGTGGACTACTCCATGGATAGATTAGCCAGTATCTATGTGGATCAGATAGTTCGGTTGCATGGTGTGCCTTTGTCCATAGTGTCAGATCGGGATCCGAGGTTTACTTCCAAGTTTTGGAAGGAGTTACAGAGAGCTTTGGGCACTAGGTTGAACTTCAGTACAGCGTTTCATCCTCAGACCGATGGTCAGTCAGAGCGAGTTATTCAGATTCTGGAGGATATGATGAGGGCTTGTACTTTGGATTTTCCGGGCAGTTGGGACAGATATGTATCATTGATGGAGTTTGCCTACAACAACAGTTTTCAGTCGAGTATTGGTATGGCACCATATGAGGCTTTGTATGGTCGTCAGTGTAGGACTCCGATTTGTTGGACAGAGCTATCCGAGAGATCTATGATTGGACCAGACTTGGTTAGAGATACTGAAGAGAAAATCAGAGTAGTGCAGCGGAATTTGAAGGCAGCAAAGGATCGACAGAAGTCTTACGCCAATTTGAAAAGAAAAGATGTGCATTTTGAGATCGGGGACAAAGTTTTCCTTAAAGTTTCTCCTTGGAGGAGAGTGCTTCGATTTGGAAAGAAGGGTAAGCTGAGTCCTCGTTTCATTAGACCTTATGAGATTTTGGCTAAGGTGGGACCTGTAGCCTACAGATTAGCGCTACCGATGGAGTTAGCAAAGTTACATGATGTGTTTCACGTTTCGATGCTTCGTCGGTACAGATCAGATCCTTCGCATGTTCTGTCAGTTCAGGATATCCAGGTTCAGCCAGACTTCTCTTATGATGAGGAACCGCGAGCTATTCTAGCCCGAGAGGTTAGGCAGTTGAGAAATAAGCACATTCCTTTGGTTAAAGTGTTGTGGATCCATCATGGAGTCGAGGAAGCGACTTGGGAGCCAGAGGAGTCGATGAGAGCTCAGTATCCACAGTTATTCAGTTCAGGTGAGAATTTCGAGGACGAAATTCTTATTAGTAGGGGAGAGTTGTCACACCCCATTTGCCCCCTAGTAGAATGAGCCTGTCTGTCCGTCTGTCTGTCTGTCTATCTGTCTGTCAGTATGTGTAAGCATTCGCATGTGTTCAGCATTTCATAAGGGTATTTCAGTAAAATGTATGATTTTTGGGTTTATTATTATTTGGGTGCATACATGGCATTAGTGTTTAATTAAATGAGATATACTTGTGTGCGTGTGTTCATACCATGGTAGGGTATGCATAAGTGAAGAGGGTTTTAGGTGTGTGTAGTGTAGGTTATTTTAGTGTGAGTGATTAGTGTCACCAATAGGAGTTTGATGTATATTTAGAATAAAGAAAAGAAAAAGAAAAGGGGATGAGAGAAAAGAACTTACAGATTCACGTTTTTCTCACTCACTCTCTCTTCTTCTTCACTTTCTTTATTCCCAAGTACTGTGTTTTGATTCAAGGTCTTATTGGTGAAGTTAATCCTCTCCTTGCATTTCTTAGCTTGGTAAGTGCAAGATCTAGTCTTTGTTTTACTGTAAAATTGCATCTTCATCTTCTTCCTTGAGTTTAGATTTAACCTAGGGTTGAATTTACTGTGTTTGTGTTCTAGCTGAGGCTCCACGTGATCCAAAGGGGAAAGAGGTTGCTGGACCAAGTGGAGCTAAGTGATAGAAGTTAGAATCCAGGTTTGGGAATATTGATTTGTGCGATTTTGATGTTTTACTGTAAATTCTAGGGTTTATATGCTCTTGAAGAGTTTGAATCAATTAGTCTTGATTTGATTGTTTAAATGCTAAATTGAGTTGCATGTATATTGATTATGTGATTTGAGATGATTTCTGGAAGGTAAATACAGGTTTGATTGGTTTTAAATCAAATTGGGATTGAATTCTTGATTCTGGAAATTCTGGAAATTCTGGAAATTTAGGTACTGTTCTTCGTTGCGTGACTCGCTACGCAGGAAGGCAAGTCACGTCGCGTGACTCTCGGTCACGACGTGACATGCCTGCTGAGAAGCCAGTCGCGTGACCAGCTGAAGAGCAAGCAAGTCACGCGACGTGATCTTCGGTCACGTCGTGTGACCTGCGAAGAAGAGGCAGATCACGCAACGTGATCTGCGAGGGAGAGCAGCGTCACGTCGCGTGACCATCGGTCACGCCGTGACCTGCATAAGCATTGCGTGATCCGCGAGGATCACGCAACGCGATTGGCGAGAAACAAGCAGGTCACGAGACGTGACCCTCGGTCACGCCGTGACCTGCCTGTTGAGTCGCCCTTCCGCTCAGCTCGTTTTTCCGAAATTTCCTGGTTTTTAACTCAGAACTGAATTTGTTATTTCTTCAGAATGGACTTTACTGCTGTATGATGCATGTCTTACTGTTTGATGCTTTGACATGCGTGATAACATGATTTTCTGATGAATTATACTCTATATCCTGAAATGTGATCAGTGACGCATAACCTGCTAGAGTCAAGTAAGTGGATAGTTAGGCATGCCTAATAGAGTCTTTTAGCTGCAGCCCTCAGTTCAGTTTGGACCCCGATCAGGTCCCCGTTTGGTTCCTCGCGAACCCTTCAGTATAGAATCTTGTTTAAGATTCCCTCAGTATATAAATAACATGTTCTGATAAATGATATAATATTTGACTTGTACCTGTGAGGTACCCTCAGTATTCGATTCGTACCCGTAAGGTACCCTCAGTACACTCGTTATCCACTGTCTAGAGTCAGCAGGTATTCTTTAAATGTTAATGGAAATGTTCTGATCTGATATGGCTTTGAATGGAATATCTGAATGAGTTTAATGATGAAATACATGTTGGTTTATCCTGTAATGCATATGATGATGAGATTCTGAAAGTATGGTATTTAAATACGGGCATGTTTATATGAATTATGCAACAGTCCTTGCATTCTGTCATTGTGAATGTGTTATGCCTTGACGACCACTGTGAGTGGCCGTCCATAATTTATGTGTGTTTCCCCACTAAGCGTTTTATCGCTTAGCACGGTGTTTTTACCCGTGCAGGTGCGGAAGACGTTTTGCCTTGAGTGAGTCGCCGTCATCAAGCCAACACAGAAGGGATTAGTGTAGGGCTCAGTTTTGTATCAGTTATTGATTCTTTTTGTATAGAACTCTCTGTATCAGCTTCCGCTTTTGTATCTATATTTTGTATATGTAATATTATTTATATCAGCTGGTTGATCTGATCATTATTGTAATAGTTTAATTATAGTAATGCATGATCAGCTTTTGCTTTCTGCATGTAAAGTTTTTAATTATTCTGTATTTCTGAATGTATGTTATGAATGGATGAATACTTTGCTTTGTATCTGTTTTGTGACACCTTGTCTCATACGGCTTCTCACTCCTTATCGGATGGGAACGCCTACGTATGGGAAGGGGGTGTTACACAATAAGTTATCTGTTATATGTAAAATGGAAGTGTTAAAAGAATGAAAAGTGGATTTGAAAGTCTTTTGAAAAGTACTAGCCTTAGTAGTGTCTGGCGGTTTAATTTAATTCAGGATATGTTTGGCTAGCCAGAGGGACCTTCGTAACGCAGTACAAGTCTTGACAACTTGCTTTACTATTCGCAATGGTCTCCCATAGCCTCTGTTATATGTTACATGTCATACGTCATACGTCATATGTTATACGAAAGTGTTAGAGTGGCCCTTCGGGGTCATTCCTCAGTGTATTGCAGTGGGACTTTGGGGCCCACGTCCCATATATCCAGTTTGTAGATTTTCTGCTGGGATTGTACTAGGGGCATAAAAGTGACATGATTGTAAAATAATTTGAAAATGCAAAAGTAAAGTGATAAAGTGTAATATGTAAAAGCATAATATGCAAAAGTATAACATGTGAAGCCATAGTGTCACATGACATAATGTGTAAAACGTATAATGAATAAAAGCATAAGGTAAAAAGCCTAAGTGTAACAAGCGGAATTGTAAAATGATCTGATTTTGTCAAAAGTAAAATGACTTAAAAATTTGAAAAGTAACAAAAAAATGAATAGTTATATGAGAAAAGGACCTAAGTGAAATAAATGAAAAGTTTGGGGTAAAAATGTAATTTACCTAAATCATAAGCCTAAATGGGGTCATAATGATGAAAATGACATGGAAACGTAAAAAGTATAGTGAAAATGAGAAAATAAATGAAAAAGAACATACTTGAAAGAATATAAAAAGTTTAATGATCAAAACGTAATTTACCATAAAAACAATTAGTCGTGAGACTAATTGATAAATTACGAGATAAGAAGTGAATAAATATAAAAATATAATATATAAATGACAAATTATAAGTAAATGTTAAATGAAAGACCAAGTTGTAATTTGATAAAAGTTTGGGGGTAAAACAGTAATTACATGTGAAAGTAAGTTAATAAGTGACATGTATGTGAAAAGTGAAATTAAAATGACCATTCCGTAAAGAATCCAAAGTTCAGGTACTAAAATGTAATTTGCCATGAGAATGAGAAATTAGGGACTAATATGTAATTTGTAACTTAAATAATCGTTTAAAATGAAAAGAGAAGTGAACCAATGGCAATTCCATAAATCAAGTCAAAAGAAGGGCAAAAATGTAATTTGTCCTAAAATTGATAAAATAGGGATTAAACCGTAATTTGTATATGAAATGATGGGTTAAATGAATAAAAATGATAAAATGAATGAATAATAGGTTTAATTGCAAAGTATAAGCTTAATACGAATTAATATGTAATATGATTATGAAAGTAAACGTTCGAGGACTAAACTAAAAATTTACATGTCAAGAATGCAAATAAGTGGTAAAAGAAATACCTCACAGCAAAACTAGCAAAAGATAGAAACAAGTAATTAAATGTGTAAAGTGATAGTCAAGTAAGGATAAAAATGAAAGTTTGAGGACTAGACGGTAAATCATATGCTAAGTAAATAAGAGTGAGAAAGTTTGCTTAAGGGCATATCTGTAATTAAATGGAAACTATATGGCAAAGTGATAATTTATAGAAATGGAAAGGTAATATTATAATCATTGAATAAGTTAGGGATCAAATTGTAATTTTCTAATAAGAAGGACAAATAAAGGATTATAGTGTAAAATGGCACTAAGTAAAGTGTTAGTGAGTGAGTTAAATGAAAATAAGAAAGTAGTTAAGTATAATGTAATTTTTGCATGTCTATGTATATAAGTTAGCATTGAAAATTATTAGATTCGTAATCACCACTGAACATATTTAATACTCAGTACGTAGTTGTTTGACTGCGTGTTGGTACTGAGCGGAGCATCTGCAGAGCAGGCAGACTATCGACTTGGAGATCAGACTGGACCATAAATTGAAGATAAGCATAGTATGTGTATAGTTACTAGAATGTATGTAAACATTTTGTATTATTGGAATAATTATATGTAACGAAAGATATTATTGTATTGGATTAGTTATATGAATTGAACTGGAATGTATATTAAGATATACTTGTTGTGCCCTTGAGTTGGGTTGTGTATTGTCTGAATTGCAGGTTTTGGGTAGTTCAAATTATAGATGTTATTCTGCCCAATTTTGATCAAATGAAGTGTTAGTGGCATGTATATATGTAATGGTTTAGTATTGAATATGTATTGAGTATTATGATGAATATTATAGACTATTGAATAACATGATAAGTTAAATGTAATGTCTGAACTGGATGGAATGAGAATTGTTAATGATATGTGGAGTTAAAAAGATAAATGATTATATGAATTAAAGAAAATTTTGCCGTATTTGTCATAAGCATCGATTAGACAGTATTGCAGTGACATCCGGTATCCGTTACAGTTGCGGGTAATGGGCGTCACACAGTCTTTGTACAAGGGTGGAATATATACTTGATGGTGCTTTAAACATGAGAGGTACAAGAGTAAGGGCAGTTTTGGTCACTCCGAAGAATGAATTCATCCCTCCGGACAAGAGGCTATGTAACACCCATTGCCGACCACTCGCTTAGCTTCGCTAAGGCAGTCGAGAATGGTCGTCACGCACAACAAACATAGACATATCACATAGCATAATCACACGCAAAATCCTGAACTAATAAATTTCTTTCAAACACGCAGCGGAATCAAATACCAAAATGCATACTCATGCTCATTCATGTATGTTGTTAACTTATATTACACAACAAGTTTAGTTGTTACATTATAGCTCCTTACAAGCCAAAATACTTAACTACGTTACATAATAACAAATCCTACACTAAGCAAAGAGTCCTAGTGTGTTGACCAACAATATGCGGGACTGTCCTTCAAGGTCGTTTCTCTTTGGAACCTACACGGATTAAAAACCCGTGTTAAGTGATAACTCTTAGTGGGGAAACAACGTACAGTATACAATATCCACAATATAACATGCTTTGAGCAATAAGAAATATATACTTAATAACCATACCTCATCATATACATACTTTATAAACATAGCATTAAGCAGATATTAATATAAAGATTGCATCATTAGCGAATCATGTTCAAGCATACATGCCAAAATACTTAACTATGTTACATAATACAAAATAACAAAACCTATACTAAGCAAAGAGTCTTAGTGTGCTGACAAACAAGATGCGGGACCGTCCTTCAAGGTTGTTTCGCTCCGAAACCTACATGGATTAAAAACCCATGCTTAGCGGTAATGCTTAGTGGGGAAACAACGTACCGTATACAATATCCACAATATAACATGTTTTGAGCAATAAGAAATATATACTTAATAATCATACCTCATCATATACATACTATATAAACATAGCATTAAGCAGATACTGATACAAAGATTGCATCATTAGCAAATCATGTTGAGGTCCTCAAACCAACATGGCCATTTCTATGACAATTATAAGCACACACTTTATGAACCTAATTCCATTATCCTCATTCAATTTAGAATCATGCAACTCTTGTTATAACATAAACACATTCATTAGGTCAACATACCCTACAATTCCATTTTTACACTACCAAACTACTCAAGCTTGAATTCAGCAAAATTGGATATCTCGTACTCCAAATTCACACAACACTACCTTAATGTGCACATACACCTTGGCATGTTCAATTTCACATTAGGTAGCCAAACTACGCAATTTACATAACAATATCTCAAGCCACCTAAGAATAAGACAACATGCTTAATTCAACAACTTATGGCAATTAACTAACTCATTAGCTCATTATTTCAATTCAATTCATATTGTCACATAATTATACATTTTCTATTCATTTAAATCACACAATTCATTCATGCATCTCAATGTTCATATTATATTAAAATAACACACAAAAATAGTGTTTCCCAAACCTCACTATCCTTTGCTCCTTAAGCTCACTTAGCACTTGGTTCTCCTACTTTCTCCTTCCCTTTATCTATCCTTGGTTCAATCACTACAATCACAGTCCCGATTTCGAGAATTAGAACAAGGAGTCTCTATCCAATCTAGATTAAAAGAAGAAGAAGAAGAAGAACAATATAAATACTACACTTACCTTGACTCTAATACAGCATATCACAAACAATACTTGACTAACTCAATAGAAATTTAATTGGATTTCACTAAGAAATGAGGAAATGGAAGAAGAAGAACAAGGGAAGAGAGTGAACCTATCCACATGCAGAAAATGGGTTTCTCTCTCTCAAAATGCCTTATATTGCATGTATAGGGTGAGGTGGCAATTGCAGCTTAGTGGCACCCGGATTCCACCATCCAATTCCTTAATCCCAATTAATTTAAATCTCATCTTAATTAGTGCTAATAATCCCA